>JAMZEH010000031.1:2572500-3172500 GCA_024699665.1 Ostrea denselamellosa | reverse complement strand
AAGATATTATTTTAATGTTTTACACTTATAGTGTATTATATACCAAAATTGGACCTGCCCTGGAGTCAGAACCTCTACCCCGGGGATCATAAACTGCTCTACATTACTTATATATATGCATTTAGTTGTTCTTACATGTGTGGTTCTAGAAATGAAGATTGTTGAAAATTGGTCGAATTTTGCATGCCCTGTCCCTAAGGCCCCAGAGGTGCAGGAGTCCTAAAATTTACAATTTCTGTCCCCATTGTTCTAAAGATGTTTCATACCAAATCTTAAAAGAAATGGAATTGTAGTTACCAAGAAGAAGTTAATAGTGTTCAATTCTAAACATATTTAGTCACTGACCATTTTGGTCCCAATACCAAAACCCCCATCCCCAGATCATGAAATTTACACTTTTGTTAAAGGGCTACCTGTTCATTTTAAATATCTATGTACTATAATAGCATTAAAGAAGATGTCCTTTAAATGTTTTACACATAAATACTATATACCAAGTTTGGCCTCACTCTGGAGTCAAGAGATCAAGAAATTTACAATTTTGGTAGAGGCCTCCCCGCTCTGCATTACTATGCATTTAGTTTTTCTCACACATGCGTGCATGGTTCTAGTCCAATATGTGATAGGTCTATAAAGCTATATGGATCGAGTTGCCAATATGGGACGATTTCATCGTCACTCGCTTGAAGTGTGTAGGGTAATATATACATGAATGTTATCTTGAATGTCCTTTTCTGAACTATTTTCCCAATAAAATTATATCCAAGTTCAGAAGTAATTATTCAACAAAAAAATAAAAAATTAATTACCTTTACTTAAAACGAACCAGGAACTAGTAATAGTCGTGAACATTGTATGTATTCCTGGATTACACGTCTTTTTCTTTCTTTCTTTCTTTTTTTAAGGTAAAAGTCCAAAGGATTTCCGAAAATCCGATGCATGTTACACAACAGTCCTGTCTGGCACCATCATTGTCTCTACCAAGTTTCGAATTTGTAGAATGCATATGAATATGTATACTCGATAGATTTGATGATCCCATAAAGAGCATTGACAAATAGACAGATTTATCACTCTATTGTGATTTCTAATTTTTGCTTTTCTGATCCATGTTTAGCGTTCAATCTTTACTTCCGGTAACTTTTGTGTCATAAGGATGAAAATTTTTCAGAGAGTAATACAATTTTCACGGCTTTCTTGTAAGTTTAACAATTATAGCACCCTCAATTTGCCCATTAAAAGTCATGTGGAATGTAAGTTTATACGAAAGATGTTTTGTATTAATCGCGTTCCTGTTATGTGGTACTGTAACCAAGGTGGACTCTATATCAAAAAGCGTACAGAAGAGATATCTGATTGTTTTATGGAGGCTAGGGAGCTCATGCAGGATGCTGTAAGTATTCATCTTTCTTTTACAGTCTTAAAGAAATAAATGGGCACTGGCTATTTGGGCCTATATATATATATATATATATATATACATATACATATATGTGTGTGTGTGTGTGTGTGTGTTTAAAATATGTTCAGCAGCCGTTCGAGTGAGCACAGCAACATGTGAGCATGCAGACCCGGAGTTTTCTAGAGGGAGGTGGGTGCCACCCCATTCAGTTTTTAGGGGTCCATGTAAAACTCTGGACTAACACGTTGTATTTCACAAATGGATGCAGAATGCATACAAATAGAAATATATATCCAGTGATTAGGAAGGTCAAAATGGTCTGTGGGACTATGGCCCCATGCAAGGTTCAAATTTTCTATGGACCATTTTCAGATTTAATGGGCTATCAATATACTTTGAAGGGCCAACATAAATCTAAACATTTTTCCCTTCCACCACTCTTGAAAATGTCTTTCCTTAGACCCCACCTCCCTATCTCAATGTTGTCATTGCTTTTATCACCTTCGATCAATATCTGACGACTGTTTGTTTTTTCACATTCTGTTGTTTCTACATCAAAGTGTTTGTTTTCAATCTGTTTTCAATTTTTATTCTTTTCTAAGGGAGCTTTTCCCTGATATGCTACAGTAAACATCTGCTAATGAAGAAAAGCACATGGTGTAGGAGGAGAGTTTTTGGTTATTTATTTTGATTTGTATTGCTTCAACCAACCAGAATCGGTGTATCAGAATACATCAGAATTAAAACGATAGTACAAAAAAAATAGTAATTTGTTCTCCATTCACTTCTTGAGAGAAAACGTAAGTTACAACTTCCAATCGATAATGAATGCACACTTTGGTGCATGAATTAGATAATGTAATGCGCCAGTTTTCATCTGAATGGGACTATGGCACAGGGCGCATGGCCTTCCCAATCCCAGGGGTTTTGACTCTCCTAACTCCATCCCTTAATATATGTGTGTCTGGCATAGCCTCTACCAATGGCATTAAGATATTTTATTTAAATGAGGAAAAATTTGTCAATAATGAAAATCACAAAACTAAATATAATAAATCTCTATTAAATAGCAAAGTAATGGTTATCCTGAAAATTATCTAATAATCCTTTTGTAGCAATGAATGATGCATTTTGACATACTATAACACTTAAAGAGGCACAGACTCATTTTAGTTGAAAATTTTAAAATTTTATTTTTCCATTTTTAATGTTTACAATTGCTTAACTAAGGTATTTCTAATGGTCAGCAAAAAATTTGAATGTCAGTTGTCAAGTTACAAGACAGATACAGAGCTCACAGTTCTGAGGCCCTGTGTCACAGCAGGTGTGGCACATTAAAGATCCCTCCCTGCTCCAAGGCTCATGTCATAGTTTTTGTTTACATATACTAGTAAAAAAAATTGTTCAAAGCATTATTTTTTTCATTCACAAGTTAATTCTGAACACAAATTACAGTTTCTAGTGTTTGTCACATCTCATTTTGTTTTAAACATGATAATTTCTATCTAATATGTAAACAAAAACATGACATGAGCCTTGTTTACATAACAAAGAATTGTGAGTGCTGTATCTCTCTTGTAACTTGACAACTGACATACAAATTTTTTGCTGACCATTAGAAATATATTAGTTAAGCATTGTAAAATGAAGTAAAATTTTAGAATTTTCAGCTCAAATCGTATTTATGCCCCATTAAATACTTCAGCATTTGCATTTAGTAAATAAATTTCTTTTTGTTTGTCACCCCACCCTATTTTTAGCTCACATGAGTTGAAACAATTGGAACACTTGGCCTTTTCCAGAGAAAAAACCAAGGACATAATAGGTAGCCATATACGGACTATTTTTAGGTCACATGGTTACAATTAAGTCACATGATCATGATATGCTGACAAAATGGAAAAATGTACATATTGTTTAGAAGAGAAGTGGGATTTATTGATAATAGTGGGAACAAGAGCTGCATTAGAAAGAAATATTTTGGGGAAATTGGAAGATACAATCAGAGATTTTTCACTGTCGGAGAGGAATAAAATATATGTGCCATGTTACAAGGCCTTGATTAAATTTTACTATTTCAAATGTATGGTGAGGGCAAATGTAAAAGTTAATTTCGATAAAATGTTAGACTGTGTCAAAAAAATTGTGTGTAACACCCTCAGGACCAACTCTAAAAAGACGGCGTGTGACTATAATTGACTAGATCAAAGAAGTGTTTCATTTCCATGTGTGCAAATCGTAAACAAAGACATGTGGTTGCAATTTCAATAAAAGAGATTAAAATTTAAAATTTTTAGGTCTAAACATTCTATTTGGATATGAAAAGCAAAAGCTTATTATAAATTCAACAAAATACAACACATATTGTCATGATTCTTTCTAAACGGATACATATTCCATATCGCTTTGTGTGCTTAGATGGAACTGAATCACCGAAACCCATCAAATTGATTTGTATTCCTACTAATATGTCCGAGGTTTTTTCTCCGGAAAAGGCCGAGTGATGTTCCGATTGGAGCTGAAAGTTCAAGTGAGATTTTATAATCACATATCCAGCATCTATCTATTGTCTGTAAACTTTTCAACTTCTGAAGAACCACATGAAAGCTTCAGCCTAACTTGCCACAAAGCTAGCTGCAGAACTGTAGCATTATGGTTTTTATATTTTAGTCTTTGACCATCACCATATGTCAAAGACTAATATAGAAAACCATTATACTACAGTTCTGCAGCTACCACAAAGCATGCTTGGGTAAACAGTATTCAAGCTTGTTCAGTTGAAGTGTCACACTCTTTTGGGGTAGAAATAATTAAGAATTAGTAAAAATTTTGTGGCATCATTTAAAGAAGCACTTGGCCAATTTCAAATAAACTTAGCACAAATCATCCTTGGGTAAAGGAGATTTGAGTTTGTTCAAATGAAAGGCCAGTGCAAAAATAGGTGGGTCATAGAAAAATCTTCTTAAGAACCACTGGACCAGAAAAGTTGAAACTTACTTGAAAGCTTCCTGACAAGGACAGATTCAAATTTCCTCAAATCATGGTCCCAGGGGGTAGGGTGGGGCCATGATAGCGGATCAAAGATTTTACATGGAGATATATAGGATAAAAATCTTTTTTTTTCAATAGTTATTGTAAAAAAATCTTGTTAAACCTAAATATTTCAAAAGTCTAAGTTATATATATATGAGTAATCAACGATATGTTTCAAAATATTAAATCCAAGGACAATAACTCTTGTTTTCATTGATTTCTTAATCAAGTCCATTATGCAATAGATTTTTTTTTTATTGATCTCAGACATTTCATGTATTTTTTAAAGAAAGAGTTTCATGAAATTGGTATGAGTACTATTATTGTAAGTTATAACCAGTTATTGTGAAATTGTGATAATGCTGTTTAAGGAACATTACAATTTTCTGACTTTGATATATGATAATGTGTATATATGTCTTGCATCTTAAAAAATACAATGACCTTAATGTATTGATGATTTGCTAGTTTTAACTCTTATCAGATATTAATGCAAATATCATGAAGTTACCATAATATACATGCATCCCAAGTAGTCATATTCAAATATGTTCAAATTGTGGTCCCCGGGGGTAGGGTGAGGCCACAAAAGGGGATCAAAGTTTTACATGGGAATATATAAGAAAAAAAATCTTTCAAAATATTACAGCAGGGCCATGAATACTGAAATCCACAGAAGAAAAAATCCAGGTGACATGTTATGTTCTAAAGAACAAGATACAGTCCCTGAAATGTTCTACTTTTCCACTTGAATGGTGAACGCAATGGTGAGCAAACAGTGAATGATTTGTAAACACAAAACTATAAATAGAGAATGCACATAGAACAAATGGTGACTGCACGCAAAAAGAATGGTGAACGAATGCTGAATGAATGAGAAAATGGTAAAGTAGAATGTTTCAGAGACTGTAACACCACAGAGCTCACTGTGCATCAGTTGTTTGTTTAGAATTGGTCAAGTAGGTGTGAATAAAGGTATATTATACATCCATTGCTCATTTATAGGGATGATTAAATATAAATTTAATTCTAAATACAAGGTTTTGTTATATATATGTTTAAAATATCATAGTCTATGTTTTATGAAATCCTCATCTTCGAAAAGCCAGTTATCAGAATCGAATACAGCATCGATCACTTATGATTTACGGATCAACACCATACAATGTTAATTTTTATCATATTGAGATAAGGTTGTTGTGATGACCTGAGAGTGTATTGCTGACTGCAGGGACGATTACAAGAAATGTTATTAATTTGAGGCTAAATACCAAATTATCACATTTAATTATATTACAATTATATGCAGCTGAAGTTATTAACATATACGATGTCATTGTTTGCAATTGCTTAGCATATTAAATTGAGAAAAGTATCACCTTGTGGTCATTCTGAATAGGGGTGCAGAAAAATTACTTCACATTTTTCTTATCTCAAAGATCTTTTACAAGACACATGGAATTTTCATGGGACTCGAGCTGCTCATAAACTAGGAGTCTGGAATTTGTCCTAAAAATTTATAGTGACAACCCTCAGAGTAATATTTATGCAAAACAAGTCTGTAGTGTTATCATCTCTTCTCTCTCGCTCTCTCTCTCTTTATAAATAAAGATAAAAATGGAATCAATGCACAATAATAAAATATAATAATACACAGTTTTCGCACCATTGAGAGTGTGGGTTTATTTGATAAAAGCTCGAGTATATATGTAAAGAAGAGGACAGTAATCTATATTTTCATAGTTGAATAATTTTATAGCAAACTAGTACTCATTGGAACAGGGACTGTTGCAGATGTTCCCCAAACGTTCCCCCAAGTAGGAAGTAGTGTCAGTTGTTTTTGACTGTAAGAAACCGTATGACATCTAAATATACAGCTATTTTATAACGTTCACTCCATTTCATAGTTAAACAAATTAGTTATCAACATTTAATAACTCACCAATCAAAATTCAGTGCACGTGCATGCACATGTTGATTAGTAACTTAAACATGTCAATCTGTTGAAAGTCTAAATTTACAACTACAACATCAATTTCAAAACATTTCAATGACAAATGAGAAGCTAACAGCGAGTAGAAGTTAGAAACACCTGAAACAATGCACGTGCATACACACGCATGCGAGTGTATATCTGCACATCCAATGATCTTACAATTTAGGTTTTAATAGTGTGTACATGTAACAGATATCATCTCAATATCATTGAATATACCATATTTATGAGTGACATATATGTATATAAATATTAGACAATCAAATTTCAGTGCATGCACATGCAGAGAAATGATTTTGGCAACACCAATGAGTAGGGAGTCTCAAAATATATCTGCAACACAAATTTCAATACAATTCATTGAAATCCAACAATGTTATAGACCATATTTGAATTTAGACGTAAAAAATGACAAGGCATGTGCACTCACGCACACGCGAATTCAACGATGGAATTTTTGTTCACACCATTCAATAGGCATTTGAATCATAAACCCATAACTAAGATTTCACTTCAATATAACTTTTAATTCGAAGGTTATGGCCATTTTAGTACTCAAAAATGAAAGAAAACCAATGCACATGCATATATGTGCACTCGAGTAAGACACCACATTGATGTTGACATCATTTGATAGGTATTTGATAGACGTACTTTACAATATAAATTTCTTGTCATTTACATCATTTATATGAAAGTTATGTGAATTTCAATATCGGCCAATCAGAAATTAGCACATGTGCATGCACGTGCGGGGAAGTGATTTTGAACTACCACTGAGTAGGGAGTCCCAATACCTATCTGCAACATAAATTTCAAATCCATTCATTCAAATTTAAAAATGTTATGGACCGATACTTGATTTTAGACGTTAAAAATGAAATTGCACGCACATGTGAATTCAACGATGGAATTTTTAGTTCACACCATTCAATAGAGATATGAATAGTAAACCCACAAATTTCAGATCACTTAAATTTTAATTCAAAAGTTATGGCCAGTTTAGTACCTAAAAAATGAAAGAAAAGCAATACACGTGCATATATGTGCATGTGAGTAAGACTCAACATTGATGTTGATGCCATTCGATAGGCATTTGATAGATATACTTACAGTATAAATTTGATGTCATTTGCATCATTTATAAGAAAGTTACGGCAATTTAAAAATCGGCCAATCACAATTTAGTCCACGTACATCAAAGTCATTTTACTATACATTTGCGTTCAGAATACCAACATACATTCACAACCTAAGTTTCAAAAGATTTTAACAAAAATGACAAAAGTTATGGTCATTCAAAGAATTGAAACTTCAAAAGACGATTCATGCACATGCGCGTTTGCAAATTTTATATCATCAGTCTGTAGATGTTTGGGATGACTGCCTATACTGTGAATATGATCTCATTCCCACAAGAACAACAGAGATATATACATTTTTGTATTATCCAATCAAAATGAAGCACTTGTGCATCCACATGCAGAATCGTTATTTTGACCATAAATATCGATAAAGGGGCTGAATATAAATATCAAACGATTTCATTGAAAAACAAATGTTAGGTTGTTTCAAAAATTTGTAAACAAAACATCCAATGCACGTGCATGCGCATGCAGACATTTTCAGAAAAAATGACGTTCGTTCCACACATCTACATATGCTAATCGAGACAAAATATCAGCATCCGTGTTTGTTCTACCAGGGCAGTAATAGATTTCAAAATTGTACACCGCAAGTGCCGAGACCCATCCATGGCCCGTTGCATCCAGTTTGGCTGTTGTCCGGATGTATACCAATGGGTTATTGTCAGTGTAAACATGAAATTTATGGCCATAAAGGTAGTCATTGAATTTCTCCGTTATTGCCCATTTCAGAGCTAAAAATTCTAAATGATGAGAATGGCAATTCCTCTTGGACTTGCTTAGTCCATGGCTGGCATAGGCAATGGCCCATTTCTGATCCTGCTGTAACTGATACAAAACGGCACCAAGTCCTATGCTGCAGGCATCCACATAGAGTTCAAATGGAAGACTATAATTTGGATAAGCTAATATTGGTGGCAAGGTAGGCAAGTCTTTGAGTGTGTTAAATGCTTTTGCCTCTTTGTCTCCCCATATCCAGTTAAGAGCAGATGGTTTTTTTTGTTCCTCTTTGTCATTGTAGGTGGAGGCATCAATTTAGTAAGTGGTCGAGAAATCTGAGAAAAAATTGACAAATTTCCTATAATAGCTGGTGAAACCTAAAAAATGGTGAACTTGCTCCGGAGTATTTGATGTAGACCAGTTCTTAATTTTCTCAACTTTGGAAGGGTCAGCTTCAATCCCTTTCTCGGAGACAATGTGCCCTATGTAATCTAGTCTTCTATAGTCTTCTAAGAATTTACATTGCTTAGGTGCTAGCTTTAAACCACATACCTGTAGCCTCTGAAACACAAGTTCCAAGCGGTGTAAATGCTCTTCATAACCAATGGCAAATATAATCAGATCATCTAGATATATCAGACAAATCTTAAGGTGCAGGTCTCCGAGGCACTCCTCCATTAGCGCTGATATGTGGCAGGGGGATAAGATAGGCCAAACAGGAGTCTATTAAATTCATAAAACCCTAGCAGGCCAACAGTGAGAGCCGTATGCTCCTTGTGTGCCTCCTCAATTTCCACTCGATAATATCCAGACTTCATATTGAGTACCGAGAAAAATTTTGCTCCTTGAAGACTGTCTAATAGCTCCTCTATCCTAGGTCAGGTATAGGAATCCCTTACCGTTCTCTTGTTCAATTGACGGAAGTCCACACACATATGCAGCTTCCCATCTTTCTTCCTTACCAAAACAATGTTAGAAGCAAAAGGTGAGTGAGATGGTCTAAGTTTGTCCATTAACAAGAGCTGTTTGATGTGCGACTTCACTTCCTCATACATGCCAGGTGGTATTCTCCTATGACGCTGTTTAAATGGTGTCTCATCACTCAAAAGAATCTTGTTTCACTGCATTTGTAAATCCTAAATCCAAATCAATCTTTGCAAATATATCCGCATATGAATTGATAACTCTCAGACATTGGTCTAGTTGAGACGATGTCAGTGCCTCTTTGTCAGTATTAAGGGTCTGATAATGACTGTTCTAGATGATCCTTCTCCGTTGACATGCTACATATACTAGCGGACTCCATTTCAACAGGTTGCAGTTCACCAATCAATGATCTCGGATTGATAGCTGCAGTTCTTGTTTGACATTTGAAACTTCCACAGGTACTGAGCATGTACTCCTATAATCATAGTCAAACACTGCTGGAGTAATATCTAAGTCACAAGGCACTATGAAGTTCCATGTAGGCTGTAAAAGAGCACATGTAGAATGATATTGTACCTTTTTGTCCAAGTTGCACTGAAAAGTTACTTTACTATTAGCAGGTATAATAACTTATGACCTTTCTGCACTTTTCACTACAGCAATCTTATTTCCATTCCCAGCAAGATTCTTGTCTCTAATAGAGAGAGAACAAAAAGTAATATACCACGGTGTAGTCAAGCTTGCTACTTGCAGGTATCTAGCGCTATGCCTGTTACAGCATTGTGCCATCAGCCTTGCCGAAATATTTGTACCTAGTAATACAGGAACTGCACCATTGTATTTACTGCCTGGAACAACTGAAAACAGACATGTATGTGTTTCTGCATCTAGAACAGGGGCTTCAAATGACAAAGCTACATATCCAAGATAGGTCAACAAGTTCCCATCAACACATTCTATGTTCAATAAGGAATTTAGTGATTGCATCGTGATATGATTGAAATGAGTATTGTAGAATGATTGACTGATAGTAGATACATTGGATCCTGTATCTAATAGTGCTTTTGTGTCAATTCCTTCCAGTACTATCTCAGCTTCACTGGACTCTCCTACTATACTCGCATCATTGGGGCTATATGTGTTGCAACCTAATGCTTGTCCCTTGGCACAGATTGATCCTGGTTTAAAGGTTTAAGTGATCTCCTCGCACTCAGCATCCAAGTTGTATATGACCTTTGTGTCCACATCTATAACAGGTTGGTTCTTCATAAGACTTCCTTGCTGGAAATTGTTTCTTTCATTGACTTCCTCTGTTCTTTCGATGTTCTCCTCTAAAGTTTTGATTTGAAACCTTTGTTTTGGACATTGCTATATGGTAATGATTGTGCACTCTTAATTTTTGCCATTTCATCTGACAGTTTAATGGTAGCTTTTATTTCCTCTTTCTCTTTGTCCTCAATATTCATTGCTTGTTTGGAGGGAATAGGCTTTTTAATATGCTCCATCTCCACACGGCACATTGCTACTAGAAGCTCATCATAGTTGTTAATATTGTCAAACAAATATCCTGACACATCCTTGAGATTTTGAGATAGTCCTGTCCAGCACTTGTCTTTTAGCATGCTATCAGAATTAAGCTTTAGAATCTGTCCTTTCTGTATTCCTTTGTTCAAAATGTCTTCCAACCAGCATCCCCATGCTGTAACCGTTTCTCCTTGTTGCTGATGAGCACTATACAATTGCTCAAGTATGGACTCCTTCCACTCAATTATTCCATATATACTATCCAATTTTTGAAGAAGAGCTGATATGAGAGCCTCAGAGCCAAGCCAAACTGCTACTTTGCCAGCTTCTCCTCTAAGTGAGCGATGAATCACATTTGCCTTTGTCTCATCTGCAAATTTCTCCTTTATCAGACATGAAACTTTGTATTTCCACTGTTCATATGAAATGTCACTCTTTTCTGCTCCAAAAAATTTGAGATTCATGGAGGGTGTGATACAGTCACTGGTTGATTACCATGAGGCACTTGTAATGGGGGATGAGCTTCAACAGGAGGTTTTGTTTCAACTGGATTACTTGTTGCATACTGAGGTATCCATTGCTCTAAGTCTTCCTTATAGTCCAGTCAAATTAGCCCAAAAAAGGGTCAAACTTGCAACTAATTGCAAAAGAATTGTTTTCAATGATTTTGACCTCGCTAATATGTGTACTAAAACATATAAAAAAATCTAATGTTTCAGTTGAAGTGGAAATACCATTTTTTGGGGGTCAAAAACAGAGAAAAAGAGAAAAAACGACAAAAACTGGAAATTAGCTTTCCATCATTACCTATCAAATAGGAATACAGTTTCTTGCTTGGCATTTATAAATTTTTGTAAGAAATAGAAATTGTAAAATTTTCATGTAATAATTTCACCTTTAAGAGGCTTTTTTGGAAAAGGGGGGGGGGGGGGGGGATTTCAGTGAACAGACCATGGAAATCAGTTTGTTTCTTCTTCTTCCTCCGTGTTCCTTGTTGAATTGGAACAACTTGTTCCTCTACAATGGCCACATCCAATAGTACATTCTAGGCCATGTTTTCGGCACATACACCTCTTTGTGTCACAATTTACCTTGCAATTACAGTGGATAATATTCAGAAGACGATTGGGAGCAGGCGGCAAAGTGTTTTTAAGCAGCGGCATGCATTTGCTATCATCAGTGACTGTCCATCCCCAATCAAGTGGGTTCAGATCAGTGCCATCTAGTTTTATCCACTGCTGACACTGATAGTATGACCTTCTAGAATGCAGAGCCGCAGAATCAGATGTTGGCGGGAGACTCTGTACCTGAACGCACTTATTGTTAGTGATAGCCTTATTTGTGTATAAGCGCAGTCTCAGAAGATCCAGTCCTTCGCACAATACTCCCCCATATAGGCTAGCAATAATCTGTTCGCCGCTCGTTACAACAGTTTCCAGATGGTTTCCAGGCTTAAGAATTCCTGTATTGCCATTGTAACATTGTTTGTTTTCGAAAGCTTCTTTAAAGCAACACCTTTTCCTATCCCAAATAGGCGGGAGGTTGTATCGCATCCCGTGATTGCGTGTACTACTGACAGAATTTTGCACTTGTGCATACCAAGCATCCGCTTTGTTTTTTGTATGTCCAGGTGCCTGCACTTATTAGAAAGTTCAGATCGGAAGTAAATGTTGTATCCATCCAGTGATGCATGGTAGCAGAGGAGAACAAGAAGATCAGTGTCTTCGCCAATGACAACGACTTGTGTTGACTGAGCACATGCTACAGCTGTTGAAATGATGAGACAATCTGCATCTTCCTATGCAAGGATGACCGTGCATTCATTTTCCCGAAGTCTTTGGGCAAGAAGACTTATGAAACGAGACTTGTTGTTGTTATTTGTGAGAAAAATTTCTTTTTTAGATTTGAAGGTCATATCTGAAGTAAATGTTACATCAGGGGAGATGATGCCCTTTGAACGTCGAAGATGAGTCACGTCTTTGGTCGAGGGTTCACTGGAATATCCATCAAATACAATAGTTGGTCTCGAGTATCTTCTAATAATATACTCAACATACAACTGACATATAGCATTGAATGACATGCCTTTTGTCCATGGGATATGCTGTAGCAAAGAACCGCCATCCAAAACAAAATGTACATCAAGCAATTCCTTCTCTGATACAGCACAATCGCCCATACTCCAAATTGCATCTGAAATTTGAGGCTTACTTGCTGCTCTTGGAAGTCCTGAGGGTTCAAAGATCGATGATGGATGCGTTGATAATTCATATTTGAAGATATTTGCAATATCTTCAACAGATTCTCTAGATGAAATTGCCGTTAGTCTTTGAAAAAGCACTTGGGGATCAACCTCAACTCTGCCTTCCTCCACCGTGATAGATGTTTTATATGACATAGTTAACACCTGCATTGATTTTTTGAAGGAAAAATCAAAAATATTCTGACCAACCATAGAGTCAATGATCTTTTGTCCACATGCTAATGCATTATGAGCGTTGATATTATTGTCTGCATTCACACCGGTGTCAATATTTTGAAGAGGGATGCTCTCAGTAAAAGGGTCACGGTCTCGTAGGTATGATATAACTTTAATTATATCTTGTTTGTACCTTTCTTGGCGAGAGGTTGAAGATTCCTTGTGCTGCTCACTTGTGTGGTAGCCAACATCTGTCAGATTCTGCATTGCCTCATTTACTGCTGCACAAGAAGGCATAGACAAAAGCCACTGCGACCGCTGTACCTCTGTCATTCCTAGACCTCTCGTTAAACCACCTAATGTTTTCACCCTTCTCATTAATGCCTGCTCAATGACAAGATCACACGACAGACCCGCCCAATACCTCTCACTTCTTCTCAGTACATGATAACCTTCCATGAACTTGCTGTGTACATCGGGATGAGCTTTTTGAAGATTGATCATTGACATGACATAGATGTATGCTGACTTTGCATACATATTATGCCCAGCTGCAGCAAAATAGGGAAGCATTGCGTGTAGAGTTTGTATATGGAGTAACCCAATTGCCTGTTCTTTCAGCTGTGATAAAAGCTTTTAAGAGACTTATCATTTCTAAGTACTGAAGCCAAAGGGCTGCTGTTCTGAAGCACTTGAGAGAGGATTTTGTGTCCGCAAGTTTCCCCAGTACTTGTGTAATGGTAGAATTATTGCACACGTCTTGTGCAGTAGCATCTCCCTCTAGCAACTGGTCATACAAGGCAGCAGCTTTCTTCAGCAGATGATCTTCTTCCAGTTGGGCTGTGGAAACGTCTGCAGATTGAGTAAGGACGTGATCAGGGGCCTCTGTGTCAATGGGTGTTACAAGATAACCTGAAGATATATTTTGGGGCACATCATTATCAGGCAATTCGGCACCAAAGGTTTTAGCCACGAGCAAGGCATGAAGGGCTGTATCAACTAGAAAATGGGCACGGGTTGCTCGAGCTACTGCTTTTCCACTAAGAATATGGTCAACTGCATTTGACGCATATACAGTCTCTAAAACTTCCTGCAATCCCGATTCTCTCATAATGCGCCCGATACATCCTAAAAAGCTCATTTGTGTGTGAAACCCACCTAACCTGAGTATAATGGAGCTTAAGTCTTCACACTGTGACTCATGAGTGACAATTGTAACTGCTTTCATGTAGAGAGGCTGGTCAAATGTCAGAATTGGAGTTGTACCATATTTTCTAGCTTGGCGAGACACAAACTTCAGTGTAGAGTAGATACATGACATATCGCTTGTGTCCATATCTATCATCGGCAGAAAGGTGATGGTGGACTTCCCAGGGTAATCTCCATTTTGAGTACACTGCATCAGTCCTGACCAACTTGGAGTTGGAGATCGAAGAGGCCATACAGCCTTTGAAAGAAGATCTAAACTCAAAGATGGATCTGGTACTTTCTGTTCTTTATTAATTTTGCCGAATTTCATCTGCAGTGACGATTTAGGTGGTTGCTTGTAGAAATGTATATTAATTTTCCCAGCAGTGACCAGGTCAGCCGATGAAACGTTCAGTTTAGGGACCGGTTTGCTAACCTTTTTACCAGGTGTAGAGCCTACAATAATGCCCATGCCATGGAATGTACCATACCCATCAAGTGTGCGCACATTGTGATCCACGTTGTCAGCAACGAATTGCAGAAATTGTCCATTTTCATAGCTTGGAATATCTGTTTCTTGTGAAATGGCTGCACTTGTTTCAAAACGTTGTATCTCCGAATATGAGGAACAAAATTCTAAGGAATTCAACGTATCAATAAGAAATTTTGATGAAAAATGGTGATGAAGCTGCACTCCTAAACCTATTTGTAGTGGTGCAATATGCATACGTGGCTTAGCCATCTGCATAACTGTCTGTCCAATCGATGCAATTTTCAAGTCAGGGTCCTTTTCTCGGACGAGAATTTTCAAAAAAGTTTGAAGACTTTCAGGAACGTACTGAAGATTCATTTCAAGTGATTCAATATCTGACGACAAAGGGTACAGATCAGAAGCTAGATGAAGGGACAGGATATCAGATTTTATCATCTTAGCAGCAGTTGTAATGATGTTGAGCTTCTCCAATGTCTGGTCCACTGTTTTAGGCCGATTGTAGAAGCTCTGAAGAATTGATCTTGCCGTTTTTCGTACCGTTATTACAGTTGATTTTCCTTGTTCTTCTGTCATGATGATTTCATCCCCAAAACGCTCATACAATTTCTTTTTCAAGTAAACAGGCGAGTATGCATCATCACCACAGTTGTCCTTCATTTTAGCAACAAGATCTAACAGTTGATGTTGTTTGTCATCATTCTCCTGCAGATAATTCACCACTTTAAGAAATGCATCAGTAATATCACTGTCAACAGGTCTGCCTCTGTTGGCTTCCGTCGAAGAGGGTGAGAATATTTTAGGTATGTGTTTGCCTGTGCGAAAATTTATGTTACAAGTTTGATGATAGATGGCATCAGCAGCATGCAAATCATTTACAGCTTCTAGTCTACCATAAATTTGGTTTGCCCAAGCGTCTTGTCTTGTAGAACAGACGGATTTTATACAAGCCTGAAAATCATGAGTTCGCACAGGAAAAACATCATGCCCTCTTTTACTTTGATTAAGTTTGGCAGTTTGACCACAAAAGAGGCAGTGGTCACGGAATGAAAAGGTCTGTTTTGATCTAAGAATTGGTGTACTATCAGCAGGAGGAATTGGCTTGCTTTGTTCTTTTTCCCTCAGATATTTGCTAATTTCAATCGCATTTGTAAATAGACGCCTACATTCGGTGTGCACATATTGTCCAGGATGCGTGCGAAGATTGCTACCCCTTTTCTCAGCAGCAGTATTGATACCTGTGCTACCCTTCCCACGAAGACAAACTAGACTATTCTTGTCCCCCGATTCACAAATTACACAGTCTTGTAATCTTTCCATATTCAACACAAGGTTAGAACAAATATAATTAAAATGGAAGAAATTTTCTACTAACACAACATAAAAGGTTAAATTAAATTGGTATCGTATTAGTTTTGCATATTACAGAAACCGCATTCAAGTTGCAACTAATAGCGTGAAAGATTTACTCCGTCGGATTGGACGTTAAAAGGCACCCCGTGTACCCCAATCAATAACGAGAAAGATGGCTTTGTAACGCGAATGGGTGTCCTTACATAGAAAATAGAAATAAGCAGTGCAGTATAGAAAAAAGCCTTTTCACTTTCTTACTTATTAATTTTACCTTGAAGAAATGATGCTCTGCGACTATTTAGTTTTAAAAAATGTTATTTTCCGTTACATTACGGCACCTTTCCCAAATTTTGAATGAACCCAGTAGGCCTATACGTCTACATGACGACACGTTTTGTGACTTTACCAACCTGTTTTTTTTTCTAAACTTTTGAGAAGCTTTAGAACGTCTCGTTTGTAAATAAATATATAGTATTACACCTAGGCTATATTGATTCAAGCGCTTACACACTTGTATGAACATATGTCATAAAATTTGAGCAAAGACTTTGATCAATGTCTACGTAATGATAATGTATACGTCACGATTTCGGTGAAAGCACGCTATGATAGCGCGGCGGTGACATAAAACAAAGGGAGCTATCAGCAAATTTGATGCATCAAAATATATTATTTCTGCACATTAGATAAAATTAGATTTTTTATATGTTGTTTTACTGATACTAAGGAATACTTTGCAAAAAAAATTATTTCTTTTGCAATTAGTTGCATGCGAAATCGTAAATTGACTGGACTATTAGCGTCACATTTTGGTACAGCTCCAAGTTTTTCAAATACAGCTTTGAATTTTTCTATTTCTTCAGACATTTTGATACTACCAGAATAATTAAACCTCGTAAAGTCACTAGTGATAACGCAAGAAAACGGAACTCAACACATATCAGATCTACATTTGCGAATGTGCACATACAATCTGTCGAGATGTAATAATTAATCTTGTGGTTTTAAGAAACCATGTACCAGGTAAGCTAAAATGCCTACACACAATCAGTTTGGACTATCAATGATATTCTCTCCATGCACTTGACAGATACTAGCTTCTCTCTCACTTGGTAACTCTAAACCAATAACTTACAAAAAAGAAAAACACAAATACAACATTCACAAAGGCAGATTTACAGAACTCTACAGTCAATCAGTATTAAAGGTAAGGGGTATAGACCTGGGGTTGACTTTCTGAATTGTGAAATGTCTAAACTGAATGAGGTAACTTTTCCTTACAGTGGGATAAGTGAATTAAAAAAATGTTAGTAAGAAGAGATTCTGTTAATGTCTATCAAATTAAATTAAGCTCCTAAAAAAAAAATGATACAAAAGAAAATACTTCAAAATAGAACTCAAACAAGAAGCTGATCAGGCCTGCTGTAAACAAATACATGTACAACTAAAATATTTTGCTTACAATGTTTATACCAGTTCTGGCATATTCTATAGACAGCGCTATTTCCTTGAATGTCATTAGGCGATGTATTATTCACATATATACAGGGTGTCACATCACACCTAATGTACATGTCCTTAAGGAATCTTCTCAAGGTCACTCACTACAGGGGAGGTATCCTCCTTGTGTACTGAACCCTCGTCCAATGATGTTCCAAATCTAGTTCCAATGTGGCCTCCAAAATGTAACACGTCTTGGTGAGTTGGTATAAAAACCAAGGCTGTTTAGGGTTCTGCAGTTTATTTATTTTAGTGCATTGTATTATAACCCTGGAATAAACAATTGTATCAATAAATATTACACCATAAACTATAGAAAATGTCAAATCTAGTAATGATATGAGTTCTTATAATTAAATGATAATTACAACATATGTATTTCTCTATCATTATCAATAAATGGCAACAACTCTTAATAAACTCTTAATAAAGGATCAGGTTTGCCAACTATTTAAAAGGTAATTAAAAAAAAATACTAATTCAGAAAACAAACATAATTCTGATAAAAACACATAATATGGTAATTAAACTAGCTATCAGAATTAGAGAAATATTTCAAAAAAGCAACAAAAACATATCACAAACATTTAGCTTACCAAAGTCAATGTGCCTGAAGGCTAAATACTTCACAGCATGGACCAGCACCTATACGTCAAAACATTCACAAAATAAGGGTGCTGACAAACACTTTATAGCATACCATTATGTTAGACCCATGAATTTGTAAGAAAATGTTCTATAATGCAATTACCAAGTGAATTAAATATATTTTATAAACTTTACTTTTAATTATAATGATTATCTGTCGTTTTAATGTCTCAGTCAAAAGTGTATTGGAACAAATTAGTAAAATAAGAAGTAAACACTAGCCTCACTCAACACTGGTAGGTAGGGACATAGGTAGAAAATGGGAAAACTCACTCTCACACTTTTTATAATATTAAAGATCTACAGGGGCTGACAAAAGTACAACCACACAATCAAATACATACCAGTCATTCACAAAGGACACATGCAGGGTAGTTCAAAAGTAAGGCAATCATTTTAAAATACAAATTTATTTACATTCAAGTCACCTTGTACCACATTAGTGTTCTTATTTATCTTTGTGATATTAAATTTAATAATTTATTTGTTTAAAATACCCATTTAGCATTTTATGTGTAACTCTGCTTTGTTTTATGTGATATATTATGTTTTATGCATGTTGTAAAGCACTTAGAGTAATAGTTGTAATGTTAGAAAATGCACTATATAAATACTTTGTAATAATAATAATGATGATAAAACACAATGTAAACAAAAAATAGGAAGAAGTGTCAGATGTTTAGGATTATTAATTTGATATGCAACAGTTATCTAATCTACAGCATAACATTAAAGGTGAACAGAATAATGGATTGGCAATCAGATTCCACACTGTAAAGTCGTCATACTTGTCTATGCTTCAATGCACACAGGGTAGTGGACAGTTAACAATACCAAAGAATTTCTCTTTTCATGAAAATTCTAAAAGTCCATAGTAGTGTTATGAATTCTAATAAGAACAGTGTTCTGATTTAATTCAAAGTATAAACATGTTCAAAAATTATTATGCAACTTTTTGTCTATGTCATTGAACTTACAAAATTCAATCTAAACCAATATAAGCTAGCTTAATCAAGCTATTTCAAATAGCTTTATATAGCTTAATTAAGCTATATAGCTAAATATAGAGGTTGTGCTGTTATGCTGGACCTGTAGAAATTAGAGGGGGAAAAATAAATTTTTATTCTATTTATTTGTTTTATTTTTATTTTTTGGACTGACTGCTTGAATTTATAACTTTTAATTTTATTTCAACCCCCCCCCCCTTTTTTTTTACGAGGGATGATGAGGACCAGTCTCATATATATATATATATATATATATATATATATATATCCTACCTAGGCAAAAATAGTGGGTATAAGAAATCAAATCTTCAATCAGATGCAGCTTAACTATTTTCAACTACAACCTACTGTGAAGATGAGAAAATCCTCTAATACATTGAATGCCACTTTATTCAGACGTTTTTAGTAGGAACAAATGTTTCTGATTTAGTATTTACATGATTAACATTATCATATGAAGCTTTTCTGATAAGAACCTTTTTTTGTCTAAATATGTAAGTAAACAAAAACTGGTGGAGTGATATAGAAATCACAACTTTAAAGTAAAATAAACCAAGAAAGAAGAAGGGGGTAATTTTTTTCTTATAAATATTTTTTGAAGCACATTTAATGATTTGGTCATAAGTTTCCTTATGACTGAATTTAAAAAAAAAAAATTCAGATTAAAGCTGTGTCCCTAAAAAATTTAAAAGTAATATCAAGCTCAGCACAATGTTGCTTTGAACACAATTAATGTCATTACATAATGAATAAAAACAAAATCAGGATCAGCGTTTCTTCCCAGAATTGTCTTTGAGATATATATGTTGACAGTGACTAACCACAAGTGTAGTTCTTAGCTGTCTGATGCATATATAATATAAATGATTTCATTTTTATACAGAATAACTTAAATATAAAACATAATTACACTCATTAGATGACCGAAACTAATACCATAAACTGTCAAACATCAACAGAAATCAATTTTGTCTTCATCTATATTGAAAAGTTAGTTAAAAAGAGAACCTAATTTGCACAAGGTTTTGACACAATCTGAGTATGGTTATTTGTAGTCCTATTAATACTACATATAACCAATTTGCTCAGATTGTATTGAAACCCTGTGCTAATTTATGGTCTTAATTGCAGAATAGGAAATGAGAAATATAAACTTCAGGAAAAGCAACTTTAATGATAACAAAACAGCCTTAGTTAAGTTTTTTTTAAATGATAATTACATTAACTGATATTCAAAAAGTTTAGGGGAGGGAGGAGATACAAACATCATTGTCACCCCCCCCCCCCCCCCCTCTCACTTTGAAAAGCAGAGGAGAACATTCCATGACTGTCCCCTTCCCCCTTCTCCTATATGGCCTTCTTTTGATTTGAGGCCACAACAAGGGATCAAAGTTTTATATGGAAATGTATAGAGAAACACCTTTGAGAATTTTCTTGTTAAGAACAGCAGTGCCATGATTTAGTCATATTAATATGCAAGGATCTTCAGGTAGTGCAAATTCAAGTTTCTTCAATTCTGGGGCCCCAGAGGTAGGGTGGAGCCACAATAGGATATGAATGTTGGATATGGAAATATACACTGTCTAGAAATTACCGATATTGAAGACAAATTTTCAAGATTAGCAGGATCATGCTAAAATCATATCTGAAAAAATGAATGTTCCTAAGCTATATGAATTCAAGTTTTTATTATGCATCCATCACTAAAGACCCGGGGGAAATATTGTTTTTGTCCTGTCTGTCTGAAACTTGAACCTTGCTGGAAAATTTTGAATGGTGAGTGACATATTCTATGTGATTTTCATGTGAGAAGACCTTTCTTTTGGTTTTAAAAGCTATTTTTCTTGCGACCTTGACCTTTGCAATATCTCCTGAACTATTTAAAGGGGCATGTTCACAATCTGAGCTGTAAATTTTCAAATTTTAGTTTTCCATTTTTAATGTTTACAATGTTTAATGAAGGTATTTGTAATTGCATATTTGTATGAAAAACTAAATACATAGTAATGTAGAGCAGGAAGGCCTCTACCAAAATTGTAAATATGATGATCCCCAGGATAGATGTTCTGACCCCAGGGCAGGGCTAAACTTTGTTTATGGTATTTATGTGCAATACATTTAAAGAACATCTTCTTTGGTGCTATTGATACCAGATTGAAACAAAATAGATATTTAAAATGAGTAGATAGCCCTTTACCAAAATTGTAAATGTTGTGATTCCAGGGGTAGGATTTTGGTATGAGGGTGGGGCCAAAATGATCAATGATTAAATGTGTTAACAATTGAGCATTTTTAATATCTTCTTGATAACTACCAATCCAATTCTTTTCAGATTTGTATGAAGAAATTTTTGTACAAGGCATATATAAATTGTAAATTTCAGGACTTTTGCCCCCTGGGGCCTTAGGGGCAAGGCCAAAACTGGCAAAGCCTCTACCAAATTGTAAATTTCATAATCCCTGGGATAGAGGTTCTGACCCTAGGATGGGGCCAAACTTAGTGTATAGTTTTTAAGTGTAAAACATTTTGAAAACATCTTTAATGCTATTGTTACCAGACTGAAACTAAATGGATAAGAATGAGCTGGTAGCCTTTACCAAAATTGTAAATGTTGTGATTCCAGGGATAGGGGTTTTGGTTTGAGGGTGGAGCCAAAATGATTAGTGACTAGATGTGTTAACAATTGAACATTTTAAATTTCTTGGTAACTACCATTCCAATTCCTTTGAAATTTTTGAGCATCTTTGGGACAAGGGGGACACAAATTGTAAATTTGTGGACTCCTGCTCTCCTGGGACCTTTAGGGTGGGGCAAAAACTGTTGGATAAATGGGAAGTAAATTGTGAAATTTATGATCATAGCTTCTCTACAGTCACATGGTGGGTCAATGCTGCAAAAAGAGTGAGTGTTAAAATTTTTCTCTTCTCTCAATCATGTTGGAGAAAAACCATGGTTGTTATGTCCATGAAGCCCTTTACCAAAATTTTGAACTTCATTGCACCTTGCAGGGAAATATAGACTGATTTAAATGCTTCGAACTTCATCTTTCCTTCTATTGTAATTGATTTCGAATAATATGCATATTTAGAAAGATCATAAAGCTGTGAACAAAAGACTTCAGAAAGAGTCTCAAATGCAAATATGAGACTCCCTGACAGGTCTGTGTATGGGCTATGGTACTCAGGTGACCGTCAAGGCCTGTGGGCCTTTTGTTCAATTTTGTACCACGGAGGGCATACATGTTTCTGAAAAATTTCTTGTCATTTTTATGAAGTGGCATACAATCATTTTTATGAGGGTTGTGATTTTCAAATATATGTAAAATTTACTACAAGTATTTAATGGTCATTATTGCATTTCAGAAGATATCACATGTTTGCGCCTGATACCCATTATATTGGTAATAATGCATGCAGTTGCAAAGTGGATAGAAATTCACTTCAAAATCTAAATTTCAGTCCAATGTCTTTCACGTTCATCTGCGCTGATTTTTGCCTGCCCTATTCATTTGTGACCTCAAATGTTTCGACTGCATCAAATGACAGTCACAAACAGTGTATATTTCCAGTTTTGCGAATCAATGTTCCGTGGTCTTAGTATGCAATTGTATGTATAAGGGCTTTCAAAAATAAAGTTTGAGAAGATTGACCAGTCCTGTCAGACTGACTGGGGCAAATATCAGTCTGTGCGCTAGGATTTTAATTGATCATGGACTGATGAGCATAGTTAATTTCAAACCATGAGATAAATTCTGAGTAAACTGAAGAAAGAAAGCTAAATATTGCTAATTTTCTTTTATGATATGCTTTTGAGGCAAACCTTCTGGCCTTGATATTATACATATTGCAATTGATTTTGAACAAATTAAGTGTTAAAATTACAAATAGTCTGCCGAAGGGGACTATTAGTTTACCTACCATCTGTATGTCCAGCTGTCCGTCTTTTCTCTTCATTAGATAAAGATATTCAACTGAAATTTTATACATGGTTTGTCTTGGATAGTTACAGATCAAGTGTGAGTTTTGTTACGTTTGATCTATACATTTTATTGAATTGCAAGAATCAGTTTCCAGACTTTTCTCCATATTGGATGAAGATATTCAACTGCAATTTGATATGTGGCTTTGCCTTAGATCGTTACAGATCAAATTTTGAGTTTCGTTGCACTTGACCTTCTTTTGACTGAATTATCCAAATGATAGAGGACATTATATTGCTTGCAGTGCACTCAGAATGATTGATATGTTCCCCAAATGAAGTTTGGGAACATATTGGTTTTACTCTGTTTCTCTATAGGATGATAGTGTAACACATGTAGATGTGTGAAACGAACATCATTTTGTCTGAAAATGCCTGCATGTGCATTGGATGTTTTGCTTACAAATTTTTGAAGCAGTGTAACTTTTTATTTTTCAATGAAATCGTTTGATATTTATATTATAGGTATACCTTGACACCCTTTGCTATGGTCAAAATTACGATTCTGCATGTGTATCCACATGTGCTTCAATATGATTGGATAATACAAAAATGTATATACCTCAGTTGTTGTTGAGGGAAATGATACCATATTCACATTATAGGTAGGCATCCAAAATATCTACTGATTGACAATTTAAAATTTGCAAACATGCATGTGTTCTTTGAATGACCTTAACTTTTGTCTTTTTTGTTAAAATCTTTTGAAACTTTGGTCATGAATGTATATTGGTATTCTAACCACAAATATATAGTAAAATGACTTTTGAGCACGTGCATACACGTGCACTAAATTCTGATTGGCCGATTTTCAAATCACCATAACTTTCCTACAAATGCTGCAAATGACATAAAATTTATACTGTAAGTATATTATTGAATGGTGTCAACATCAATGTTGAGTCTTGCTCATGTGCACGTGCACTGCTTTTCTGTCATTTTTGGGGTACTAAAATGGGCTTTCAAATTTTCAAATTAAATGTTAAAATGAACTGTAATTCATGAGTTGTGGGTGTATGATTCAAATGCCTATTGAATGGTGTCAACAAAAATTCCATCGTAGAATTCGCATGCACCTCAGTGCACATGCATTGTCATATTTGATGTCTAAATTCAAATATTGCTCCATAACATTTTTAGATTTGCATGAATGGTTTTGAAACTGATGTTGCAGATTTATATTGGGACTCTGTACTCACTGGTATAGTCAAAATCACTTCCCCACTTTTAATTGTTGAATTTCAATGAATGGTATTGAAATTTATGTTGCTGATATATATTGGGACTCTCTACTCATTGGTGCTCTCAAAATCACTTCCCCACATGCACATGCACTGGAATTTGATTAGGTAATATTCAAAAACATATATCTCGTTTATCAATGAGGTATTTTCAGCGATATTGAGGTCATAAGTAGAGAGTACTAAAACCTACAACATAAGGTCATTGGGTGTGGAGAAACACATACACGTGTATGCATGTGTATTTTTTGTGGTCTTTGTAATTTCTACTCGCTGTTAGTTTTTCATTTTTCATTGAAATGTTTTGAAATCTATGTTGTAGTCGTATATTTAGACTTCCAACATATCAAAGTGATCAAATTAATCATCAGCACGTGCATGGACATACACTGTATTTAGATTTGGGCCTTCTTAAATGTTTATATCTGATTTGTTTGACTATCAAATGGAGTGAACATTATAAATTAGTTATATATTGTGACCTTACACGATTTGTAATGGTCGAAATCACTTGTTATAATACAATTAACACCACTTCCTACATAGAGGAAAGTTTGGGGAACATCTGTAATGGTCCCCGTTACAATATCTACTAGTTATTATCATCATTATTATTTCCTTCTTCTTGGGACTTTTTTGTCCTCGAATGTTCTCAGAAACTACTCCTGGGATCAGTATGAAACCAATATAGCATGATAGTATAGCATATGTAGATGTGCGGAACGAATGTTATTTTATCTGAAAATGCATGCATGTGCATGCAGGTGCATTGTAAGTTTTGTTTACAAATTTTTGAATTGACCTAATTTCTTTGTTTATCAATAAAATCATTTGATATTTATATCGTAGTTATACCTTGAGACCCTTTTGCTATGGTCAAAATTAGGATTCTGCACATGCATCCATGTGTGCTCTTTTTTGATTGGATAATACAAAAATCCCTATATCTCTCATGTCATTGACAGGAATAAGATAATATTCACAGCATAGGTAGATGTCCCAAATATCTACAGATTGATGATATAAAATTTACTAATGCACATGCATCATCTTTTGAAGTTTCAATTCTTTGAATGACCATAACTTTTGTCTTTTTTGTTGAAATCTTTTGAAATTAAACTTGTGAATGTAAGTTGATATTCTGAATACAAATATGTAGCAAAATGATATTAGCCATGTACATGCGCTAAATTCTCATTGGCTGATTTTCAAATTGCCATAACTTTCTTATAAATGATGCAAATGACATGAAATTTACACTCTAAGTATATCTATCAAATGCCTTTCAAATGGCATCAACATCAATGTTGAGTCTTACTCACGTGCTCAAACATGCACGTGCATTGCTTTTCCATCATTTGGGTACTAAAATGGCCATAACATTTGAATTAAAAATCAAAATGAACTGAAATTTGAGTTGTGGGTTTATGATTCAAATGCCTATTGAATGGTGTCAACAAAAATTCATTCGTCGAATTCGCGTGCAATTGAGTGCACGTGCATTGTCATTTTTTATGTCTGAATTCAAGTATTGCTCCAGAACATTTACATTTCCTCTGGGTACTCTGGTTTTCTACCACATCAATGACCCCATAATGCTAAAATCTGAGCCAATGGGAAGCATTAATATAAGTTGTAGAACTTGTTTTTTAATCATTGTAAAATGAATAAAGTTTAAATTTTTTAACATTTTAGATTTGAATGAATGGTTTTGAAATTGATGTTGGAGATATGTATTGGAACTCTCTATTCAGTGGTATTGTCAGCATCACCTCCCCTCACACGCATGCACATGCACTAAATTCTGATTGGCCAGTATTTAAATCACCATAACATTCTTATAAATCATGCAAACGACATGAAATCTATATTGTAAGTATATCTCTCAAATGCTTATCGAGCGACATCAACATCAATGTTTTGTCTTGCTTGCTTGCACGTATATGCACTTGTGTTTTCTCTCTTTTTGTGTACTAAAATGACAATAACTTTTGAATTAAAAGTCAAAATGAGTTGAAATTTGAGTGGTGGGTTTATGATTCTAATGCCTATTGAATGGTATGAATGTGTAAATTCAGATATGGTCTATAACATTGTTGGATTTCAATGAATTGTATTGAAATTTGTGTTGGAGATGCATTTCGAGACTCTCTACTCATTGGTGTTGCCAAAATCACTTCCCCGTACATGCATGCACGTGCACTGATATTTGATTGGCTGATATTTAAATATATATGTCACTCATGAATGAGGTATTTTCAACAACTTTGTAAGATCATTGGTGTGCAGATATTCACACACATGCGTGTGTATACACGTGCATTGTTTTTGGTGTTTGTAACTTCTACTCACTGTTATTTTCTCATTTGTCATTGAATTTCAATGTTTTGAAATTTGTTGTAGTTGCATATTTAGGCTTTTAACATATTGACATGTTTAAGTTACTAGTCAACATGTGCATGCACATGCACTGAATTTTGATTGATGAGTTATTAAATGTTTATAAATGATTTGATTAACTATGAAATGGAGTGACCGTTATAAAATAGTTGTATATTTAGATGTCATATGGTTTCTTATAGTCAAAATCACTTGTCCTGAAACAACTGACACCACTTCCTACTTGGGGGAACATTTGGGGAACATGTTTAACGGTCCCTGTTACATTGAGTGCAAGTAACATTTGTAATATATAAATGATGTAGTTGGGGTTTTTTTGTTTTGTTTTTTGTTGTTTTTTTTTTTTGTTTTTTTTTTAAATCAAATTTAAAACTTGAATAACTATTGAAGAAATAATGAATTCAATACTTGGAACTCCTTGTGTGACTTCATAGGAATATTAAAAAGGGAGACAGTCGAGGATACTGTTAGTGGAACAAAATGATGGCGCCCATTCAGCTCATAGAATTTTCAATGTTAGTATCAAGTAATGTTGAGATTTTTTTCGGATTTTATTTGTTTGATTTTCCTTTCACGTATGTGTTACCTTTAAAGCCTTGCTTCGCGGATGGGCAGCACAAGAACAGTGTGTGGCAGAACTACTTATCTCTGTATTTAAAAACAAGTGGCATGAAATTTTATTTCCAATTACAGTATTAATTATATCAAAGCAAAATTATATATTCCTATACTAACAGCAGTACAGCTTTTTGATACCTCATATGTATTTCTTTTATAGCAAGACAGCATGAACACTGTGTATTTCTCAGAAGACATGGAAGAGGCTGCAGAAGCGGTTGCACAAACAATTCAGATGTATGAAAACTTTCTAAATGAATTAAATGAAAATCAGAAGAAGGAAGTGACTCGAACAATTGGACTAAAAATGGCAGAACTCAAAGCACAGTATGCTGCAATGGAAGAGATGTTAAAGACAGAGTGATAATCTATTATGTTGTTACATGTTTAAAAGCCTACATAACTTTTCAAATTTAAACATGGTGTCTTAGATCTACATAGTTTTTATGATATAATTTCTGATCAGAAAGTTTTCTCTGTGTGTGTGTGTTTGTTTTGTCAAACAATTCTAACTCGAAGAATACACACCAATCAACTTAACACCTTGAATAGAAATTAATACCTTGACTAAGCTGTTCAGTTTTTAATACGCTTATATGCTGCTCCATTTTCCCCTTTTCACACAGAAAAACTCATGCATACATAACTTTGAAGAAGATGTTATGATGAATGATGGAAGTTGAATGCATACAGAGTTTCAAATGGCCTACATGTGATCAATGAATGTGTTATGACATTGATACTTTACTAATTCTTACACATATTTTGCATTTTCGATGATGTATAAGCATAATATGCCTGAGCTCAAATTCCACATCATTAATGGATTGCACCTGTGTTGAATACAAGTGGCGCTGATACAGTGAGCATGCAATGTACGCCTAACTACATTGAGAATTACGGGTGATATCGCTCAGAAATCAACAAAGCTGATATTCTTTGACCAATCTGTTATGTACCAAGAAGGCCAAAATGTTGGATTTCCTGAAGCACTTTTGTCACAGTTGGTTAAACAAAGAAATCATAGAGTAGTAGAAAAATGTTGGTCCTGTCGGTGACTGGTGAAAAATTCTATGGACCGATAACTTGCTAGAAAATTCTGGTCCGAATGATCGATTGAAAATATTGGACGTGATCTGATTATATTGGAACTCAGGATCGGGATGAACAGGTGACAGTCACTCAAACGGCATTCCATTACCACCGGCATATAGTGTTTGTCTCTCAACTGATTCAATACGTAAAAGGTAGGTCTGCATATGGTCAGTTTTGAAATCAAGACAGGCTACTGACAAATAAGATGATGTTACAGTGGTATCAACAATCTTGTTTAAAATCAGCATTTCGCAAACTCTATGATCGTTGTAATGATCTAGTTTGCCAATACAACCTGTCATTGGGTCAAATGCTGTCTGACGTGTTTCAAACCAATTAATAGGCCGCTCTTTACTTGGTGGTTTCCAGTACTCCATTTATCCGATCAAGATAAAGGGCTCAAGGCAGGTGTGACAGGTCAAAAGGGGATGTTGTATATTCAGAGGCCCGTCTTTGCCCAACTCTTAATTTTACATCCCTAATAACAATTATGAGATTGATTGATTGTTTGATTTACGTCCCATCGAGAATTTTTCACTCATATTGAGACGTCACCAGCCGTAGGTGAAGTACCACAAATTTAGACCTATGCTTATTACTCAGGGCTGTAGCAGTGAGGTTCTTTAACATGCCAATGCCTGCTGTGATACGGGACCTCTGTTTTTAAGGTCATATCCGAAAGACATGCGATTCTCACTTCTAAATGGCAAGTGCATGGCAAAGGAGCAATCACTACCTATTTTCATGTCTTTGGTTTGACATGGCCATGAACGCTCTAACCACTGGGCTACCGCAACCAGTCGGTTATGAGATTGATGGGGGGGGGGGGGGGGGGGGGTATACACGCTATTCACACTTCGGGTGTCTGTGCACTACTCCTGGCACCATGCATATGAAAAATTGTATGGTAGATAATGGCAGTGATGTCACGAAAGATCTGCATGGAGTGGAACACAGGACTGTGCCATAAATTTTCAACCTGGACATGGAGATATGTCCTAATGTTATCTGTGTAACGGGTTATGGGGGATGACATCTGTTACTGATGTCCAGGGGCTAATTAAAGGAGCATTTTAACAGAGATTGGATGTACCTCATTAATCATGGCAACAACTGTTTCTACCACAGCATTCTTTCAGCCTTTTGACAAGCCCTGTGAATTGTAGTACCACATGACCTCTGTTCTTTTAATGTTTAAGATTCCATATAGCCAAGATTCTTTTAAGCTAAACAGGTGTATTCTGATATGCATTGTATTTTGTTATTCCTAACAAACTCCATATCATATCATAATAAACTTGCTGTTAATGACAATAACTCCCGAATTAGATTCAGTAAATTTTGATACCTCAATCCAGAATATTGTGTTGTATATCCATTGTTTGATTGATTAAATATTGTTTAACGTCCCGCTCGAGAATCTTTCACTCATATGGAGACGTCACCATTGCCGGTGTATGGCTGCAAATTTAGGCCTATGCTCGGCGCTTATGGCCTTTGAGCAGGGAGGGGTCTTTTACGTGCCACACCTGCTGTGACACGGAACCTCGGTTTTTGTGTTCTCATCCGAAGGACCGCCCCATTTAGTCGCCTCTTACGACAAGCAAGGGGTACTGAGGATCTATTTAACAACCCGGATCCCCACGGGGTCATACATACATATGCACACACACACACATATGCAAAGTATGAATAAAAACTGATCCGGAACTACCGTGAACACTTACTGTATGTGGGTGGATGGAGATAAGTGTCCCCTTGGCACCGAGTCTCCAGATATGTGCAGAAACGCATCGTCACCGTTTTAAAATCTATTAAACGTTGTAATCAGATTGATTGTTTTACGTCCCGTAGAGAATTTGTCACTCACACTAAGACGTCACCAGGTGTAGGTGAAGTACCCGAAATTTATACCTATACTTTAATATGCTCAGGGCCTCAGCAGTGAGGGTTCTTTATTTTCTCCATCAGTGCCATTGTCCGAAAATAAACATTTTCTTGACTATTCAAAGTAAGACAAAAACAGAAAAGATGATTGGTTTGGTTGCGTTCGTTACAAGATCGCATTTGATACCATCAAAATAAAACAAAACAGAAAACAAAATCCAACAACTGCAAAGGGGTTGGGTGGGAGGGAAAGCTAAGGAACCGCAACAACACAGCTACCTTTGTTATCTTGTAACGGAACTTCACACTGTCCTAAAACTGGCCTGTGGCAGTATATATACTTAGCGCGAAAGCGCTCGTGCATAGATTCAGAAACCCGCCAAATTTCTTGACAGAAAGTTACGAAAAAGGACGAATGGTAAAACGTAAAGAAATAGATTTAATGTGCCAACGCCTGCCGTGATACGGGACCTCTGTTTTTAAAGTCATTCGAAAGGCTCGTTATTCTTACTTCTGAATTCCGTGCGTTTGGCGAAAGAGCAATCACTACCTATGTTAACGTCTTAGGTTTGACTTGGCCATGGCACGAGCGCAGCTCGAACTCGTGACCTCCCGGTTACATGTAATCAAGAAATTTCATGATTATTATTAGGCGTTGTTTTATTCTCAATAACCTTACGAGTGTCGTACGTTATAATATATGTGTAAATCAAATCTTTTTTTATCATACAACAGTACTGTTTCTGGTTTTATAACGCAGGTTCGGAAAAATTATATGAACTCGTACGTAGCATAGATTAATAACAATGCAAATTATATAGGGTCATGTGAGGTCAGCACATGTTGATATAAATACAAAAATTTTACTACATACGTTCTTCAAGCCTATCATATTTATTCCTGTTTCATTTGTTGCTGTTCTATAATGACATAGCTAAAAATAAAAATCCTAAGATTGAAATTTCAGTTTCGCTATCACATTAACGTGTTTATATAGATCTTATTTCTTCCGCTCAAGGACACTTTCAGACGGTGCAAAAAGGCTGAAAAATCACTTCCTTATACAGAAACGTGAAATGGAAAGTACCTAAAATGTGCGTTTATTGATATTTGTGTGATGAATAGATTCTTACACTCGTGCTTATGACATATGAAATTCATTACCAGATTTAGATATTTCCCTCGTCAAGGCTCAGGAAATATTAAATCTGGCAACTCATTTCATAAAACATAAGCATTCGTTCAAGATCCTCTATTTCTGTGTGTAATACGTACTAATACTGCGACACACGTCGATTAGACGTTTGTATATAAAAACTTAACAAAATGGACATCGCACTCAAAATCACAAGACCGCTCACCTTTAGTCGGTACGGCTTCGATTCTCGCTCGCACCGATATATGTGAGAAGGTTTGCCAGTTAATTTTCGGAATGTGGGTGGTCTCTTCCCAGGTATTTTGTATCTGGATTCTCTCTTCCACCAATAAAAAAAATGGACGCCACCAAATAACTGAAAAAATTGTTGAATGTGGCGGAAAACAATCAATCAGTATTACCTAGACTTACAAACGTTAAGATGAAATTGAACCAGGTTTAAGTATACAAAATATATACTATACCCTTCCCCACTGTCTATATTCATCGCAGCTTAGGAGTTGATATTGTCCATGCTTGACCTGACCTTTGACATTGTTCTAGATCTTGATTTATGCTTTGAGACACCTCTTTCTCATGCTGGGATCGATGGCTTCCTTGAAGGATTTCTTCTCTTCTTCCCTGGATTGGACCTAAAGTGTGGCTGCAATACACGATTGGCATTGGAAGATATTTTCTCAGTCTTCTTAAACTCCTTCAATGAGATTGAGAGGTTTTCACAACCAACATTGGCAGAAATTGTGATTATAAGCGCTGTTTGTTTGTTTGTTTGTTTATTTATTTATAGCCGCCTGAGCAATTTTTCAGCTATCCGGCGGCTGTCACCATTACCGGTGACAGGGCTGCAAATTTAGGCCTATGCTCGGCACTCAGGGCCTTTGAGCAGGGAGGGATCTTTATCGTGCCACACCTACTGCGACACGGGACCTCGGTTTATACGGTCTCATCCGAAAGACCGGCACCCACGTCCCACAGTGGGATTCGAACCCCCGACTCAAGGATCATCAGATCTTTGAGCCCGACGCTCTAACCACTGCGCCACGCGGGCGGCTTATAAGCGCTGAGAATAGGCCTAAATTTTGCCACCCTTTACCGGCAATGGTGACATTTACATATGAGTGAAAAATTCTCTAGAGGGACGTTAAACAATATGTAATCAATCGAAATAGTCATAACAGTTGCCAATGAAGAGATGTCACACAGATCTCTACCGGGTACTTTTTTTGTTGTTTTTTTTTGGGGGGGGGGGTGTAACATTTCATGTAATTATGTGTTTCAGGACATTGTTGACAATGTGTCATTACTGTACAAAAAATGTAAGAGTAGTTCTGGGAACCAGATATTTGTAGAAAAACGGTCGTGTTTTTTTTTACCCCCATTTGAACCTCGGGGTAGAACTGAAAATTTCAAAACCTTATTGCACATTTACAGGCCACCATCTATCATATACCAAAAGATTAATTGGTCACTGCTTAAAATAAAAGAAGAGTTGACAAAGACGTGACGGACGGGCAGACAGATGACCAGGGTAACAACGATGTGCCCGAACTTTCTTTTTATCTTTCAATTAATGTGTGTAATTCGATTTCTTCTGAAAAAATAAAGAATTCAAAAACTACTCTTCTGTACTTTTTCTTATAGCTAATTCATTGCAGATAAGAGAAATATAATTATCTGCATGTAATTGTCATGAGTTTTATTTTTATACAATATCAAACATAAGCACCCTATAGCATGTAAATTAACACTTGAAATGTACGTTACACGAGATCACACGTTTTTGAAGGGTGGTACTGCATTAAATTCTCTATCTTTACGCAATTTTGAAACAAAAATATGCCGTAAGAATATCGAAAACATCCATGGAAATAATAATAATAATAAATTTATTTTGTAAAGCGTAAAGTCCATACTGCTCTAAACGCTATTTAAACAACAATGAAATAAGTGAAATGAGGTATATAAAAACACATCGTAGTAGGTCCCAGATTAGTTGTAGCATGTGAACAGATGAGTCTTTAATTTAGATTTGAAGGTACAGAGACTGGTGGCAGTTCTGATATCATACGGAAGAGCATTCCACAGTTTAGGGCCAGCAACACTAAAGGCTCGAGTTTGAATCACCGTTGAGGTGGTAAATGGCACTCGTAGTAGGCTCTGGTCACTGGACCGCAGTATTCTGGAGGGAGCATAAGGTGTTATGAGTTCTTGCAGATAGGATGGGGCTGTGTTGTGTACTGTTTTGTACACCAACACCAATGTCTTGAAGATGACTCTTTGCTGAACTGGAAGCCAATGGAGAGAGCGTAGTACAGGTGTAATTCTGTCATATTTGCTGGTGCCTGAGATGATTCTGGCAGCAGCATTTTGGATAGATTGAAGCCGCTGGATCTGCGTTGATGGTAAGCCGCAAAAGAGAGAGTTACAGTAGTCCAGCTTTGTTGTTATAAAGGCATGGACAACATATTCTAACGATTCCCTGTCTAGATATCTTCTCAGCTGGCTCAGGTTCTTAAGGTGGATGAAGGCACCTCTGCACACTGATGATATATGTGCCTCCATGGTTAAGTGTTGGTCAATTGTTACACCAACTCCCTTGGCCTTAGCAACAGGAGTGATAGAATCGTTTCCTACTTGCAGTGATGGTATGTGCAGCTTAGATGCCATTTGTTTTGAGGATATTACTAGCACCTCGGTCTTGTCTGTGTTGATCTTGAGGTGATGTTGAGTCATCCAGGTTTGAACTGACCTCAAGCAAGACTCCATCTGACTGACTGCAAGAGCAACCTGTTGAACTTTAAAGCTGATACACAATTCATTGTCGTCAGCATACATGTGGTACAAGACATTGTTCTTTCTGAGAAGGGTCCCCAGGGATGATGTGTAGATGTTGAATAGGACAGGCCCAAGGACCGATCCCTGGGGAACACCGCAGCCCAACTCAGTGGCACCAGATTTTGCCTCCTTCACTTTGACAATCTGGGTCCGATTGGTAAGATAGAACGCGAACCACATGAGCACAATGTCCTTAATTCCAAGGTCCTTGAGTATTTGTAGCAAGCGTGAATGATCCACAGTATCAAAGGCAGCCGATAGGTCCAACTGCACTAGCAAGACAGCTCTCTGCTCTCCAATGGCACAAACCACATCATTGTGAACTCGCAGAAGTGCCGTCTCAGTACTATGTCCCTGACGGTAAGCACTTTGGAATGGCTCGAGTAGATCATTCTCACTGAGGTAGGTATGTATCTGTGCTGCTACAACCTTCTCAATTAACTTGGATACATATGCAAGGTTGGACACTGGCCGGTAGTTCTTTGGTACATCAGGGTCTAGTGAAGCCTTTTTCAGAAGTGGTGTCACAATAGCTCCTTTGAAAGATGTTGGGAAGGAACCACTCTCAAGTGACTTATTTATGATGGACGTGATGATGGGAGCGAGAGTTGTGACCTCTTGCTTCACAAGAGATGTGGGCAGAGGGTCAAGTTCACAGCTCTTGTTGGCAGATGACATTATCAACTTCGTTACTTGATCTACAGTGATGAAACTTGATGGAAACAGAGTCTTGGGGCTAAGAAACTACTCCTCAGACGGAGACACTATTTTTTTGTCATGGTCTTCTGTTGTCACTTTGAAATATTGCACTGTATTCCTTTTTCATGCAGCCATCTACATGAGTAATAATCTTGATATTCTTTAAAGAAATTAAAATTCAAGATATCGTCCAGTTACTCAACATGTTATAGCTCAAACTAAAGCAATTAAGAAACTTTTTGTAAAGCCCCTATATGGTACCATACATTTCACAGATAGCTTCATGGCACTCTTGTCTATAAAAGTCTAGCAACTAACAGTTTATTTCCAAAATACAAAACACATGCGCAGCAAACAAAAATAAACATTAAGTTTTGTGTTGTTTAATATTTTTAAGGGGGGAGGGATGTTAATGAAAGTAACGTACATTTCTAATTTGAGCAGAAGTTTACGAAAATAACGGATTTACACAGCAACAATTTTTCAAACCTTAAAAGCTCATAATGGTTCTCTAAACGGTCACATACAGTAACGTACATGTACATGTATTTCACATTAGCAAAAACGTTTCTTTTGAAGATCATACGGATTGGATTCAGACTTTCATGAAATTGATATCCCATTCATTTTCAGATATCAGTCTCAAACATTGTGATTCGCGTTACACAGAACATTTGTATGACTACCTTAAGGAACTGTGCGTTTGTAATAGAAATCAGACTACTAATATTAGGACTTCAGGGCAAGCTAGAGGACCCCCTTGGACTATTAATTCCCGCTTTGATTTTGAGTCTGTAAGGGTAGTTCCAGGGGTTGGAGCAGATTTTGATTCCGTATTGCTACTCTGTCATGATATAAGGGACAGATTACAGTATCCACTAGTCATAGTAGGGGACCCTAAGGGGTACTACATAAAGACAAGAGGCCTGTGATTCTTAGACGTGTTTAACTCGCTCAAACTTTGAAATTTTTCGTATTTCATAGGCTGTAAACGTTGTGAATGACGAAAGTTCAGGCGACTTCACTACACTTCCGGGTATTACAGAGCTGTCATCTTCATGGCATCGAGTATCCCTTACTCTAACCCAATGGATACATTGTCCCTTCTTTCCATGAATGAGTTATAATAATTGTTCCCACTTCCTGGAGCTACCGGATCTACAACACCACTGCCTTGTACTGATGTTCCGTCCACCTTGTCTTTAAAGATATCTACAGAGGTAGTGATTCAAACTGTATGGCCTATCAGATACGGAATATATATATATATATATATATATATATAGAGAGAGAGAGAGAGAGAGAGAGAGAGAGAGAGAGAGATTGACTGGGGTTTTACGCTGACTTGGCAATATTTCAGCCATTTTACGGCATATATATATATATATATATATATATATATATATATATATATATATATATATAAAGATAAGTGATTAAGACAATTTCGTTTATCACAGACAACTTTCTTACAGTCCAGTGGACACTCTGTATCTTCGTCTCATGACATAATAAAAATAGGGACTCGAAGTCTGTCTAGACTTCTTGAGCCAACTAGTGTTACCCTAACAGACCCAAAGTGGAAATGAGAGTTGGCAGTCCTATGGATCCCCTACACCAGTTGATATTCGTTCCGCCTTGTCTTAAAACATCCGAGTCGAAGAGGTCGTCATGGAACACCTGTATCTAGTTTATGATGCATAATGCCAACGTTCGGGTGAGCTAACTAGTGACTTGTTAGTGAATCCTTTTGCTTACTGCATTTTCTCAAAAGGTTTTTCTTACTTATTTCTTTTGCTAGAAGGCAATGCTAATCTCTCTTTCAGGTGAGCTAATTTACAGTAAGTGGTTATTTTGCTATACAATTTTCAATGAATCGGGACATGAAAATGACATCGGTCTTGAGATAATAAAGCATCCCGCATTGTATAGTTTCCTCATCTTATAAATCTATTCATATGGTAAATAATGACTAGGATCACAATAGTCAGGTGAGATCTATTGTCAATGCACATTTTCCTTCGTGTAAAATCAATTCTTTTAAAAAATGTTTTGTGCCATCCTTTCATCATATATCACTGAAGTAGTTCAATTCACCATTATTACAAAATCTCTCATGTGAGCTAAGTTGCCCATGCAAGTTGCAATTGACATTTATTTATTCAAAACATGAATATAATTCATATTTTCCATTGAAATAGGTTTCAAATTAATACCGTTCTATCAGTACTCTCAGTCCTTTGATGATTTTCCTTATTGGCTGCTGTTTAGTGACTGCTAGCTTCAGCCTGGTATGGGTTTCGTCTCCGCGGCATACTATTAAACGAGTTGTCTGCATGAGCCGTCCTGTTAATGCCTTAAGTGAACTGTACTGTTTTGTAGCAATTATATTGAACATTTTTATTTCACTTGTGTATTTTTGTAATGAGTTGATTTAAGTATAAATTTAATCCGACACGAAATTAAATACGTCTACAGTAATCATTATTACTTATCATGGTCCTATTTTGCTTGAGAAGATTTTAAAAGATTTTTCCATCTTTATGTAAAATTTAATGCCCAATTATGGAGTCATCTTACCATTGGAGGGGGGGGGGGGGGGGGGGGGGGGGGCATGATTTGAACAAACTGGAAACTATGTCAGGAAGCTTTCATGTGTAAGAAAGTAATTGAATTACGCAAATGTGCCACTCAAAATGAAGTTTTATCAATGAAGTTACTATACAATTGGCACATTAAATTGTTTACATTTCTGACACGCGCACAGTACCCCTCTTTAGCATTTTCCCGAACTAGTGATCGATGAGGTCTATGCACAACGGAGATTACAAGCAGGAATTACTTGCGGGATGACAATGATTCATGAATCAACATTTTATTATTTGTTTGTTTTGTTTTTTGTTTTGTTTGTTTGGTGTTTTTTTTTATTTAACGGGCTTATTGTTTCCGATTCACTCTGATTCTATGAAATTATTACAGCTTGTATTGCTCATATCCGAAAAATTTTCACTTCTAAATGCCGAGTTTTTAGAGCAATCGCTGTCTATGTTTGCCATGCCTTTTATTACGCCATGGCACAAGCGGGACTCAAACTCACGACCTCCCGGTTACGAAACGAACGTTCTAACCACTGAGCCACCACGACCTGTAGGTATCAATAAAAAAGAGCATATTGTAAATAAATGATACTTAAAATGTTATACATATATTCTGTTTGTTTACATTTTATTGCAAATTCAGAAATTATTTTGACCAATTCATAGTGCTACTTTCAGTTTTTATGTAAAACATTTTCCGTATTTTTTCTACTACAAATATTTGTAAAATTTACAGTAAATTATTTGAAAATTAAAAGATTTTTTTTATTGTTAATTATATAAATTTCAACGTTAAAAAATGAAATATACTGAAATTTACTGTTACAAACTCCAAAAGATATACATTAGATAGCTTTATTCTGCTATAAAGACATGATACTAAAAACATGGTTGGGGAACCATTCCATATAAAATTGTGCCTACCATATAATACGTAAAATTACTAGACACAAATATATATTGTTTTTACTAAGACCAGCCAGTAACTCACAAGACAACTAGTAAAAGTACTAGACATATGTAGTATTTTCCTCCACTAAGAATAGATAGTAACTCCACTAGACAACCAGGAAAATTACTAGACTAGTTATTTTATTTTTTTTAGTGCGTGAAAAAAAAAATTTTCAACAGAAAGATTACATTAGAGGTATGGATTCGATTTGACTAACATGTTCAGTTCATTGACACCTGGTGTACATGTATATTTTTTCCGCAGTTTGAAATGATAACAAGTTAATAATTACTTGCGTTGGTTGCACTTCTAATTTCTGGCATATTTATTGTGTTTTTGGTTGTTGAAAAAATTGATAAAAAGTAATAATGAAGAATTGCTAATATCCAAAAGCCATCCTTATCCTGATCTAAAGATGACGAGGGCTACGAAAAAATCACACAAAGGACACATAAATATAAATAATCAATGACTAAATTATTGCACAGTCATATCATTTGTTAGTGATATTACACTCAAGGTATCCAATCCATAAAACATCGATGTTTACAGTCAATATCTGTAGCACTTAATCTTTTATGAAAACAAACATGTTTTTATTTTTCAAGTTGGATGAGATGGGGGAGGGAGTAGACGATGTCCAGATTTATTTATTTTTTCAGAGTTACCTGAATGAATGATGAGAAGAAAAAACTGTCTGTCCACAAGTAAATATTCAAGAAGAAGTGTATGTAAGTTATTGAACTCTTGCTACATTGTAAACGACAGTATTACACTAACAACATTCAGGAATTAGGCAGGGATTCGAAACAACTATTCAACAAATCTATTGAGAAATACAAAAGTGTCAGTTTTGCCTGTGCATGATAACGAAATCGATCTTGCATCTAAATTTGGTGATTACTTTATTGGAAAAATTTTGAAAGTTAGAGATGTGTATGTCCCCTATGGAAGAGGATCTTCGGGCTGACAATGAAAGTATTCCTTTGACAGTGTTTCAGCCAGTGCGACTTTCTGGGGTACTTGATATTATCAGAGGTGCGCCAACAAAGTCCTACGAATTAGACCCAATACCACGAAAGTTCTGAAACAATGTTTGGAGTGTGTTTTGTCAATCATTGCTAAAATTATCAACAAATCTTTCCTGGATTCGAACGTGTCATTGGATTTCAGAAAAGCTATAGTACGACCATTGATTAAGCACCAAGGACTTGATAAGGATGGATTAAAAATTACAGACCTGTATCGAACTTCTATCTTATATATTGAAAAAACAGTGACAGTATATGTTCGACTTGAAAAACATTTAAACGGTTACGACCTACATGATCAGGTGCAAGCAACCTACCGCAATTGTCGCTCTACGGAAACGGTTCTATTATGAGTTTACCATGATATTACATCTGTAATGACAGGAATTCATGCGTCGCACTCGTGATGTTAGATCTTTCAGCCGCATTCGACGTCATAGACCGTACTATTCTGATCAGGCGTATGGAATATGCTTTAGTATCACGGGATTGGCTGTCATCGATAGTCTTATCTCTCTGGTCGAAGTCAACAAATTAATATTGGACCTACATCGTCCAAAGAGTTTTTACTCCACTTTGGTGTTCCATAGGGTTCTGTATTAGGACCTCGTCTATACTGCATGTTCTCCAAACCAACTGGAGAAATTTGTCGGCGGCATAACATGTGTTATCATTGCTACGCGGACGACACTCAAGTATACCTGATAATAAATCAGAACGACAGCTGGGACAGCATTGCAGACAGACTTGAAAGATGTCTTTCTGACATTAACAACTGGATACAATACAACATACTCAAGCTAAATCAGGAAAAGACAGAACTAATCACCTTTGCCCCCAAAACGTAAATTCTCAGGATATCAACTGGATTTCGGTGGATCTGTCGTCAGTAGTGCTTCATATGTCAGAAGACTCAATGTAAGTGAAAAATTCTCGAGCAGGCCGTTAAACAATATATAATCAATCATATGCCAAAAATCTTGGGGCGTTTTTCGACAACACACGTAGCATGGGGTGTCAAATAAGGCATTGACTAAATCATGCTATTTCCAATTTCGTAATATTGGTAGATACTAGATAGGGAGGATGCGTGCAGGACACTTGTTAGATCACTAGTTACATCTCGTCTTGATTATGGAAATGGATTTCTTTATTGTGTTAATTCAACATCCTTACAGAAGCTACAGAAACTTCAAAACACTACTGCCTAGTGACATGCTCACACATATATAAGCATATTACACCAATCCTCATATCACTTCACAGGTTACCTGGGACATATCGAACGAAATATAAAATCAAGTTGCATACATTCAAGGCTCAACAAGGGTCAACTCTAGCATACATTCGGGAACTAGTTCAAGTCTATCATCCTCAGCGACCACTTAGTTCTGCGGATTCGTTATCCCTTCTAAAGTCACGTGCCCGTACTAAACTGTACGGTGAAAGACAGTTTGATATATTGTCATCAACCCACTGGAACTGTCTCTGGTTGGAACTCCGTTTTGAAGGTTCTTTAGCAGTTTTATAGTTTTGCCTACTCTTAGTTTCTATTTTAAAATCAGTTTAGTATCACTAAAGGACCGCAACGTATTGTGTCCCCCCCCTCCCATATTCAGGGAGTTGGGAGTTGGACTCGCACTGGACTGTAGAAAAAAATGTATCTCACTGGCATAAAACACAGACAGTTATATCACTTGGGTTCGAATTTACTATTAAAAACTCATTAATAGTAAATTAAAACCCAAGCGATATAATTGCCCGTGGCATAAAACATATCAGACAGCATTTATTTATATATGAACCGGTCGCGGTAGCTCAGCGTTTGCTTCGTAACCGGAAGGTCGTGGGTTCGAGCCCCGCTCGTGCCATGGCCGCGTCAAACCTAAGACGCCAAAAAAAACCCCCAAAACCCCCCCAAAACGGAGGTCTCGTGTCGCGGTAGGCTTTGGCACGTTCAAGAACCCTCACTGCTAAGCCCTGAGCGCTAAGCAATAGGTCTAAATTTGTGGCACCTACAGCTGGTGACGTCTCAATATGAGTGAAAAATTCTCGAGGGACGTAAAACAAACAAACAAACAAAAACGAATATGACAGGTCGTATTGGTAAATATTACATCGTTACATTGTATAACGACCAAAATATTAGCGAAATACTGACTTTAAACATATGAAAGTGATAATGGAATATTGCTACATAAATATGGCAAGTTGAAGTCATCCCGTTTGGCTAAAAGCTGAGTTATTAGTTTGGAATTAACATAGATCTATGCATGTTCATATGAAGAAGACTCTGTGGTGTCCTTTATTTCGAGTTCATTTGGAATATATCGAAACGGCTGGTTGGTTGTCCCGCTCGAGAATTTATTATGTTAAACCAGAAAAATTGAAGAGTTAATTGATTTTCAAATTTTTATTCGTATTTGCCGCCATTACGCACTAGTATTCCGGATAACTACTGCTTACCGATTACGTCTCTTTCAGTTTTTCTACTCAAACTATAGAGAGATTCCGAATGAGTTGACGGGGATAACTCTGGCTGATGGCTGAAGAGGGACAGCTCCGCATACGAGACAGGTCGCAAGGTTCGAAATACCGTGATGTCCATATGTATTTATAATTTTATTTTAACACTTATTGTGTCATCTAGGTCTAGTTCATATCTATTTTTTGTAAATATGTGAAAAACCGACAAGCCCTTATAAGGCATGGCATGAAACAGACGAATTACTTGCTTTGTGGAATGGAACCACGCACGCTGGCCTTTCTCTATCGAATGAGAGACGGTGTACTTTTTCCTTTCATTTTTTGTTTTCTTCAATTTTACTGAATTAAAAAGATAGTGAAGATATCGACTGTTTTTCACTTATGAATACTCCATTCTGGCGTGATCTGTACTGGAGAGCTATACATGTGTAGTTCCACATTTCGGTGTAAGTTTTTGCGCATGCATTTTAAATATCAAAATACTCCTACCAGATTTTCCCACTGCCTTTACCTTTAAACATTCATCAAAGCTCCACGCAAACCGAAAACTTAAAACTTTTGAAAATTTACCATACAGGGTATTTGAAAATATATTATACAATATGACTCTGAATTCATGATCATTATGAAGGTCATATATTTCAGTGGTGTAGCATCAAATTAAGGCAAAATGGCAATTTACACAAATATTTGTGTAAAACAACTGGACGGTTATTTAGGTTTAACATTTTAAAGTTTTGAGAAATTTCAAACTTGAAAGTGTATCTTGCAGGATTGTTGTTTTTTGTTGCAGTATTTATTCTATAGAGTGCCCCAGGCACTTAGAAAATTGCAAATGAGGGATTTTTTTTTGGGGGGGGTATTTAAAACTAGGTATATTTCCTATGAATTTTTGAGCCTTAGAAACATTTAAAGAGTTATGAAATTCTAAATTAGCTGTTATGTACTTAAAATTCTAAACTAGTTTTTGTTATATACTTCCTTTATGATAATACAATCTACTCAGGTCTTATTTATTGAATTATTATTTCAAATTGTCAAAACAATATAATAAACACACAAAGGTATAGTAGCTATTACCAGTGTAAGGAAAGTCATACTGTTTTAACCTGAACCAGTATAACAGGGGCAGAAACTTAGATGACAGAATGTCCAAAGTATCTTTACACTGGCTCTAGTTAAACTTCAGCGTAGGTAAGATTATTCCTGAACATCAGAATGAGAACACCACGAAAGACTTTACAATTTATTAATGATATAGGTTTGATTTATATTGTAATTGATAGCAAATAAAAAAACAAATAAAAATGTAAAGTGTAAATAGAATCAAAATTGAAATAAATCAACAAAAATGGAACATCCTGAGTTCAGAGTATAAATTTATCAAAGAGGTCTCGGTAATTTGGGATCAAAAGTAACGGTTGTCCAATTGCCTGAGGCAAGTGAAAACCCAGTTCGGATAAGTGAAACTCTATACAAACTTGCCCAGTGGGGCAAGTGATTATTTAGTGCTTTAATTGTGAGAAGTTTGATAAATGTTAAAAGATACTGTATAATTCCATGCATGATTTTCTTTACAGAATTCTCAATTTATTTACTAGCGAAGGCTCATTTTAGTATATGATACCATATCTTATCCTTAACTATCCGACATACGACTCATCTTGGTCATGTTTGTGAAAAAATGGTGGCTTCACAACTGTCTTTCGAAGTTTTTATTGAGGAAAACACTTAGAAAAGAAAGACGATAAAAGAAAAGGCAATGTTTAGAATAAAAAAGTCAATAAAAAAGTAAATGTGAGTTTCAGGTGGCATGACAATCATAAGGACATCTCACGTTTTCATACGTTATCTGCCCTGTTTTGAAGTATGAATTTTGGTACGTTATATCGTGTAAATCATACAAAATACAGGTTTTATTAATAAATCTAATCTTTAAGACGAGGTACGACTTTAATTTACCATAGTCAGTGACTAATTTTAACAATTATGCAGATAGAATGAGGGTAGGGGTGCCAATATTTGCAATGGCTGAAGCGGTAAAATTCGTCGTTTCCAAAAGTTTTTTTTTAACCAGCTCACCCAGGAAACATGCTTATCACTATATAATATCACTAAAATTTAATTTCGAACATCATGTGTGGTTTGTTCCAACTTTTTAATGAAATGAAAAATTATGGGGCCGTAGCTTTTGTACCGTACTGTACGCCTATTTTACCTTGTCAACTTACCTGTATTGATTACATTTAAATCGGCTTCAATCATTGAAATACCACGTGTTTCACGTCATGCTATACTTGCTGTCAAAATGTCGGACAAGTTCTGTTCTGTTCTTACAACACAAAAAAGTCAAAAAAATCATACAATAGCCGGGTTATTTTAAATGAAAAGTCTCACTCTTGGCATATTTCTTATTTACAAAATAGAAATATAAATGCATATGCAGGATGTGTTTTATGCTGTAAATGTCGTTCGAGATTGGCCAGGGAAAAGCTACAGGGTGTAACAAAAGAAAGTCTTATCCCCGATATTTCTAAAGTAGATTAAAATTGTGTCCTTTGGCACGTTGAATTTCACTGCCGATTGGCTAAATCCTCTCATATTTTGTGTCACCCGATCCCCCAAAAGATATAAACATACGTAATAATTGGTTTAACCTCGGTTTATTGCCCAGAGATCGATATAACTGTAAATCTATTTGAAAAGGTGTACTCTGGTTCGAATTTCCTCTGATTTGCAATTTCTTTCGGCTATAGAAGTACGTCCCCCCCCCCCCCCTGATCAAGAAAGCCGTTTTGATATGTTGTGTATATTGTTCATTCTAGTTATCATGCAAAGGGAAAATCTTGATCACGGGGGGGAAAGACCCTAGAAAAAACTTTTCCTGTTTCCATAGACTTCCATTATAAAATTCATTGTTTTACCCCAAATATCGTCTGTTTATTAACATTTTTTTTTATCATTTTGAAGAAAATTCCATATGCCTAACAAACTAATGATTCATACCATAAAGTTAATAACCTTATTACAATAACTTTATTTTTTCGATTTCTAAGGGCACTTTTGAATGGAAAACGTGAGATGTCCTTTACAAGTTTGATTGTTACTGACAGCAGTGTGGTTTGTACCTTGTGTCAAAAATTCAATGCTACACCTGCTATTGCTGACATTTTGTATTTTCTTATTGGTGAAACAATTTACAGAATTGAAAGCATTTTAAATGCACATTTTTATTGAGTTATTGAAAAAAGATCCTATTCAGATACACGTACCAACACTAAGCTGCAAGTTACGTCCTTGTGGTGAAAAGTTTTATTTCCTTATGTTGACCTTTGTAATTGTCTGATCTATAACTTTCACATTTGTTATTTTTTCAGAAATGTCAGTAATCCACAACAATGCAACTTGTATGCTATAATTCATAAGTATTATCTGTTACATTGTGGAAGAAGGGAAAACTTGAGTGAGAGAAAACTAAAGAAGAGAAAACTTGGCTATTTACTAATTGGCATTTGGCTGACCCCACAAAGGGGGGTAATTAAATTACTAGTTGATAGATGTAGTAAAGTCCAAAAAATTTCAGACAACAATGTTTTTCATTCAGACAAGTTAAAATACAAGTTTACTTGCCTGAAATGCAAGCGAGATAAAAAGTTAATGTCTATTCCTGGTAATTTGAGAAAAATCTGTAAGAAAAAGTAAGGAAATGTGGAGTCAATAATACAATACTGAAAAATATCTAAACATGTCTCTAGTGGGCTTCCATAATACTAAAAACTTTTAAAAAACAGAAAGGGAACGGGCCTCTTCTTGACTCAATCTAATAAGGTAGCATTTTGACCTGCATAGTGTTTATACCTTCTAAAGATATACTATATATAAATGATTGACCCTGAATAATATCAAGTATAACAACCCTATCTACAATACCTTGAAACAGGACTTGGTAAGGAGAACCTAGTAAACTGCAAAACTACATTATAAAATCTACTAACACCTAATCAAAATAATACTATATGTCTTCTGTAAACCCTGAGGTTTTTAGCAGTTCCTATCTCTTATTCTAACAAAAAATCAAGCTTATTTCATGCTAGTAACTATTCAGAGCTTGGCTTATTTGCTCAAAATTAGAGAAGAGAAAACTAAGCCTAACAAAGTGAGTAAAACTGATCAAACACAGTCTTAATTCTATTCACCAACATAAGCCAATCAAAACCAAAGAAACTATCCTGACTTATCCAATCAGGAAACATAGCTTATAGTTTGACAACAGGGATGACACTTCCTGTTTAATATAAAACTATGTGAAATGTATCAACCATAGCTAAACATGAAAAGTACTCAAAATAAATGAACTTCAAATATAGTAAGAAGATGATTTAAAAGTCGGTGTTTGAATTAAATGCAATTCAATCTGTGTAATATTAAAAAAAAATCGGATCTATCACACTGTATTTAAAGGGAGAGAGTGGCTCTTAATTTTTGAGAGTTGAAAAGCTTACAGGAGTAAGGGGCACTCAATAGGATGAATATGGTAATAGTTTTTTGGTCACCTGCATAAACTAAGGTGACCTATTACAATTGGTCTATCTGTGTCCATGGTCATGCATTAATAATTGAGCATTTTAACTTCTTCTTGATCACTACCATTCCACTTCTTTTCAAATTTGGTATGAAGCATCTTTGGGACAAATGTGGCATAAATTGTTAATTTTAAATGCACCCCAGGGGCATTAGGCACGGGGCACACATTGCCAAAAGTTGACCAATTTTCAGAACTCCAGATAATTTTTTTACTACAAAGAGTATTTACACCCATATTTTCAAATCTGTGAGTATTTTGGTTTTCAGAAAAAGTCATCAATTATTTTGTTAATTTACTGATTATCTTTGCTGTTTTGCCACTAATACACAATTTGATCACTTAATCTAAATATAATCAAATATTATATCATAGGGTTTCTGACATATTAAAATTCAATACGTCAATGATAAATTTCAATATCCCAATGACAATGAAGAGTTTATGATAAAAAAGAACTACAAAGGAGTTTTCCCTTTAAATATTTAACAGGCATTGGTTTGTTCTTCTGCTGAGAATCGAACCCGGTACGTCTGGCACGACAGTCCAGTGCTCTACCGATTGAGCTAAAGGGTTAACCTACTAGTCCAAGCTAGTAGGAAGGCCATGTATCTAATACTACCACATTGTCCCCCTCCAGAGAAAGAGGCGTTCCAACTCTCCCAGGGAGCCAACACCTGTGGGGCAAATTTCTGGGGCAGTCATTTTCACCTCCAGAGATTACCCGTGTTTGATTCTCAGCAAAGGCACAAACCAGTCTCTGTTATGTTGGGCACCATTTTTTTTTTGTAACCATTCTTGAAGATAAAATTTCATAAGATTGTTAGGGTTTTGAGTTTGTTTATTCAGCATGAAACATGTCGATGATATGGAAATGATGGAATATAAGGGAAAAAATGACCCTGAAACAACAATGACAACATTTAAGCACACAACCAACACATAGACTATACACTGAATTATCATATTTCAACAATTGCAGATATACAAAACATCTATTTATATAAATTAATATTTAGGTCATTAAATTAGGCAATCATATGTACATACCAGTTTATGGAACTAAGTTAGCCCCTAAACAAGGCTTGATCAGGTTGGGAACACTTCCCCTATAGCGAGATATTCTTGCTAAACATGATTATCCTTCTTCAGTGAGAAAATAAACCATTACCATAAACGAGTGTTTTGCTGTTTAGATAGAAAATAATGGCAAATTCTGTGCAATGCTGAACAAGTGTGACACACACATGGCACGATTTGTCTCAATGAAATTGACAACACAGTCAAAAATTTTTTTATCACTGTTACTGCATATGAGAGCAGAATGCTGTAATCCATTGCTTATTGTGAGTGTTTTAGTTATAATTTATATATTTGCAGTAGTATCAGACATTTTAGCACACTTTCTTCTCTTCACGTAAAACACGAGATGTACGCCTCGGGTGTTTTTCTCGGTTGTACGGGATATATTTACTCTCGCTGAAGAGGGATAATCGTGTTTTAGTGAGACGATCTCTCTATAGGGGTAGTGTTCCCAACCTGTTTATGTATTGACCTATTAAAATATCAATTATAGCAATATTCACAAACCCTCAGTATTTAACTTAAGGATGCAATAACAAATAAAAACTTGCAGTAACTAAGTAGATGTTAATAACATTTAGCAACTTACATTCTCCTCTTTCATACATGTTTCAGAATTTTATTTTAAAATACCTTTCTTTATAAATTACTTATAAAATTAAATTAGTTATTTTATATACATGTATTTTAGATAGCTTATTCAATTACAAGAAAAGTTGTTGGAGTCCAAGTATTTAATATTTAAAATGAAGATCTGCATAAATCGCACCTTTTTCAAGACAAAACTATTCATCTACTGGTTTAACAACTCGCTAAACTATTCACTCTACAAAAAGTACCTGCAAGCACCCTGAAATTCCCACCAGCCATCTCAATGGCTGAAATAACAGAAATGTAAAACCATTATACTACTTATTGAAATGGAACTGCTCTCACCTAGGCTTTTTAATACCAGGGACTCAGATTTAGCCATTTATGAAATAGGGGTGTTTAGATTTATTTAAACACAAAGACCCACAAAACACTGAAGTTAGTAGTGCTGTGCATGAATGAATGTAAGAATAAATGAATGAATGAGAGATCTGAATTAAATTTAATTCTGTCTAATATATTTTGGTTCCAGCTGACAAAGCTTGCAACAACATTGTTTATGTTTGTAAGGCTCATTATTACAACTGCATTCTAAATGAACTTGGCATTATTTCCACGATTAGAAATTGCACTTATATTCCAACTGCCCTTTCAAAGATGAAATTCTTCAAAATTATGCTTCAGTTTTAAATACATATATTATCCCAGTCAATGGAGTGGATGGAAATGAGTTACAATATACTGGGTCCCCAAACTCCACAGAAACCCTTACAAACAAAAATACATTGCTGGATCCAGGAAATGTTCTACCAAGCCCCTATCTTTGCTCCTCACAAAAATATTAACTGCCGTGAAGGAGAAACTTCAAACTTACTGTGCCACTACATATGCCAGAAGTGGTGTAAATTAAATGTGAAATCTTAAAATTTCTAAAGAACTTTTATTGAATTTGAAATCACAAAACTTTTCTCAAATTAACATTGAAGCATATGATTTTACAACACTTTACACGACCATCCCTCATGATGAATTAAAGAATAAGGCTGTCACGTGTACACGTGTAACCGGTAATGTTTCGTGTTTGGGCTGTAAACGTTTACAAAATCCCTAAACGTTTAAACGATGTCTTATATCTGTGGCACAAATCTTGCAGGGTTCAAATTACGATCTAAATTATTTGAATAATTATTTCAAGTGAATAAACTTATTAAACAAATTGCGAGGGGAAGTAATGAATTTATAAAAGTTTGACTATAGTCTATAGGAACGGTGAACAATTTTTTCCCGTCATATTTAATTAGTAAACTGAAAGGGTCTCAGAATCTCTTACTATATGTTTCTGGCTTGTATTGCATTACTGTGCTGCTCTTTGATCATCTTGCAAAATGTGCTTTATTGTTTTTAATAAACATTTATTAACGGTTTTGACGGCAATTATAGCCCCCCCCCCCCCCTTCCAGAAAATTCCTAATAAGATATCTAAATGTATGGATACAAATCTGGAAAAACGTTCAAATTTAAAATCTGTATGAATATTTACGTGTCACTTGCATGGCATCTTTGGCTTGTGTCATTTTTTTTTCATTGAAGAAAGTTGCAGAATGAAATTAAGTGGGTGGATGAGATTCAATACGTCATAAAATTGTCGATTGCTTTCAAACAGGTATTCTTAAACTTTATTTGTATTATCATCTGTCACAAGACTCGCAACTCTCAAAATTAGAATGGCCGAAAAACAGAAACGTTCTGGTGTATGGAATTATTTTACGGAGTTGGAAGTAGCGGGAAAGAAAAAAGCCCTGTCTGGACAATCTAATGTGAGATCACTGAAATGAAAATTTGAAAAATGAAGTTTATTGTGAATTTGTGATCTGTATTGTGCAAATGTTGTACAGTGTGAATAAAATTGAATTCAATTTAAATGCTATCCGGATATTTATATTCGTGTATTTTATTCTATCTTATATTTATACTCCGGAACGTCCGGTGACAATCTCTGCATCGTCCATAGAACGATGAAAACTGAAACACAAACACAATGGTCATTAATGGGTCTTAAAATTCTGTGCGTATTTTATTTTATTTTATTAAATTATACAACACTTCGTTCAAACGGTAACGTTTCGTTTACAATGCTTCGTTTAAACGTTTACAAAATTTTGTAAACGTGACAGCCTTAGCTTTAATATACTTTTTTGCATCATAGACAGTTGCTTCATCAAAAATGGTAAAAGGAAATATTTATATTTAGTGATCAGTCATCCAAAAATTATTTTGTTAAACACTACTTTGACTCCACGCACAAGTACTCTGAAGGTGATATTAAAAAAGTGCTAGAGTTTCTCATTGACAGTATCTTCATAGCTGTTGGTGATCAGGTCTTCCAACAGCTGTTGGAATTCCCATGGGCACAAATTGTGCTCCTTTGTTAGCTGACCTATTTTTATATTCTTATGAAGCAGAATTCCTTCAAAAGCTTCTACATGAGAAGAAAAAATCTCTTGCTGTGGCCTTCAATTCGACATTCAGATATACTGACGTTTTGTTCATAATGATCATTTTCATTCATATGTCAATTTGATATATCCCAGTGAACTTGAAATAAAAGACGCCACAGAGTCTTCTGCATCTGCTTTGTACTTAGATATTTTACCGAAAATAGCTGCTGGTGGCAAACTAACAACTCAACTTATGACAAATGGATGATTTCAATTTCTCCATCGTCAACTTATCTATTTGGCAATATTGCATCATTACTTGCATATTGGTGTTTAAATCTCCCAACTGATTCGATATGCAAGAACGTGTTCTGCATATGATCAGTTTTTAAATCAGGCAGGGTACTGACAAAGAAGTTGATTTTACAGGGGTTTGTACAGTCTGATCAATTTTGGTTTTACTTGACCTTTGTAAGAAGAGTGATGGGAAGTTGGTAAATAAATGTGTGACTCCCATTCTCGAAATACTTTTTGATACTTAGTGAGACAAGCTGCAGGAGCTGTCCTTCAATAATTATTTTGAATTAAAGTTTAATGGAGGAAGTAGTCCTTTTGTTTTTTTCATTGACGATTAGTGCACCATGTGTTTAGCAGCAACCACTCTTGTAATAAGATTGTCTAAGATTGATAAGACAGTTTTTCTGTGTTTTCGACCACATTCTACTTTAAAAAATAAGTCTAACAAACATTTTTTTTTTTTAGTTAAATCTTCCAGAAATCTCTGAGCCATCTTTCAGAATTGCCATTGTCACTTTACTTTCATATTGGCAGATTGGCAAGTATATTGATACTTGAGCATTTATCAGTCTTGCCTTTCAAACATTTTTGAGACTAAGTGTTAAAACTTCTAAAATTAGAATTGAAAACAAAATTTTTTCCCAGAATAATACAACGCCACATTGTAAATTTATTTTTTGTTTTTGCAAACAGCAATAAATTTAGCCAAGGGCACCATTTGAATAGATGCAGGAGGGCCTGAGAACCAGATAATTAAGTAGTCCCCTACCAACTTTGCCGAAGGAAACTATTAGTTTACCGTCAGTCTGTCACCTACCAACTTTGCCAAAGGAAACTATTAGTTTACCCTCAGTCTGTCATTCTGAATCCATTTTCCGTACTTTTTTCTGCATTGGATGAAGATATTCAACTGAAATTTTATATATGACTTTGTCTTGAAAAGTTACAGATCAAGTTTGAGTTTTGTTTCGCTTGTCCTACTTTTGACTGAATTATCCCCCTTGATGTATGCTTGAGGTTTTCCAGACTTTTTTCGACATTGGATGAAGATATTCAATTGAAATTGGATATGTGGCTTTGTCTTGATAGTTACAGATCAAGTTTTAGCTTCATTGTGCTTTACCTACTTTTGACTAAATTAATCCCCATAATGAATTGAAGAATCAGTTTTCTAGACTTTTCCACAGTGGTTGAAGATATTCGATTGATTAATATGGCTTTATCTTGGATAGTTACAGATCAAATTTGAGTTTCGTTATTCTTGACCTACTTTTGACAGAATTATCCTACCAGAAGGGGACATTGTATTGCCTGCAATACACTCAGAATGCTTGTTTTATGGTTTAATTTATGTTTCGTTCACTATTTCATAGCTTACATTTATCATTTACATATAATATATTAATTTAAAAGTACATTATTTTTGTATACATGTATGATGTATATAAATATGTACATGTGAGTGTATATGTACATATATACCTTTTCTTAAGGAGTATTTTGTATGTGTGTGTTATAGTGATACAGTATGATTTAAATACTTTCATGTAATGTGAGTGAAAAATTTGTTGAGCTTTACAGAATTAATATTTGTCGTAATATGGAACCCAGTTTATATTGTTTGTAAACAAAAGGGGGGGGGGGGATATAAGAATTTAGCTTAAATGTGCAGAACAGGAAAATTTTTCTAGATTTCATAGCACTTGGGAATAGTGATGCTTTATGTTTAACTAATACTCAGGTGTGGGAGCCTCTTGTTTGTTTTTTTTTTGTGTGTGTGTTTGTTTGTTTTTTTTACCAGTCCAAGCAATAACATCACTACCTAATGGTTTGAAAAAAATTTTTGTCAAGAATGTTCAAAACTATGATCTAAATGTACTTTATATATTCAAGGCTTTTTAATCAGGTCTTAGGTCTTCATTATCTCTCTTTAAACAAAATGAAGGTTTCAATTGATTCTTTCATTTTTGATTTTTTACATTAGTGATAATTTGTACTAAATTTTTTAAATATTTTTCCAACCATTGGTATGAAAGTTAATTCACAAAATACCATATTAACAAGAAATATATATATGTGTGAAAGAAAAATGTCTCTCTACTACCATATGAAAAGGGGAATAATAATAACTCAAATTTCTTTCCTACTTGTAAAAATATATAATTGAGTTATTTCCCTTTTCTATAGATGGATGGATGGATGTGGCAGTGTTTGACAGAATACGATGGGGCCTGAGACACTAAAGATTAATTTTTTTTTTGCCAATACATGTTTCTGTTTGAAAATGAAATTGTAAGATGTTGAAAATCTATCATGGTACAAACTATTTATACATTTTCTGTCTATTTAGATAAATCTTGCAATGGGTTTGAAAAAAGAGAGAAGAGGAGGAGAATTCGAAAGCTCCAAGATGCCATCATTCAAAAAGACCAAGTTAAAATACAGGGATTATTAAAGGAGGATTTTGAAGTTGATTTCCAATACAGAGGTCAAACAGCTCTTCAATTAGCAGTGAAGGAGGGTGAATATGAAATATGTCAAAAACTGGTGGAAAAGGGAGCAAATGTCAATGTTTGTGATGCTCAGAAAAACAGTATCTTGAACACAGCATGCTGGAAAGGGCATACAGATATTGTAAAATTACTTATCAAACATGGTGCTGATCTCAATGCTCAAAATGATCATGAATCAAGCCCGCTATATACAGCTACATATAAAGGACACTTGGATATTGTCAGCATTCTAGTGGAAGCACAGTGTGACCTTGACCTCCAAAATATTCAAGGTCAATCCCCATTACATGCTGCAGTGAAGAATGAACATATTGGTTGTGTGCACAAGCTGGTGGATGCTGGATGTGACATTAACTTTATTGATACAGATTTCAAATCTCCTCTCATGGTGTCCAGTGAATTAGGTTTTACTGAAGAAGCAAAAATTCTTCTTGAAAAAGGTTATTTGAAATATGTTTTCTCACAATGCAACACAGACTTATTTATTTCAGGATATCATTACACACTTAATACAACATAAGTTCAATGTTACTCTGAAATGTTACATTCCTAATAATGCTGAGTAAAAGTTTAAAGTCACCCGTTTAAACTCGGGTGACTTCTTGCAATTGGTCAGCATTTGTCATTGTGCATCGTCCTTTGAACATTTTTAACTTCTTGATAACTACTATTACAATTGTTTTCAAATTTGGTATGAAGCATCTTTGGGATAAGGGTGACATAAGTTGTAAATTTGAGGACTCCTGGACCCCAGGAACCTTAGGGGTGGGGCAAAAACTACCTAAAATTAACCAATTTTCAAAAATCTTTTTCTCTACAGCTTCAAATTAAAAAAAAAAAATCATCTAAATGTATACTAGCGATGAAGAGCTGGAATTGTAAATTTTATGATAAATTGGGTAGAGCTTCTGACTCCAGGGCAGGGCCAATCTTGGTATATAGTGTTAATGTGTAGAACATAAAAATATGAGGGATGATTGATATGTTGTGAGCCTCGAATGTAAGGGTTTGAATTTTAGCAGACATTGCATTATTTTTCAATGTAATCCTCTTCAGTATCTGTACACTTTTGTCAGCGATGTTTAAGGGCCTCAATGCCACTTTAAAAGAAGTCCTTTTCTTGACCGTTCAGAAAGTCCTCAGCCGCATTTATGACGTCATGATCTGACTGAAAATGGGTACTGGAAATGGCCACTTTCAGTTTAAGAAATAAATGAAAGTCTGATGTAGCTGGATCAGGTGAATAAGGTGGATGTTCAATCAATTTAAAGCCACAATTGTTAATGGAGCCGTGGTAATGGGGCATTGTCCTGGTGGAACAACACATCTTTACTGAGTTTTCCATGGCACTTGACTTTATTATTTTCCTGTAATGATCTCAGAAGTGATGTATAGTATGTGCCATTGATTGTTTGTCCATTTTGGAGATAATTTACCATCAGCATCCTAGAAAACTGAGGCCATAACCTCTCCAGCTGATAGTAACAGATCTCTGAAGAAAGCAGGATCTACCTCTAAAAGGGTTAGGTTAGCACACGGCAAAGTGCGCCTGGTGTGCTTCTGACCAACTGTCAGAAGTTTTGGTACCCAATGGGCTGAAAGGTTTCTCATTGCAAGATCCTTTGTCAGAATGGAATGTCCTCTTTCCTGTGAAATGACAACTGTACTGGCTATGTTATCTTTCTGTAACTTGCCTGTCAGTCATAACAATATCATGGACTTTATTTACAATTTCTTGCAGCAGTAACAGGCCTTCTAGGAGAGGGGTCATCCTCAATGCTCTGTCTTGCTCTGATGCAATTTTCATTGTCCGTCAACTACAAGAGAAGCACTTGGCCGCTAACAAGCTGCTCTACATGGCCTTTGTTGATCTGGAGAAAGCATTCGATCGAGTCCCACGGGATGTCATCTGGTGGGCAATGCGTAAACTAGGAATCGACGAATGGCTAGTGCGCCTGGTCCAGTCCATGTACAAGGATGTGAGAAGCAGAGTAAGAGTTGGCAGTGGATACAGTGATGAGTTTGGTGTCAAAGTAGGTGTTCATTAGGGCTCTGTTCTTAGCCCACTACTCTTCATCATCGTTCTAGAAGCTTTATCCAGGAAGTTCCGCACAGGCTGCCCTTGGGAGCTGTTGTATGCAGATGACTTGATGGTCAGTGCCGAGTCCATGGAGGAACTACTGGTAAAGTTGAACACATGGAAAGCAGAGATGGAGAGGAAAGGCCTACGGGTGAACATGGAGAAGACAAAGATCATGGTTTCTGGCCACAATCTGGACCTTCTGAAAAAATCTGGAAAGGATCCCTGTGGTGTCTGTCAGACAGGTGTAGGAAGAAATGCCATCTTCTGTGGTGGTTGCTTGTCCTGGATCCACAAGAAATGCAGTGGAATCAAAGGCCCCTTGTGCCCTGATCCTGATTTCAGATGTGCTTGCTGTCTGGGAAAGGCACATCCTATAGATGGTAGACTAGTGAAGGTGGTTCAGGTTGATGATGGAAAAGTTGAGGCTGTTCCAGAGTTCTGTTATCTCGGAGACATGCTTTCTGCTGGCGGTGGTTGTGAACTGGCTGCAATCACACGTTGCAAATCGGCTTGGGGCAAGTTCCGCCAACTACTCCCCCTGCTCACAAACCGCAATCTGCCACTTTTGACTAGAGGCCGAGTGTATTCAACTTGCGTGAGAAGAGTAATGCTACATGCAGCAGAAACATGGGCAATGACTGTGGCTACACTTAATCGCCTATGGCGCAATGACCGTGCAATGATCCATTGGATCTGTAATATCAAGGCGACTGATGAAGTAAGCTCAGACTCCCTTCTCTCAAAGCTTGGACTCCAGGGTATAGATGAGGTGCTTCGTTCTAGCAGGATGAGATGGTATGGACATGTAGAGCGCAGCAAAGGCTGAGTTTCTCAAGTACGCAAGCTAAACATAGACATAGATCCACAGAAAAGATCTGGGAAGGCAAGGAAATCATGGGATGAAATCTTGTTGGATGACAAAAAGAGGCTTGGAATGGAAACTGCTGATCCACAGAATCGCTCAGAGTGGAGAAGTCATCTAAAAAGGAGACTTGTCAAACAAGTCCAACCCTCAGATGAGGACAACGGACTATAAAACGGATATGATGATGATGATGATGATTACGTGTTTAAATTCTGCCACCCACCTTTTTCACTGTAGCATATGAAGGGGTATTTTGCCCTAGTGTTGCTAAGATACCATTATGGATATACTTAGGTGTTAAATGTTTCTTATGCAAATATTAGATCACTGCTCTTTCACTGATTTTGTCCATTTTGTGAAAGTTACTTGCCTTGTTTACTTTAGAGTGCTACCTCATTGATGTAAACTGACCAAATGACACTAGTCATCAGGTACACGGTCTTAAATAGTCGGGGAATAGTAGGGCTAAAAAAGAACATTGATGCTAACCTCCTTCAATACAAGGCTCACAACATATCAATCAGCCCTTCTAACATCATTGTTAGTGCTACCGATACAAAATTGAAACTAAATAGATATTTAGAAAGAACAGATGTCCTTTACCAAAATTATTTGATGATCTCAGGGGTAGGGGTTTTGGTATCGGGGTGGGGCCAAAATAGTCGGTGATTAAATGTGTAAACAGCTGCACATTTTTAACTTCTTGATAACTGCCATTCTGATTCTTTTAAAATTTGGTAAGAAGCATCTTTGGGACCAGTGGAACATGAATTAAAAATATCAGGACTCTTGCACTCTTTGGATCTAAGGGGGGAAGACTGCCAACAATTGACTAATTTTCAAAATCTACTTGTCTTTAAGAAAAATTAATGCAATCTGATTAAAATAAGATCCACTAACATAGAACGCTACACTAGGATCTGACATAACCCCATAGAGGGTCATGTCGGCATGACCTTTATCTTAGCCAATCAGTGTTTTGCCTTTGAAACTATCTGTGTTAACAGTTCAAGGAAAATGGCTGTGATTGCTTGGTTTGAAAGAAAACACATTGCAGCGAGATATGTGACATCACAATGCACTGTTTACTTTGGCTGACATTATATTCCCTGTGTTAAATAAGTAAACCATCTTAAAAATTATTCAAATCATACCATCCCTATTCATATATAAATTGCAATTCACAATTAATTTAATTTGGATGACATAGTTTTGTTGTTTGCATGAACAGAATAGATTAGGTATTATTGTGAAAGTTTAAAATTCCTTATCTGAGAACATACAATTTTATACTGTAGAATAGACTTTGTGGGAGAAAAGATTACAGCAACTTGTTTATGAATTGCTAGGAACTGGCTAAATAGTCATCATTTACTGTTTGGTGCGATCTGATATGCTGATAGTTCTCATGAATATTCCAAGCAAAAGGTCATGCTGATGCGACCCTCTATGTGATTATATCATATCATAGTGTAGTGATCTACATGAATAGATCTTGGGATCTGATTTTAATCAGATTGAAATTAATAGCATAACCCAGGGGTAGAGGATCTGATTCCAGGGTGGGGCCAAACTTGGTGTGTGTGTGTGTGTGTATCTTCTTTAATGTTATTGATACTAAATTGCAACTAAATAGAGGCTAAGAAGGAGTAGGTAGTCCTTTACTTAAATTGTAAATTTTATGATACCTGAAGGTAAGGGTTTTGGTTATAGGGTCAGGCCAATTTATTATTGTGATTATTTAAAATTTAGTTTTGGATGATCGGAAAAATTTTGATAATTGGTCAAAATCTAAAGAACTGTATAAGTTTGATTGATATAATCGGTATTTATATCTAGTTAATAAATGTTTACTATTTTTTAGGTTATAACTCTTTTGAGTTTTATGGATGTATGAACATGCATATCTATTAACCATATTAACAAGGAAAGAAATGCCAAATGGGTGGGGGTTTTTTCTACCCAAGACATCCAGTTTACTTTAGTTTTAAGAAACTTAATTAAAAAATTTCCAAGTGTCTGACTTGGCTTTCCCTTGGTTGGACTATACATCATGTTATCAAGTAATCCTAATATTCTAATGACCCTTAATTGTGCTTTCATATTACATGTGTGGGGGTGAATAAGACCGACACCATCTGCTGTAGCTGCATTGCCTACCTTTTACAACTTTATTTTTCAGGGTCTATCCAAGATGTTGGATGATTATTTTACATGTTAACCATGACTAATATGATGCTATTGCCATGTCAGTAAAGCTCAAACACCGACAAATTCAATTTCTTTGCACATGATGTTAGCAAAAATATGCAAAATTCCGACTGGCATTAAAGTAGTCATGATTAACTTAAATAATAATCATTCAGTAACTGAATCCTATTCAGATCAGTGACATTGACTGGTGTCGCTGAAACCCCACTTTTCAGTCAAGATTCCAATCTGACTCCCACGCATATGTTGTAAAAGCTGGGGTAAGAGTAAGATGAATCTTGGATTAGTTTGTCAACTTCATTATTGTTGAGTTTATTTCAGTATCCATAATCATGATGTTCGAAGCCATTTTTCTCCTAAGTCAAATGTATTGATTATTGCATACATAGTTGATTCATTTATGTAGGTTTGTTTTCGGGCTACAATCAATTATGAAAAATGTAATCAGAATCAGTGAACCAAAGCAATCGTCCATCACTAATTATTGTCTTTTATCATTTGAAAGACTTCTTTAAATTTGGTATGAAAACCAAATACATATTTAGGAAAAGCAGAAAAGGATGTACCAAAATAGTGAATTGTTATGACTCTAGGATGGGTCCAAACTAGTCATATCATGTTAATGTTACAGATATATTATCAATATAGACACTTTTGGGGGCATTTAAGTTAAAAGAAAACATCTTGTAATACCTACCCTTTCTAAAAAAAAGTTCAGGTATATTATTGTTGCCCTGTTCTGTCTATCTGTCTGTCTATCATACTATCTTCTTCCTCAAACTCCTCTTTTATTGTAAGCAGTAACCAGTTAATCTTTTGGAATATAATAGGTGGTGTCCTGTAGATGTTCAATAAGGTTTCATAATTTTTAAGTCGCTCGAGTCGCCTATTGCCATTCGTCTTCATCCATCGTCGTAGGTTGTCTGTTAACAATTTCACATTTTTTATTTCTTCTTGAAAACTACAAGGCCAATTGTTACCATTTTCGGTGTGAAGCATTCCTAGGCTAAGGGGAATATCAATTGTGAAAGTTGTGACCTTACCATCTTTGGGTCCTCAGGAGCAAGGCCAATTATGCTATAAAAGGCTATATCTTCAAAAATCTTCTCTACTCCCACACATATAGAAGAAAAACTAAATACATTGTTATGATGTCCATGAAGCCCTCTATCAGAATTGTGAAATTCATTTCCCCTGGGTCAGGGGTTCAGGCCCTAGGGTGGGTCCAATATGGTCATGTAGTGAAAAGGCATTAAATCTGGGAAAATCTTCTCTACTCCATATATATTTGAGTGAAACAAGATGCATGAATGTGATGTCCGTGAAACTCCCTACTAAACTGTGAAATTCATGACTCCTGGGTCAGGGGTTAAGACCCTAGAGTAGGGCCAATATGCTCATATAGTTAAAAAGTATTAAATCTTAGAAAATCCTCTTCTGTACTTCCACATATGTTTGAGAAAAACTAAATGCAGAATTATGATGTCCATGAAGCATGTTACCTAATTTGTGACTCCTGGGTCAGGGATTCAGCCCCTATGGTGGAGCCAATGTGGTCATATAGTGAAAACATATTAAATCTTAGAAGAAAATCTTCCTCTTTAGTACCCGTGGGGATCCAGGTTGTTAGAATAGATCCTCAGTCCCCCTTGCTTGTCGTAAGAGGCGATTAAATGGGGTGGTCCTTTGGATGAGACTGCAAAAACCGAGGCCCCGTGTCACAGCAGGTGTGGCACGTGAAAGATCCCTCCCTGCTCAAAGGCTATAAGCGCCGAGCATAAGCCTAGATTTGCAGCCCTTCACTGGCAATGGTGACGTCTCCATATGAGTGAAAGATTCTCGAGTGGGACGTTAAACAATATTTAATCAATCAATCTTCTTTACTACAATATATGCATTTGAGTAAAATTAAATGCATGATTATGATGTCCATGAAGCTTTCTACCTAAATTGTGAAATTCATGGCTCCCTTGTGCAAGGCCAATATGGCCACGTAATGAAAATGTATGAAAATAATTAGGGAATGATAAAATGAGTTCTATACTCCAAACTTCCATTTTCCCTCCTTCTGTAATTGAATAGGAAGTGTGTATTTTGAAAGATCATAAGCATGTGCACAGAAGACAAGGGAAGTATGAGACTCCTTGTATGGGCTATGATACTCAAGTGTCAGTTAATGCGCATGGACCTCTGGTTAATTTTACCCATGGGGCAAACTGGGGGGGGGGGGGGGGACTGGCTTTTTTTTAAGAGTTCACAGAACTCTATTTTACACAACAAACAAAATCATCCTTTGGAAAATGATTGGTGGTGTCCTGTAGATGTGCAATCAGAATATCCATTTTCACCCTGGGGGTCAAATGGGAGTAGAAAATGATGTTTTTCTACAAATACCTGTAGCCAGATCGTCTTTTGTGATGTCCTATAGATGTGCAATAAGGTTTCAAAATTTTATTTTCATCCTGGAGTCAATTGGTGGGGGTTGGGGTTGAAAAATGACATTTTTGCAATTGGTAGGTGTCCATCATCATCTGTCATGCATTAACAATTAAACATTTATAACTTTTTCTTGATAACTACCAAAATAGGTACTTTTGGTGGCATTTAAATTTTAAAACACATATTGTTTTATACTGTTGCTGAATATTGAAATTTAGCTTAGATATGTGCGGAACAGGAAATTGTTATTAGATTTCATAGCCCTAGGGACTAGTGATACTTTAAACTAATGCTCAGGTGATCAATAAGGCCTGTAGGCCTCTTGTTAGACCATGTAGTGTCAAATAATAAACAAATAAGCTGTCATTTCAAATTCGGAGATCTGTACATGCAAACTACACACACACATACACACACACACACACACACATATATATATATATATATATATTAACATAGTTACCATCTTAACCCCCATTGAATGGTGAGTGAGCACCCTCTCTCCCATTTTGTCAATGTGCTAATTTCCACACTGCTCACTTTTAATAAATTACCCACTTTCGGTCATATTGTTAAGGGTTTACATGAGTTGCATGTGTGTATAACTGCAATGTAAATCTTGCAGACAAAATGCTTCACTATGTATGTTAACGTATCATTTTTGTGTGATTTTAGGGGCGTCTGTAAATTTGATGGATAGATCTGGTGAAACAGCCATTTTCTTGGCTTCCAATCAAGGCCATAGTGATATTATCAGAGAACTGTCAAAATATGGAGCAGATGTAAACTTAACAACAACCAATGGCAGAGTACCTCTCATAGGTAGGGCAAGCAGCATGAAAAATAAGTATATTTCGATACTGTATATAAACATGTACATTTAGTATATGATTAAATAAGTTCCAACTTTCTGATAAGCTGAGATCTACCAAACTAGTAAAAGTAGAATGTTATGTACACCTCCGCATGCCTTTGAGATGATTACAACATTTGAATTTTCCAAAATTGGACCAAAAATAAATTTGAATTCCCAAATTGACATGATTGGATTTATAGCTTGGCTGCCCACAATGAAAACTCACATCTGTAATCTTTTTGACCAGTCTTCCACTCAAACATACATGAACAGAAGTGAACTATTGATCATATGACTTTTATAAACTTAAGCAATGACATTCATTTCAGCATTTTTCATCAGCATTTTTGAAGTTTTTTTGTAAAGTAACTGTAACAGAATTTACCTGCATAAAGTAATGGAAAACACTTTGTCTATGCATCATTATATTCTGATTTCAGATTGTAAATACAGATGATCAATAGAACACTTGCCCTGAAATATACATAAATATTGAATATAATTACACATTGTATTATTATTATTATTATTTTACCAATGGCTTTAGTATAAAATAAAACACAATTTTCATTTCTTCTGATGTATATCTCATAAATCTATATCTAAGATAATAACATCCATTTGATAAATATATTCTAAGGGAGGTAACTCTAAAATCATTTATGTACAGATTCTATACAGATTCTTGAAAGGCTTATCTTTCCTTTATAATTTAATTGCAAAGATCATAAAAATACAGACAAACGTATCAATCTATGAAAATGAGCTCAACTGATGTTTCAATAAATTTACAGCAATCAGGATTTAATACCTAAAAAGTAGATTTATTAATAAACATATATTCTTCACAAAATTAATCTATTTCATGTAATACTTAATATGAATTCATCCTGTATGATTATTTCAGTACAAATATTCCCACATATATATAAATTTATGGACCTTCAAAATCTGAAAAGTAATTATTAGTAAAATGTTAAAACTAACTTTTATGTGCAGGTCTTCAAGTCTCAGCTAATAATAATTCATCATATAGTCAGAGAATTTCAAAGACCAGTAAACTTTATGTCTAACTTCTAGAACCCTGGGATGAAAAGTGTTCAGTCCAAACAAAGACCAGAAAATTCCAACCAATAAAATCTAACCATTTCAAACACAGACCAATGAATGTTAAATGCTTGTGAATGTGTGTGTGGATTCAAGGGAGTGTATGGCTATTACTAACTACCCAAATTAATAAAATATAAGAAATAAATTTAATTCTATAACCTATCAGTTTTAATACAAGGTTTTAACTATTTATTTATACATAATTACTTAAACACTATTTTACCATTTCCATGATAAAAGTACATCTACTACATAACTAGGCTTGAGGGTATACTATCTAGAAAAAGGAGTGTATGAAATAGTTCTGCCCAAGCTCTCTTCGTTTCTTTCTTTTCATTTGCTTTTCATTATCTGGAGTGAGGTGGACAGGCAAAAATTAATTGATTTCAGTCACTTAGGTGAAACTTTTTTATTTTAATTGGATGACAGATTTTTTAAAATAAAAAATTGGGTCGGTTGGTCAAAATAAAAAAAAATAATAAAAAAATACAGAAACATTTGAAGCACCTCTGAAAATTGAAAACTTAAATAAAACTTTTATATTTAGTTTGATTTTTTAAATTAATTTTGCATTATACACATGCAAGTGGTGAATTAATGGTTTTCATGTCTTTTGCCAACTGGGGTTTCTTATTCATAATTTATACTTTATGGAATTTCCATTACATTAAATGAGGACGGTACACCCATTGAGCTTCATTCTTGAGTCAACTCTCACTTAGATCATGTCAGATATACATTTATCTATCGCCCTTGAAACTAGGACAACAACGTTTCAGACACTTGAATGACATTTCACTGTCATTGAGACAACTCACGAAAATGTGAAAGTATCACACACCCGTGACACCATTATTCGTTAGACAAACTTCAAACCAATGGTGCATGTGACATGAAAAAATGCATCCCTAACCTGTTCTATATTTAAAGCAAAGTACAGGCAATTAAATCAATTTACAAATATGTTATTCATTTTTGTCTTATAGGTTGCAGTCGTTTTAATTTTTTTTTTATGTGTTCTATTTTAGAAAATATATTTTAATTTACTTAATTTACTGTGTATTATAGATATGTAGCAGTATTTAGGTATCTACTTAAATTAGAAATTTCATGACCCCTGGGGCAGGGGTAATGATTCTAGAGGGAGGGGGAAGCCAAAATGGTCATAGAGTATATAATACTTAAATGCTTGATAAATCTTCTTTTCTTCTTCTAATGTTCAATGAAAGATGAAGAGGAAACATCTGTCTATGAAAGTTACAGATATAATTCATTAAAGGGTTGGGGTGGGGCAAATGAGTAAGGACTGATTTAAATTTTTCAAACTTCATCTTTCCTTCTATTGTAATTGAATGGAAAATGTACGCATCTTTAGAAAGATCATAAGACTCCAGGAAGAGGCTTAAATGCAAATATCAGACTCCCTGACAGGTCTACATATGGTATGTGATACACAGGTGACTGTAAGGCATTTGGGCCTGTTGTTATAGATTTCATAACCCATGGGGCAAGTGATACTTTTAACTCAGGGGAGTAATAAAGCCTTTGGGCCTTTTGCTTGAAATTTTGAGATATTTTGATGTGGTATGTTTGTATAACAAAGGAATACCACATGCATGCATACATACATACATTACACACACACACAGATATATATACAAAAGCCAAAATATAAGTAAATATCCACACAAGTAGATGTATGATAAAGAAAAATCAGAACACCAAAAATAACTTGGTTTCATTTTCAGTCTGCAAGAGTTATCTTATTATTTTTGGTGTTCTGATTTTTCTGTTATATATATATATATATATATATAATGTGTAAAAAGAGCGTATATCTTTGTTATGATTTTTAAGAATATTTCAGAGGCTATAACCGGATTTCATTGGAATGCAGCCACAGCATTGATCCAGGGTGCAGCAGATGTCAATAAGACAGACAAACACAAACAAGCCCCTATTCACGCAGCCATCAGACAAGGTGTTTAACTTTCACAGTTTCTTGTTATTAATTGTCACATTGGAAAATAATTATGAACAACACTGGCAGAATTACAATTTAAAGGTTATAGAAGATGGTAATTTGTGTAAAATTAGTTGTGTTCAGTCAGATAAGTCAATTTTTATTTTATATAATTATATATATCGACTAGTCAAGTATACTCAATCAACTTTGTGATATTTATACTTCCGTCAAAGATGGGAAGTATCATGGTATGGCAATCATTTCTGTCTGTCCCGCTTTGTGTCCGGCTTGTAATTAAAATACTGTAAAACCTAGAATCAACTTTGTCAGATGACATTTTGAACAGAAGGTGGGTCACACTTCAAAGTTATGTCACTGTGACCTTTGATTAAGATGATTTGGTCAAATATGACAAAATCCTGTCGGACTTGTAATTTGGTCTAGAATCATTAAACTTGGTCAGTTAATGCATATTAGGAAGAAAGTGTGTCTTGCCCTAAATCAAGGTCACTTTGTCCTATAATTAAGATGATATGCTCATGTATGGCATAATCCTTTTTTGAGCTCATGTAGATACGAGTCTTAGAATCAACAAACTTTGACAGTTTGTGCAGCTGAATAGAACTGTAAATTGTAGCTTAAATTCAGGTCATTAAAACTTTTAAAATGGTAAGTATTTATATAAAAAAAAGCCCAATGTTTTAAGGATATAGTCCCTACATATGTTAGAGAAAATGCAATAACCTTCTATTAATAATCATTACATCAAGAAATACATGAATTTTTGTTTCATAAAATGTAGCTACATAACAATTAATTTGAATACTTGTTTTGTTTCTAACATTAATGATAAACATATATGCATAATAATAGTGATTGGTTTTTATATAGCGCTTTTTCCAGCATATGCAGCTCAAAGCTCTTCACAATACATTATTACCCCAGCAGACCTTAGAACATTTCAGAGCTTTCTCAGTGCAAGCTGCCGTTAAAGCGCTAGAGCACTAACATTCTAACAATATCTTTCACTGTCTATAGCCAGGTACCCCTTTTACACTTGGGTGCATTGAGGAAATTCGTGTAAAGTGCTTTTCCCAAGGACGCAACGTCGGTTCTGTCGTGGCCAGGACTTGAACCTACAACCTTTCGGTCCAGAGTCTAACAGCCTAACCGCTAGGCCACCGATACTACAATTCTATAGTATTGTACTACAGAATTTACAAAGAAGAATGATCATTTTCTGAGTTGATGGTGTTTCCAGTTTTGATTCGAGTGCAAGTCTCGCCAATTAAGATTCCATTAGCCCCTAGGGAATGAGCCATGGTCTGGAGATTCAAAGATCATTTTGATAACTGCTAAATTATATCTAAATTCCATCTACCCAGTTAAAGATTAATTAATGAGAACAATGTCAGAAGGCTGTCACTCTTTTAGTTATGGGACATTTCTTTGTACAACTCAAAATAATGCCATGTGAAAGAAATATATGCAATAAAAAGAAAATATTTTAGTAATATTTCTGTAGTTATTTGATAGATATGTTGACAAATCAATTGCAATGTGCAATAGACACATTACAATTAAGGAATAATCTTGATTTTACCTCAGACCTAAAAGCAAAGACATTGGTGCAATCTTTGCACTAATTACATGAATAAACATCTGATGAGCATATCATGTTTTGTGGTGTGCTCTTTATTTTATCATACTACTACTCGTTCTATTCTTATTTCTGATTATAAAGACTAACAGACAGACTAATGGACAGGTCAAAAACTAGATTCTCATAACTTCTAATATAATGGTAACGCTGAAGTTGCTGCTGAATCAGTAAACAAGTACTAGATGTACAGTGGGGCCCACTCAGGGGGTGATAGTTCAGAGGTTAAGTGTTACAAAGTTTTTTCCTGTATAAACCAAATCTATTTATATAAACTTATACTAAGTATTAATTCAATGTAGTGTATTTAAATTAGAATTTGATTTCAATATTCATTTTGATTATCAAATTCTACAGATATTTCAATGTTGTCTAAGTTCCCCTCTATTTTCTGTGTATTAAGTATCTGACTCTTAACTATATAGTTTTGCGTTAAGCTTAACATCCCTCCAGACCCTGAGCACTCCAAGGTCTCGCCATAAAGAATTTATACACAAAATAGGAAAGTCCTACCTTGAATAATTCAAGATATTGAATAGGTCAGGGGTGTTTTTAAACAGTAGGTCAAACTCCAAGGTTAAAAACTGTTGTATACAAGATCTTGCCATAAATATATGAAAGTCCAAGTTTGACCGTGTGACTTTTACCTTGGAGTTTGGCCTACTTTTTAAATCTCTGACATATTCAATATCTCCTGAACTATCTTTATGCCCTCTCATTTCATATTATGACCTTTGACCTTGAAATTTGATGTGCTTTTAAGAAAATGTAACAAGTTAGAGCTTTCTTGTGTTTTATAAAAAAAAATTATAACAACCTTGTGATACAATCCTATTTGATCATATGACCTGGATCTACTTTTTGAGAAAAAAATATCTGACAAAATCAATATTTACTGAACATTTTGTACATAAGTTCTTTATGGTAAGACCTTGTTATACTTTGGTGTTTGACCTTGTGACCTCAATTGATCTGAAAGTTTGACATACTTGCAGTAAAAATCTGACCTATTCAATATCTCCAGAATTATTTAAGGTATAACTTTCATATCTTATATATAGATTTCTAATGGCAAGGTCTTTCATATCACACCATGATCTATGACCTTGGTCTCATTCAGAACAGCAAGAACATGTTAGTCATATTGATGTTGAGGCATCTCTGTTATGTGAATTCATTTTCAATTATATGATCCTTTGGGGCTAGGTTGGAACCATAATACGGGGTCAAAATTTTTCCATAAGAATAAAGATTGGTCAAAAAAAATGTTTTAAAAGTCACAATGGCTGAACAATGGCAGGACCAAGGTAACTAATGTGAGTGATGTTGCCCATAGGCCTCTTGTTTATTATTTCTTTTCACTTCTGAATAAATTTTATGCTCTTTTTACTTAATCCATTGTAGCACTATTTAGTGTGTGTGCCTTTGCTGAACACACATTTAGTGCGCTTGGGAAAAAAATGAACATAATATATATATATATATTATATATATATATATATATATATATATATATATATATATAAATGCATAAGTATAGCTTTAAATACCGATGCGCCATATACATACATAGGCTGATTGATATGTTGTCAACCTCATATGTAAGAGTTTGAATTTTGGCGAACATATTGCATTATTTTTCAATGTAATCATCTTCCGTATCTGTATACTTTTGCCAGTGATGTTTAAGGGTCTCAGTGCCAGTTTTAAAGATGTCTTTTTTTGACCATTCAGAAAGAACTTCACTGCATGCATCATTTGACTGTAAATGGGAACCAGAAATGGTCATTTTCAAACAGTCATGGCCTTCTCTGGTGGGGTGAACCAAGGTGCTTCCATTGTTTAGACTGTTTTTTGGCCTCTGGTGTTAAATGAACCCGTGTTTCATCCCTAGTAAATGATCTCAGAAGAAAGTTTGCAGGATTTACCTCTGAAAGGTTTAGATTAACATGCGACAAAGTGCACTTTGTGTGCATCTGATCAACTGTCAGAAGTCTTGTTTCCCAGTAGGCTGAGAGCTTTCTCATTGCAAGATCTTCTCTCGGAATGTAATGTACTCTTTTCCTTCCTGTGAAATGCATCTGTACTGGCTATATATCTTTTTGTAACTTGCCCATCAGTCATAACAATTTCATGGACTTATTGACCATTTCTGATGTTGCAACAGTGACAAGCCTTCCAGGCCTGGGGTCATTGTCAAGGCTCTGCCTGCTGAGTTTAAAGTCTGCAACCCACTTTTTTACTGTAGCATATGAAGGGGCATCTTTCCCTAGTGTTGCTACCATATCAGTGTGGATATCCTTAGGTGCTGAACCTTTCTACACAAATGTTTGATCACTGCAATTTCACCAATTTTGTCCATTTTGCAAAAGCCTTGTTTACTTTAGAGTGCTACCTTGTGGATATAAACTGACCAAATGACACCAGTCTTCAGTTACACGGCCTTAAATAGTCAGGGAATAGTAGGGTTAAAAAAAAAACATCGTTGCTAACCTCCTTCAATACAAGACTCCCATCATATCAATCAGCCCTTGTAATTAATATTCATTTAGATTAAAACAATGCAATTTAATCTAAATGTGAATGACACAAACCAAATGCTGAATGGTAAAATTGATTGAACATGGTTGCTCTACAATTACAACATACAATTACATAATTTGTCATTCAAATCTCAGTATTCATTGCATTGTGTTATTTACAGTTGATTAAAACTTTCTGAGAGAGTCAAACTTTTCAAATAAAAATGATAGTGCACAGTTGTTAAATAAAACTCAAAACGTATGGCGAATTAGATGGATTATTTTAATAATGAGTTCCTGACATAGCCTTCTTGTTCATGACAACACATAAAGTAACATCAATATGGCACAATGCTATTGTAAACTGGACTTTATTTACATAATTGTGATTAACTGAAAAATGAGTTTAATATAGTCTTCCAATATTAATGATTATACTCTAACAGAATAACAAACTAATTAATACCACATTTGAAAGATCTGCATAGTTCAACAATGGCAACTTCGATTCAGAGTGATTGCCCTTTGCTCCATTGAAAAATGAATTTTGATCTTTTAAAAAAATAATAATAATATTACATTTTGTGTATACTATGCCAAAATAGAAGTCAGCTGGGTTTAGATGCGTAGTCCACTCACTTTCGGATTGTGGGCCATGCATCAAAACCCTGACAACTGACATAGTACACTTAAAATGTAACATTATTATATAAGTAAAGCTTCCTATGAACATATGATGAACGTCTTATAGAAGCCCTATGAAAGAATTTTGAGGAATATCATTTAATTTGGATGCAGGGCTGAATTTGGCACCAAACACAGAGTCATTAATTTCTTATGAAATGATTTTGACACTTGATTACCCATCACTAAAGTACAGTGCATGCAACTCAAGATTATCACAGACATTAGGAAAACTAAATTGCACTGTACAGATCTCTAAAACAAATAATGTGTTATTTTCTTGATTATAAGGATAATATATATTTGTTCTGGAATCATCATCAAACTGTCAGTTAATACAGCTGAAGAAGAAGGTGCGTCGTGCCCTAAATCAAGGTCACTGTGACCTATGATTAATATTATATGGCCATATATGGCATAGCCCTTGTTTAGGCTCATGTAGATATGAGTATTAGAATCAACATACTTTGTCAATTCATGCATTTGTATAGAAATGTAAATTGTAGCTTAAAATCAGGTCACTAAAGCTTTTAAACTGGCAAGTGTTTAAAAAAAATGTTTTAAGGGAGGCAATCCCTACGTGTAAGAAAGTAATGCATTAAGTCTATTCAATGATTATTATATCAAGAGATTGACTGATTGTATATTGTTTAATATCCTGCTTGAGAATTTTTCACTCATATGGAGCTGTCAGCATTGCCAGTAAAGGGCCGCAAAATTTAGGCCCAGATCCCTATGGGACATTCTATCAAGAGGTACACATTATTTTATAAAATGTAGCTACATAACAATATAAATAATTATTTTGTTTCCAGCATTAATGATTTAAATATATTGTACTGCAAAATTTGCACAGAATTAACAAACACATCACTCTACAGATAGAGGAATTGTCTTGTGGGAATTGATCTCTAAGTCAGAGTTCAGTTTTTGATTAGACTGTCCTATGTGAGGATCCAGGTTAGAATAGTCCTTGGTAGCCCTTGCTCATGGTATAAAATGACTAAATGGGGCAGTCCTTCAGATGAGACTGCAAAATCCAAGGTTCCATGTCACAGCAGGTGTGGCATGATAAAGATCCCACCCACCCTGCTCAAAGGCCGTAAGCACTGGCATAGGCATAAATTTTGCAGCCCTTCACTGGCAATGGTGATACCTCCATATGAGTGAAAAATTCTCAAGAGGGACGTTAAACAATATACAATCAATCAATCCAATTAAGATTTCACTTGTTCCCTGGGAGTAATAATCTAAGCTGAATGGCCTGGGAAACATAATAAACTGGACTCCTTGCTTGTAATCTTTTTGTTGGTATAGTGAAGCACAATTACAAAAACCATAACACCACAACATTTCCTTTCTTAATTAAATCTGTCTTCATTTACATTCAATAACAAACATAGAAATATACTGCACTACATTGCCACAGTATAAACATGGTTCTCTTAATGAAGAATACCATTTAAACAAAGAAATCTTGTACTACAGTTAGTTTGCATCTGATTAGATGCAGGCTGACCCACTAAATAAGAGCACTCTAACAATAAATGTATCAGAGATTCATGTGCTATTAATGAGTGTAATTTAAAAAGGCTATGGCAATAATTGTATAACCCAAAATAAGGAATTCATACTGTATGAAAGAAATAATCTAAATACATGGAAAATCAAAAAATTGAAACTATGTTTTGAAACCTTTTTTTAGTTATTTTAACAATTCAAGAGGTGTATTGACAAGTCAAATGTGCAATGGACACATTACAAGGTACATGTACCTCCGACCTTAAAGCAAAGATATTGGTGCAATATGGTTAAAAGATAATTTAGAATATAATCTAAAAAGATAATTTAGAATATAATTCTAGACTCTAGCACAACTCTGACAGTGACAACAAATTTCTTACCTGTCCCTACGCTCGCCAGGAACTCCAAAGTGACAATGTGTATGGGTATTTTATGCTTTTATTTTCAATACTAGCTCAGTTTTTATTAAACAAAATTATAAAACATTTTTAATTTACTTGGGAGGGTTACAAAGTAGAAACAAAATCAAATTGGTTTTCAAAATGTAGAAGTCAAGGGATATACCTCTTAAAGATATGGACAAAATAAAGAATATGGTAGCTGTTTGTTGACTATAAAAGTATATATTCCAAAACAATTCAACACAGGTAAATACATTATTACAGTATTGATATGAAATTGATTGAAATTTGTTGTATGGTACAAATTTTGTACACCTTATAAAATATTGAACATTTGTAATATATTTATGATGCCATACATTTCATACATTATTTCACCAGTTTTAACCAGAATTAAGTGGTTTTATATCAGTGTTTACAAACAACTGTCACTCGGCCATTTCCAATGCACATTCAGAAAACAAATCAAGTGACAGTCACATGTCCAGTTCAGACTTTCAGAGTGTTAGTCTTATCTGAGTACAGCTGTGTATTTTGTTACTACAGCACTGTTCCAAAGTTTAAAAGAAAAATATCATATATCTCTTGTAATTTATTGTTTTATGCTCTCTCAAACCCAAATTTAGACAGTGGCGTCTTAGTTATATACATCATGTTGGGATTCCCTTCACGTGTGGAGCTATTTATAGATGCCTAGCAGACTAAATGAGCGACAAATGTATTTATGGGCTCTCACTTACTTACTTTGTAAATAATCTTTTCAATGTTTTCTATTACATCTAAATGTTTCCAAGCATGTATTTCAGTGAAAGTTAATTACTTTAAAATCTAATTCATCTGCTTTAAACTAACTCTGTACAAAAAATAAAAGATGGAAATTGGACCATACAGCTTTAAATATGGTTGTCATTTTTCAAAATATATAAAACAGGTAAAAACACCAGAACAATAATTTGACATTGTCAACTGATTCTGAAAAAAAGTTGTACTGACTGTCAGTGGCAAATCCCTTCAAAGTGACCTTTAAAAAATACAACTGACCTGTAGTCAAACCAACTTGTAGGCAAGTATATATGGGGTGTTTAGTGTATTCAGTCAGTGAATTGGCTTAATCAGATATAGACTAATGTAGCTGGTGTGTTCAATCTCTTCATTTCTCCTTAATGTTATTACATATCAGAGTGCAGGTTTAAAATTTGATATATACATGTAGCAAGATAGAATTGGCATCAATTTATAATTATTTTGGACAGTTAGATTCTTTTGACTGGTAAAATTTGCCTTGATACATAGAAATTCACTTTATATTATTCACAGAAAATAGCAATATTGTATATTATATTATACTGAGTTATTTACAGTTTCCAGTGTGTTTGGTAGGGAGTTTGACCAGCAGGCCATGGACATTGTGAAGAGTCTAATCAACAGAGGGGCTGACATTAATAAACAGGATTCACAGGGCTGGACAGCTCTGTATCAGAGTGCATTTGCAGGAAATTTAGGTACTTGGACAGTATGCATGTTTCAGAGGTACATGTTAATGTATTGTGCAGAAATCTGGAAAATATATCACTACTTATTTGATAATTTGCTGAGAAAGTATTGACTTATTTTCATGCATTTTTTTTAGCTCACCTGAGCTGAGCTTATCTGATCACCAGTCATCTGTGTATATCTGTCTGGCAAAATGCAGTAACTGTAAAAGTCACTTAACTGTGACAAAACTTAAACTTGATCTATAAACATCAGTAGTCATCTGCAGCTTCCTAACTTAAAGCATGATGAAAACAAAAGCCATATCTGTCCTTCTGTAAACTTTTCACATTTTCAACTTCTCCTCCAGAACCATTGGGCCAATTTCAACCAAACTTGGCAAATGCATCCTTGGGTAAAGGGGATTCAAGTTTGCTCAAATGAAGGGCCATGCTCCCTTCAAAGGGTAGATAATCACAAAAATTCAAAATTAGGATGGGGTCATTAAAAAATCTTCTCAAGAACCACTGAGCCAGAAAAGTTCCAATTTACATTAAAGCTTCCTGACATAGGAAGGCCTCTACCAGAATTTTAAATTTCATGATCCCTGTGGTAGAATATGTGATCCCAGGATAGGGCTAATCTTGGTATTTGTTGTTTATGTGTAAAAAAAAAATTGAGGGAAAAAAACACCTTGAATGCTATTGATATTAAAACTAAATATTAAACATCTAGAATGAACTAGTGGCCCTTTAATAAAATTGTAAATTTTGTGATCCCAGGGGCAGGGGTTTTGGTATAAGGGTGGACCAAAATGATCAGTGACTAAATATGTTAAAAATTGAACATTTTAAAGTTCTTGATGACTACCATTCCAATTCCTCTGGATTGTAAAAATCATGTAATTAGTGATTATAAGAAGAGTGATTTTTATTAATGTGTAACAGAGACAAAAAATAACATTTTTGGATGATCTGTAATGCATATTTATAATATATAAGTAGAAAATAATAAGTTTGTCTATCTCAGATCAGAAAAAAATATGGTGGTAATTGGGAGGTGGGGGTGGAATGATCAATATCAATGCCCCAGTGTCTGTAAGCCTTGTGGTTGGGGGCAAAACTGAAGTGGAAAAAAATTAAAAGTTTTAAAAATCTTCTCTACACCCACACATGTGGGAGAAAAAACTAAATGCATGATTATTAAGTACATGAAGCCCTTTACCAAAATATTGAAATTCATTGCACCTTGGTCAGGGAATTGTGGACTGATATAAATGATTCAAACTTCTTCCTTTCTATTGTAATTGAATGGGAATTGTATGCATAGTTAGAAAGGTCATAAAGCTGTGAAGAAAAGACTCCAGAATGAGCCATCAATGCTAATATGGGACTCCTTGATGTATGGGCTATGATACTCAGGTGACCGTTAAGGCCTGTGGGCCTCTTGTTTAAAATCAGTAGTGAAGGATAGTGGAAATATAAATGAATTGCAATGAATTGAATGCCTTTACATTTATTTTGGATGACTGGCATTTCTAAAGATTGTTGTGGGTAGCAAGGAAGGATAACTCTAATCAATTTCAAATTTGGGCTCAGACTGTACAATATTCTTGTGCAGAAGCAGACTGCAAGTCAATGTTTTCTTCCTTCACAGTGTCAACAAACTCAGTCAGGTAATTAATACCACAAAGTGCTCTCAGGCAAGGCCAGCATGGTGGCCATATTACTCCTTTGCATGCATGTAAGAGCACTGACGACACCCCAAAATCACTTGTAGAGAAACAGTCGATATTGGTTGTAAATAGCAAGTCGTAACTTTTAGTGAAACAGTCATGCAGTGTTCACTTTTAGGTTTACGTTTACAATCAACGATCAGTTAGTGAAATGGCTGCCAGATTTGCTAATGAGAGTGTCACTACATCCTTTATATTTTGCGCCGGGACTTACATTTTTGTATCCCACTGTAATGTCTCGTACTTCTCCATCTGTTCCTGGCTCTGCATCAGTAACTTGGGCAAATTTCCATTTTCCATGAATCAGGTTTGTATCCTGAACTAACACCAGATCACCCCGTTGTAAATTCCTACTGCTTGTATGCCACTTCTGTCGGACAATAAGAGTGGAAAAATAATCCCTAATCACCTCTTTCATAAAGTATTGACCAACTGTTGAATAAACTTTCATCTCAGTCATGGACTGCAACAATTGTACATTTGCATCTGAGGAACCCACACACTGGATCTACCTAATATCAAGTCATTTGGGCCTTCATTCAGATCATACACTTTGGTTCGCAACCTCAAACAATACAGTTTGCTATTCTGAAAATGTCGAAATTGAATCACCAACAGAATTTCAAGACACCTTTTCACAGACTTGATTAAGGATTCAATGTACCCATTCTCCCATGGTACATCAGCAGATTTGCTGACATTCCATTTTATTCCAAACTTCTTTATATCTTTTCCTGCAGCTACTAGCTGAGTGCCCCCATTAGAAATCATTTGCTTCAGATTGCCACAAAGAAATGTAAATCTCCGAACACAGGGAAACTTCCTTTGTTGTGACCTTCAGCTAGATCGACATAAACAGCTCTGTAGTTGAGGCAGTTAAACACTACACAGTATGCCTTTCAGTGTGTCCACCTTTTGACTGTGTTATGTATCATATAGTCCAAACATGTCAATGGCACTGTTGAAAATGGATGTGCTAGGTTCAGTCTGAGAGAAGGTAACATGCCCATCTGTTTTTGCACTGATGCCTGATCCCGCTTTCTACACACCATGCAATTTTTCTTAATTCGTTTAATGATTTTCCGAACACCGAGAATCCAGTATTCATATCTTTGTTAAGGTCACCTCTAGTCTTGCATGATCTTCGCCATGAATACTGCAATAACGTGGTAAAACATCCCTTACTTGGTAACAAAATGAATTCTCTCTGGTTCCATGGTTGCTTAATCCACCCAGCCATGTGTTGTCCAACACACACAGCCTCATCTTGATTAAGAAAAGGCCAAAGTCTCTAAAACTTCTTCATGCAGTTGTTTGGTAATTCTCTCTGTACATGTGTAACCCGTCTTTGCTTTAATTAATATCTCTGGAACAATCTTGTCACAAATACCCTTAAAGTCTTTCACTTAACTATGGATGAAACAATGCTGGTAACTCGAAGTAGTTTCTTCAAATTCGCAAACTGATCATTATCTATAGCAAGGTTGCTATGAGTATAATGATTATCAGAAATGATTGACATGGTTACCTTGACAACATCAGGTATTTGATCACTATCTAGGATATTTTCTTCAACTTACTGGCCATAGTTCAAATGGTGTTCTCAAGAAATCTGGACCCTTCTGACAATTGGAGTCAGTCCCTAGAGCACTTGCCAATGCAACTCTTATAGTCATGTCTGCACTATTCTGATCTCCTTGAACCCACCACCACTCAGTCAGGTCCGTTTCGCTCTGTATTTCAGCAGCACATGTCGCTAGAAATGTTCCAAAACCAAAACTCTGTTACATTTGCACTCTGACAATCATAGAGTTAATGATATGCACAATATTGCTGAATTTAAAGTTCATTTCTATCACAAGTTTTTAATGAAGTCTAGATGCAACACTGCTCTACACAATTCAAGATGAGGGGTGGACAATTGCTTTGCTGGTGCAGTTTGATTTTCTTGTGTTGACTAGACTTATTCATATATGTTGTTGTTAGTATACCATCTGATGTAAGCACATGCACCATAGACTAGTTGATTTCTATCCAAGAATACAAGAATTGGATCACCTTCAGTGTTTTCAGGCATAAGACATCTTTTGAATGTTGGAGACTGTAATTCATACAGTCTCCTAAAGAACTGAATCCATTTGACCCTCAAATCTTCACTCTTAGGTTCATCCCGTCCTTTCTGAATCTCTTTGGAATACATGCATCTCATAAGAATTTTTGCAGGCAATATATATTGAGCAACCAGTCCAAGAGGATAGATAGTAAATGCCTGCAATCTGACTTAGGACCAATCTGTGAGTTAGGTTGTTGGGAATAAGATGCAATTCTTCTTCCTTGAGATCATCCTCTAAATGTATTCCATGTCTTTTTGAGGAAAAGTTAGTTTCACCTTGAACATCCAAATATCATCTTACCAACCCATTCCAGGAATGTTTTTCTGTCCGGCACATAACACCTTCATTCCTGCAAAATGTTCATCTTGATCACCAGAAACTATTTATGCTTAACACAAAATCCTTCACAACTCGATATCTTTTATGTATTCCAAATCATTTCCTTTGCCTCACAAACAATATTCACTGAGGTAAGTAAGTCATTTATGTAACTGTTTTTAATGACCAATGCAGCTGCCATTGGGTATTCAGTCTGATACATTTCTTTTTAGTATTTCCCTCTTTGTTTCTTTATCTAGAGCAGAAAAGCTTATACAGTCTCCAATAAAGTGGTTATTGGTCTCAAGATACCAGCATTTTTTCCGTAAAGGAGTGTCATTTCTGGCAATGTCATGTGTCACATCCCTTTGCTTGCAGTTAAGAACATCTGTTACTTGTGCTAGTCCATCAATCATTTGTTGCATTCTCTGCTCATTTTGTTGCTTTTGGTCATTTTTCTCCTCCTGGGAATTTGTTATGGTATAAACTTTCTTCTTGCTAACTAGATACTCGCAATGCCGAACTGCCATATCCTTGTATGAATGTTCTAAATCATCTAACATCTATATGATTGCTTCTGATTCCTCTTGATCCTGAATATATAAAAGATATAGCCAAGGTTAAAGTTGTTGAAAAGTAGGCCAAAGACCAGAGTCTTGGTACCAAAAGAAAAGGTCTCATCATTAGGATTTAACCTTGGCTATATCTTTTGAACTAAGGGGGATAGTGCTCTGATATTTCACATATAGATGCCTCATGACCAGACATTTCTTTTAGTACCAAGACCTTTGACCAAATGATCTTTGCTTTGGACTTTGAACTACTTTTCAAAAAATTTAACATTGGTCATATGTTTTGAATCAAGGGTGATAGGGCTTTGATATTTCACACATAGATGCCTCATGACCAGACATTTCTTTTGGTACCAAGACCTTTAATCTAGTGACCTTTAATTTAGACTTTGATCCACTTTTCAAAAAATTTTAACATTTGGTTTTTGTTTTGAATCAAGGGTGATAGGGCATTGATATTTCACTTGTAGATACCTCATGACCTTGCATTTCTTTTGGCACCAAGACCTTTGACCTAGTGACCTTAGACTTTGACCTACTTTTCAAAATCTTTAACCTTAGTTAGATCTTTTGAACCAAAGGAAATAAGTCTTCAGTACTTCGTATATAGATGGCTCATGACCATGGCTTTCATATGTTACTAAAGGGAATGGATTAAGTAGAATCACATTTCTGAAGAGCTATGTTGTCTTCTGACAACTCTTGTTAAAATTTATCAAGAACAACAAGACAATGTTGACTCAGGTGAACAATTGTGGCCCATGGATCTCATGTCATTGTATAACATGTACATGGACGTCTTGCTTTAGAAAAGAATATTTGATACAGTACAATTTCTGGATATTTTAGAGTTATCAACCCTGTTATTGGATCAGAAGGCTGATGTAACTAGAGCAACAACCTCTGGTGATACAGTTCTACATGCTGGTGTCTATGGAAATAATGCAACAATTGTTGATGTACTAATAGCAGCTGGTAAGCTTTAAAATGCATGGGGTCTCTTAGAGTTTATATTCCAAATAGTGACTATATTTAAAATGTTTTTCTAAGGAATGAAGTTAATTTTAAGATAGTTTGCAGTAATGTGTGCTTTATAAACTGTGAACCTGTTTATGAAAAAGCATATACCACCTCAAAGCATTTTTTTGTCCCCTACTGGCTTTGTCGTAGGGGACTATTACTTTACCCTTGGTCCATCTGTCTGTCTGTCCATCTGTCTGTCATTCTGCTTGAGGTTTTCTGGACATTTTTATGCATTGGATGAAGATATTCAACAGAAATTTTATACATGGTTTTGTCTTGGATAGTTACAGACCAAGTTTGAGTTTTGTTATGCTTGACCTACTTTTGACTGAATTATCTCACCAGTAGGAGACTTTGTAATGCCTGCATACACTCAGAATGCTTGTTGTATCTTATACGATGATAGAATGTTAGCTTTATCACTTATAGATATTTACATTTCCAATGTTTTTAATCTTATGATATCTTTACATATTATAATGATAGGTGTGTTGCTGTTGTAAACGATGCACATATGAATACAGAATTACTTGATATATATATATATATATATATATATATATATATATATATAGATAGATAGATAGATAGATAGATAGATAGATAGATATACATGTATTTTAACAAAAGAGAGTTCTAACAAAAATGAAAATAGAATTTAAATATAAATTTTGAAAGTACATGAAGTTAGAACTGTGACATTTCATGCCAACATAAAGCTTCATGAAGTGTGCCAGCATGAAGCATTGCAGTTCATATCCTTGTGTATTTTTAAAAGTGCTTATACCCCTCCTGCAAACAAAGTTTGGGGGTTATACTGGAATCACCTTATCTGTCCATTGATCTGTCCATTTGTCTGTAGACATAATTTGTCTAAAGGATATCGTTAACACTGATTAACAGATATGATTTATACTTATGTGTATCTTATATGAATAATGAAGTCATGCACCTACTTTTTTTAACATTTAAGGATGTTGTGGATATTTTTGTTTCCATTTTGAGGGGGGCAGTCATTTTCCAGAGTATATCATAAAAATCAAGAAGTTAAGAAGTGTCACTATATAGTTGCACAGTGTTACTCATACACTTTAGCAATATATTTGAAACTGAGTGAATTTGGTAAGGTAACATCACCTAAGGCTGTTATGTGGTGCATCTTGATAGCAAACCAATTTCAGTGATATGAGTCAATGATGAATGTCAATCAACCAATCAATTGTGTGTTACAACACTTTCAGGTTGCGGAGTAAATGAAATAAACAAGAAAGGGGAACATCCTTTGTTTTCGGCTGTTTTGTCTAGAGTAGACATTAAGGTATGTATAAAATAACTGTCTAGAGTAGACATGAAGGTAAATATACAACTACAAGATAATGGGAAATGAGATTCCAAAGTTTCATTTGTAAATTGGTAGATAGTTGTGGCTTTGATAAAAGCTGGGAGTAACCTGAACTTGAAAGAAAAATCTCAGCAGTTGTCACCTCTGCATGAAGCAATAATTCAACATTACACAGAAGCTGCTCTCCTGCTGTTAGACTCAGGTATGTACTACTGGTGTGTCAACATTATATGTATGAAAGTGAATAGTAACAAAACAAGGAATTAGTTTAAAATATTGGAAAGAATTACAAAACATAGTATTTAGACTTAACAAAATGAATATGATGGCATTAAAATGTTGCTGTGAATGTTGACATCTAGGGACTCATTCAGTGACATGAGTGTGTAACTGTACCTAAACAACATTTGATGAGTCAAATTAACTGATTGCTGCAAACACATTGATTACAGAGAATGGAACATTCCAATGAACATTGAACTATAGCTGTTTCTAACTCATTTACACCAAAAATGATCTTATTTTTATGAACAAAAGTATGAAACTCAATTTTTAATACTTAGTAAAAAAAAAATTGAATTTCATTTTTGAAAATACATCAGGGCATGAACTGTAATACTTTATGCATCATACTTCATGAAGTGTGTTAACACTTCAGGAAAAGTATGCTGGCATGAAGTGTTACTGTTCATACCCTCATTCTTACCCTGTATTTTCAGAATTGAAATTTATTTTTTGATATTTACATTTTACTTTCATTTCAGGTGGAATTGCCAGCCATTGAAATAGTCATACTATATTTTTCAAGATTCATATGCATGTCATTTACATTCATGAGGAAATAGCTTTCATTATGCCCCTTTCAAAGAAAAGGGGCATACTTCTATTGTACCTGTTGGTCGGTAGACCACATGTTGACTACTCAATATCTTGAGAATCATTCACTTGATCGTAATGATATTTCATATGTGGGTTGGTTATGAGCAGAAGAGGACCCCTACTGATTTTTAGATCAAATGGTCATAAGTCAAGGGTCAATCCACTCTGGACATAGGAAATTACTGTCTGCTCAATATCTTGAGAACTTTTTCCTGAACAGACATCAAACATAGAAGTAGATGACCCCTACTGATTTTGAAGTCAAAGGTAAAACTGGACTTAAGAAGGTACTGTCCATTTGATAACCCTTTGCTTGACAGACATCAAATTTGGTACACTGGTACATCCCAAGGAGTAGATGATCCCTATTGATTTTGAGGTCACATGGTGAAGGGTCAATCCACACTAGACTAGGAAGATACTGTCCTATCAATATCTTAATTGTTTTGGCACTAATATCATTTAATTGATGCATTTGTATAACCCTTTTCAATTTTGCACTGCAAGGAGCATACATGTTTTACAAACAGTTCTTGTTTTAATTGGTAAAGAAGGCAAAAACATTGGAAATGTAAATCTTTGTCATTGACACTATATCAATCAGAGGTGTAACTGATTTAAGTTACCTGAATTCAGTTACAAATTTTCCTAGCAAGAGTTGTCTTTCCTTAGAAATTCCAGTGAGTGATCAGCAAAATCATTGAAATGGCTACAAATTGCAAAATTAAGCCCAAATTTGAATTCCTTATGAAAAATGAGTATTTACATGAGCTCTCAAGTAAATAAGTATTCAGTGATTGTATTTACAACATAATACAAGTAGCTGAAAGAAGGGTGAGCATTTTGATTTTTTTTTTTTCAAGTTAAAATCCACAGTTCCAAAAAAAAAAAATTATGTCCGCCAAAAAGAATTCCGCCAAAATTAATGGCTTACCAGTAACCAGGCAAAACGCCAAATTTTACACCCACTGAAGAACCCGCAATATGATAATCTAGACTTCTTTAAGTTTGCTGATGCTATGTAAAAACTAAGTGCATATTTAGGAAAGGCAGGAAAGGATGTAAAAAAAAAAATGTTAATTTTGCAGCCTTGGGGATTTGACTCTAGGACAGGTCCAAATTAGTCATATTGTGTTAATGTAACATATATTATGTAAAGTGTTTCATCAGTATAGGCACTTTAAGGGGCATTTAAGTTTTGTGAATACATCATATTGTTGCTAGATATTAGAATTTAGCTTAGATATGCAGAACAGGAATTTTTTTTTCTAGATTTCATAGCCCTTGAGACTGTAGTGATACTTTTAACTATTTAAAATACTCAGGTGACTGATAAGGCCTGTGGGCCTCTTGTTTTGTAAATTCCTTGTCTATAAGTTTTTGTCTGAAATTTAAAACTTACACACATACAGGCTGTGATGTCAATGCTAGAAATTCCAAATATCAGACTCCACTTTACACGGCATGTGAGAAGGGTAACATACAGGTGGTTGAGCGACTGCTGTCTATCCCTGCTGTCAACACTAAGGGTACCAAACCCTCCACCATCCCTCTCCATATAGCCACTGTCAACAACTTCTCTCACATTGTACAACTGCTGATCGATGCAAATTGTGACATACATCTAGTAAGTGTCATTCAATAATGGGGTAGTATGGGCAGTTGAAGAATTTTTAACTCATGTGAGCATGTCTGATATAAATTTGTCTTTCATCTGTTGTTGTATTCTGTTCTCATTTTTTTCTTCTTCCTAAGAAGTACAGGATCATTGGTAACCAAAATGTTTATATCCCTAGGGTTTCAAGTTTGTTATAATGAAGGACCACACCCCTTTGTAAGGGGAGATAATTAAGAAATAGTAAAAATAGGGTGGGGTGATTTAACAAAATTTTCAAGAACCATTTTACCAGAAAAGCTTAAATTGCATAGAAGCTTTGTGAGTGGCATGATTCCTAGAGCCTGGGTGGGACCACAATAGGATTTAAAGTAGTAAAGAGCTATATAGAATTCTTTATAGATCTCGTCAAGAACCACAAATTTGAAGATTACAGGTGACTCTCAATGGCTTGAACTTCAAAGTCTCAAAATTCCCAATCTCTCAAAGTGAAATAACAGTCTCAATATTTTTCTCTCTATAACTAAGCAAATTTATTCTAGATCTCTCAAATGTTCAATCTCTCATAGTGAAATATGGGTCCCATAACACATATTTCATGTTTTTCACTTGAGATCTCTTGAAGTGGTGGTAGCATATACCCATCATCACTCAAGTGTATAATTATTTCTGCTGGGTAATGGTTAATGCTTGGGGCTAGCTCAGCTATGTTAAGTAGGTGTTTATATAGGGGACACAAAGACAGTGTTTCCTTGTGGGGTGGATAGTTAATTGTTTAATTGGTCAACTCAACCCTCCCCATGTGCTTTGTTTTCATTACAACTTGACTATGTCCAGCTTAAAGACTAGTTTGGAATTCACAATGAAATGATAATTTGAGAATATAATTTAGAGATGTGCCAAGAATCATCAGTATTTATTAGAATCTGTGCTTTGTGTAAAGTGACTGAAAATTCTGTCAATTGTGTGATGGATTGTGCTCCGAGTAGTTTGTGATTGCGAAACTTCGTTATTGACGGAACATTTTTCTTGTAAATGTATATCTGTAAACAAATAAATATATAAACTTTAAAAATCTTTTCATAAAGCTCCATGTTAAAATTCAAGTCAATTATATATACTTAACAATATGAAGGACAACATGTCAAAAGAATGCCAGGATGTTGTAAATATGCACTCCGTTTGCTATAAAATCTGATCCATAATGTTGGATCTTTAATTTCTGGATTTTTGTCAACTTTCAATAACTCAAACTCTCGATCTCTCTCAAAGGTTTATTTAGGTCCCTTGAACTTCAAACCTTGAACTTCCCTTGAGTTATCGAGAGTCACCTGTAATTGAATTAATCAAATTGATATGCAAGCATCTTCATGTAGTATACATTGTAGTTTGTTCACACTATGGCCTCTATGATCAAGACAGGGCCACAGTATGGTTCAAAGATTTACACAAGAATAAATGTATTTATTAGAAATCATTAAAATTTTAAAATCATCTAAGTACCACAAGGGTGAAATATGTGAAATTGATATGCAAGCATCGTTATGTTGTAAAGATTCAAGTTTGTTCACACCTGAATAACACCTGGTGTGTTAGTCAAGTGGGTCCACAAAATGGGGTTGAAAGTTTTACAAAGGAACATAGAGGGTTTTTATATACCTGTAACAGAGACTGGTTTATGCCTCTGATGAGAATCGAACCCGGGACCTCTGGCACAACAGTCCAGTGCTTTACCGATCGACCTAAAGGGTTAACCCACTAAGCCCAAGCTAGTAGGAAGACCATGTATCTAACACTACCATATTGGTATGTGATTTGAACAGAAGGAAAACTAACTGTATATAGTTTGACATTTTAAAATTGAAATAATGAGTTTTATAATAAAACCTGACTACTTTTATTAGTTGACCTTACCTCACACGAGGTGCAAAGATCATTGGATAAAACTATCCATTTCCAACTTTTTGCATTCTAAATGTAATGCATGATAAATGTAAAATGCAAATAGACTTCTGATCAGGTAAACTTGGATTCAGCTAAAATTCTACCTATTGATCAATTATTATTTCATTATAATATATAAAGTACATTACTGTAACCTTGTATCATAATGCTGACAAAATTAGTGCCGATTCGGGTGATAGTTGTGGTACATGGCTGATGGGGCTCATTTCTTTTCTAACTTAGTGAAAAAAATCATTGCACATCTTATTGAAAATATAGTAATACATATCACAATACAGTTCAAACTACTGCAAAATATCGCACACACTACCCAGCCCTACCAAATGCATAACTATTTTATAGCGTACCGTCCAGTTCATGCCCAGAGAAATCAGTTATAGACATTATGTATTAACCAATCAAAATTAATGAAAAGTGCATGCATGTCCAGGTAAGTAATTTGACCATGTCAATACATTACAAGTCCAAATATATTACGACAGGATAAATTTCAAATATTTGAATAAAAGACGAAGATCTTATGGCGAGTTAAAATTACAAAGACCAAAAAGCAATGTACGTACATACATGCGCATGCGCTTGTGTTTCTGCACACCAAATGATCTTACATTGTAGGTTTTAGTACTCTCTACTTATGATCTCACTATCCCTTAAAATAACTCATTGATAAGTGAGATATATGTATTTGAATATTAGCCAATGAAATTTCAGCGCACATGTGTGCATGTGCGGGGAAGTGATTTAGACAACACCATTGAGGAGAGAGTCCCAATGTAACCCAGCAACATAAATTTCAATACAGTTCATTGAAATTCAATCATGTTATAGAGCAATACTTGAATTTAGACATCAAAGACAATGCACGCGCACTCATGCACACGCGAATTCGATGAATGAATATTTGTTCACACCATTCAATGGGCATTTAAATCATAAACCCACAAGATTTCACTTCAATATAACTTTTAAATCGAAGGTTATGGCCATTTTAGTACCCAAAAATGAAAGAAAACCAATGCACGTGCATATACGTGCACGTGAGTAAGACACCACACTGATGCTGATGTTATTCGATAGGCATTTGATAGTTATTTCTTGTCGTTTACATCATTTATAAGAAAGTTATGGTGATTTCAGTATTGGCCCATCAGAATTTAGTGCACGTGGATGCATGTGTGGGGAGATGATTTTGATGCTACCATTGAGGAGGAAGTCCCATTACATATCTGCAACATCATTTTCAAAAGTATTCATTCAAATCTAAAAATGTTATAGACTGATACTTGAATTAAGACGTCAAAAATGAAATTGAACGTGCACTCACGTGAATTCGACGATGGAATTTTTGTTCACACCATTGAATAGGCATTTGAATCATAAGCCAGCAGGTAAAATCTCACCTCAATTTAACTTTTTATTCAAAAGTTATGACCATTTTAGTACCCTAAAAATAACGGAAAATCAATGCACGTACATATATCTGCACGTGAGTAAGATTCAACATTGATGTTGATGCCTTTTGATAGGCATTTGATAGATATACTTACAGTATAAATTTGATGTCGTTTTCAACATTGATAAGAAAGTTATGACGATTTGAAAATCAGCCAATCACAATTTAGAGCACATGCATGCACATGCGTAAAAGTCATTTTACTACATATTTGCGTTTCTAAAGATTTTAACAAAACAGACAAAAGTTATGATGATTCAAAAATTGAAACTTCAAAAGACGATGCATGTGCATGTGCTTGCATGTTTACAAATTTTATATCATCAATCTGTAGACATTTGTGATGTCTACCTATACTATGATCTCATTCCCATCAACAATGACAGAGATATATACATTTTTGTATTATCCAATCAAAATGAAGCACACGTGAATGCAAGTGCAGAAACGTAATATTGACCATAGAAATCGATAAAAGGGCTCAAGATATACCTACAATATAAATATCAAACGATTTCATGGAAAAACAAAAAAGTTAAGCTGTTTCAAAAATTTGTAAGCAAAACATCCAGTGCACATGCAGGCATTTTCAGACAAAACGACGCTCGTTCCGCACATCAACATATGCTACACTATCATCCTATATTGGTTTCATATTGATCCCTTGAGTAGTTTCTGAGAACACTCGTGGACAAAAAAGTCCCAAGAAGAAAGAAACAATAATAAGAAGAAGAAACAGAGTAAAACCAATGTGTTCCCAACCTTCGTTTGGGGAACATAATAACTCCACAGGTTTTTGGTATTGAGATATAACTTTCTATATCACTGGATATACACTTTAAACTTTATAGTTGTAATGTATTCGTTCTCTCCTCTAAAGCTTAAAAACACATAGATTTAAATCTTATTGAATTATATATTAATATTAAGTTATATATCAAATATTTACAGCATTTGTGCAAATTTACATAGCTCATTCACTCACTCATATCCATCATTCAAACATTCACTCAGACAAGATAGATAAGATAAAGTAGTGAAAATAAAGAAATAGTGCATCCCAAGTTTAACTGCTAAATAAATCCTGATCCAGAAAACTTAGAAAACTGTTGAGTCAAACTTAATCAAAATACCATCTAGGCTGCTTGGTAACAACACAAGAATAGTCCTCAATAGAATTTCTTCCCTCCTAAAAATCATGTGACTAGACTAGAATGACCAATCTATAAATAGTAACATACTTACTGTAAAGAAGAAAACCCTGTCTTGCATAGTCAGTAGTAAAATTTAATAAGCAATGAAAATAACAAGACAAACACAGTAAAAAAATGAAGAAATTTTTTTTCCAATAAATGAAATTCCTGAAATAAAATATCTAAAACATATAAAATTACACTCTATTACATACTCCCCCGTGTTGAAAAATGACGTCTCGGCATTTACATTTTAAACTGCTGAACAATTTACCTATTTGTTTGATAAAATCTCAAGAATGGTTCTGCCTGCTTCATCCTGCAAATTGGAAAGTAAAGAAGAGTTTGATACTAAAGAAGCAATACAAGAAACTTTCTTTTCCCAATCTTCTTTACAAGTAAATGGTACAAGTGTTGCAGCCTTATTCAGGAGTAAGTCACCAGTGTAATAGTGGACAGGTAATTTCTGCTGTCTGGTGGATCTCCTAGGAGGAACTTTTTCGGTCTGTTCTGTTTCTGTCTGAGATGGTGCTGCATTTGGAATTTCTTCCTGAGCAATCCATGTATCATTAGCACTAGTGTTCTGAAATGAAACATCATTAGTCTCCTGAGCAATCTTGGAATCATCAACAGTCACTGGACTGCTGTCTTCTTGCTCTACCTGACTAACTATGAATCCCCAGAAGAATCATCTTCTGAGTAACTCTCGGATTCTTCTCGATGAGTATCCTTAGGTTTCTCATTAACTTTTGGTGCTGCAACACTTAATTTCCTTGGAGTTGGTGTTGGTGATTCATCATGAAAATTGATTGATTGATTATTTATTGCTTTCCGCCACACTCAACAATTTTTCAGTTATCTGGTGGCGTCCAGTTTTTGTTGGTGGAGGAGAGAATCCAGATACAAATGTACCTGGGAAGAGACCACCGACCTTCCGCAAGTAAACTGGCAAACTTGCTCACATAACGCCACGTCCGAGATTCAAACACGTGCCGACAGAGGTGAGAGGCTTTGTGATTTTGAGCCCAATGCTCTAACCACTCGGCCACGGAGGCCCCTCATCATGAAGAAAACCTACTGGAGGTAAAAGGTTGCTGTGTAAAGTACGAGTACTGCCTTCATCATTTTCTCTTCTGACAGTAAAAACGGGAATATCATCAGTTGGCTGCACAATAACTGTGTAAGGTTCCTGCTCCCATTTATCAGCCAACTTGTGTTTACCATCAAAACAACAATTTTAACCAGTAGTCTGTCACCCACTTTCACTGTTCCACCTCTCACCTTGGTGTTGTAGGTGTCTCTCTGCTTGGTCCTTGCTTTCTCAGATGCTTCTGCTGCCAGCTCATATGCTTTTTGGATCTTACTCCGCAAGTCAGCTACATACCGAGTTGTAGGTTCTTTCTCATTCTCTCTCAGACCTAAAGTTAGGTCCATGGGCAATCTTGGATTCCTATCAAACATCAGTAGTTATGGAGTTTATCCAGTACTCTCATAGTGAGTACAATTATAGGCATGTACTAATGGATTGACATACCTTCCAATTAGCCTTCTTGGTAGATGGAAGAGAACCAAGCATGTCAAGCAAAGTCCGATTGAACCTCTCGCACATTCCATTACCCATGGCATGATAACTGATAGTCGTAGATTTACTCATTCCTGCAATGTAACATAATTCTTTAATCACCTTACTGTCAAAATTTGCACCTTGGTCAGAATGGATTCTGGCAGGTATCCCATAATGAACAATAAAGTGATTAAAGAATGCTTCTGCAGTTGTCCTTGCTAATTGGTTCCTGGTTGGGATAGCCAATGTGTACCCAGTGAAGTGGTCTGTGATCACCAATATGTTCTGATAACCTCCCTTGGATGCTTCCAGAGTTAGGTAATCCATACAAACTAATTCCAATGGTGCACTGGTCACGATGCTTACTAGAGGAGCCCAGTGATTGGTTGGTGTCTTCCTCCTGGTACATCTTCCACACTTGGTGATCCACGTCTCTACGTCACTGTGCATCCCAGGCCAGTAGAACCTATCTTTGATGAGCGAAAGGGTTCTGTCCTTACCAGGGTGTCCTATGTCATTATGCAGAGCTTCAATTACAGTGGATGCATAAGCAATGGGTAAAACCAGTTGATGTTTAACTCCTTCATCCATTGTTGTTACTCTATGCAAAACTCCATCTATTAACCTCAAATTATGAAATTGTTGCAACAGGGGGTTAGATCCTATTTCTATCCTTGAATGTTTCACATTGGATCATACATAGTCTATCATTCTCTTGATATCGGGATCCAGATCCTGTACTTTACACCAATCATTGCTGTTTCCTGAACTGGTCCCTCATGGATCTTCATCATCCAATACTATTGACGGTGATAGAATCAGAGATTCCACATAAGCTGCTACAGTAGAGTGACAAATGGCTGGTACAGTTTCAGTGTTGATAGTTGGCAAACGACTAAGAGCATCAGCATCTGCATTATTCCTTCCAGCCCCATACTTTATGTCAAAGTCGAAGGAAGCAAGAGCTGCTAACCACCGATGTCCAGTTGCATCTAGTTTAGCTGTTGTCAACACATACGTAACTGGGTTGTTATTGGTTAGGACTGTAAACTGTTGGCCATAGAGATAGTCTTTAAACTTGTCACAAATCACCCACTTCAGCACCAAGAATTCTCTTTTATGTGGAGGATAATTTTTCTCCGATTTGTTGAGTCCCCGACTGGCATAACTAGTGACTCGCTTATGTCCATTCTGTTCCTGATATAGGACTGCTCCTAGGGAATCACCTGATGCATCTGTATGCAGCTCATAAGGCAAGGTGCTGTCTGCATATCCTAATATTGGTGATGAAACTAAGTGAGTCTTGAGTGTCTCGAAAGTGATGTCCTGTTCAAATCTCCATTGCCAATTTTTCTTTTGTTTCTTTCCATTTGATTTCTTTGAGAGAGGTGATGGCATTTTAAGTCGGTCAACGGTCTGCTTACTCTACTAAAGTTCTCCGTGTATCCTCTGTAGTAACCAACGAAACTAAGAAGTCTGTGGACATTCTCTGGTGTTTTTGGTTTTGGCCAGTTCACTACTTTCTCGGTCTTGTCTGGATCTATCTTGATAGCATTTCCGAAAACAATTATGGCCAATGAACTTAACTTTCCTCTTGAAAAACTGGCACTTGGATGGAGCAAGTTTAAGTGACACCTCCTGTATTTTGCTTAGCACAAGTTGTATGTTATGGAGATGTTCCTCAAACATCTTGCCATATATGATGACATCGTCTATAAATACACAGCATACTTTCAAGTTAAGGTCAGCTAGGATGTTTAAAATTTTCTTATAATTCATTTTTCTTGAAAATTATAGGACTTTTATATTATATTAAACTACATCTATTTGCAAAATTTAAAAGAAATCTGACCTGCTGAGTTTTGTTTTATAAAGGTCACAAATTCACTCTTCAGCCTTCAATTAAATCCATTATTTTTCATTAAAGAACATGTTTTTAAAAAGAAAATTACAAAGAAAATGTAGATTTTTATGAAAGAAGTTTATTAACAAGAAGTAAATGAAATACAAATAATATTTGCAATCTATTTGTCATATTTGGTACTCTATGAAAAAGAATCCATGATTCAGTCTTAAAGAAAAACTAACAAATGACATTTCAGGACATATAGATTCAACAAAAAGAATATTACAAAAATTCAACCCAGGGATTTCATTTTAACAGGAATTTTACTCTTTGATAAAGAGGGGGCATAGAGTTTTGCACTTGTTGGTCAGCCTGTAGACCAAGTCTTGTCTATGCAAATATTGCAATGTCTTGTGAACCCTTTGTTTGACGACATAAACTTGGTACATATTAAGGAGTAGGTGACAAGGGGACCTCTGTGGCCGAGTGGTTAAAGCATTGCGCTCAAAATCACAAGGCCTCTCACCTCTAGTCGGTGCGGGTTCGAATCCCACTCGCGCCGATATATGTGAGAATGTTTCCCAGTTTACTTTCCGAAGGTCGGTGGTCTCTTCCCAGATACATTGTATCTGGGTTCTCTCCTCCACCTACAAAAACTGGATGCCACCAGATAACTGAAAAATTGATAAGTGTGGTGGAAAACAAACAAACAATCAATCAACCAATTGATTTTGAGGACACATGGTCAAAGATCAGTCCATTATGGATATAGGAAAATACTGTTTGCTCAATATCTGGTGAAACCTTTGCTTGAAAGACATCAAACTTGGTACATTGATATGTCCTAAGGAGTAGATGACCCCTATTGATTTTACGGTCAAAGGTCAAGGATCAATCCACTCTGGACATAGAATGATACTGTCTGCTCAATATCTTGAATTGTTCTGGCACTACTATCAATTAAATGATACATTGTATAACCTTTTTCAAATTTGCACCACAGGGCATTTATGTCTCTGAAACATTTTTTGTTTTAAATCTTTTTCTCTGGAACAATATGTCAAATTGATATGCAAGTATTGTCATGCATTGTAGGTTCCAAGTTTTTCACAACTTCACCCTCTGATTTTGGCTGGGCTTTAAATGTTACATAAGATTAGCAAGGAAATTTCTTTTTAAAAACTTCACCAAGTATTTACTTGTCAAATTAATATGCAAGTATCTTCATGTAGTATAGATTCATATTTGTTTACACTATGACCCCTGGGTTTGCAGTTGGACAATGATAGAAGTTGAATGTTTTACGTAGGAATCTTTGGGGAAGTATTGAAAATCTTTTCAAGAACCACAAAAGTGTATTATGTCAAATTGATATGCAAGAATGCTCCATATGTAGTTAAATGATGCAGCTCTTGCCACACAGAGCATGGTGTGAACAGACTGCATCCTATTTTGCAGCTGTTTTTGTACCATTTAATATAGTGACATTTTTGCTCGCAAACAGTGAAAGTTTTGGGGCAGCAGGCATTGCCTATTTAGCTCTCTTCTAATATATATTGACTGTTCAGGAATCCAAACATTAACTTACTTACTCTACTACATGTATATAAGCTTTGTTTAAAAAACTTAGTAGATAGTTTAGATTTAATATGATAATTTATTATTTTTAACAGATGAATGAGAAAGGAATGACCCCAATTATGGTGGCCTCTCATGAAAACAGCACCAAGGTTGCTAAAGTGTTGCTCAAAAATGGCTGTGACCTGAACTCCCATTGTAGAGAGAAGAAGCTGATGGTGTGCTGTATTCTTTACCAAGACCCTCACCCCCACTTCGACTTGGAACCTCTATTTTTAGCACTTACTCACAAAAATATTGAACTAATGAAACTGTATCTAAAATGTTACCGAAAATTGCCAGTGAATGTTATCAAAATTTTATCCAGTATTTTGATGACATCACAGGAATTAAACATGCATATTCCTGCAAGAGAGAAGAAAGAAATTCTTGAAATTTTTTCAAATAGTTTAAAATTTCCCAGGTCATTGCAAGAAATCTGCTGTTGTCATGTCAGAGAGTATGTGAATTGCCCATTTCTTAAAAATGTACAGACATTGCCAATTGCAAGTAAACTGAAGGACTACATCAAAATGGAAGATTTTTTGTCTATATCTAGTGAAGGAGATGAAGAAGAGGAGCTGAGGCATGCTGGGAAGTTTACATTTGTTGGTAGACAAATGCCTTATTCATTGTAAGCAAATATACAGATTTGAGAAGTAAAAGTTTGTTTACCATATAATTAAATCACGAGTTGTTTTGTTTTTTTTTGTATGATTCAGCATAGTTTAGTAACCTTTCATAACTACATATTAAAAGGCATTTTGATATGTAGCCTGCATAGAAAAGTTGGTGCTTTCTAGTTATGTCTGTTTATATCAAACAATATAAAAGTTCCTATTACTCTTGACTCTGGCCAATCAGATCATCTCGCCCTTTTCTGTTGCCTGAAAAGTGTGAGGTGATCCACTTGACCAGATGGACATTATAATTGTGAGTGTAAATAGCAATCAGTCACAAAATATATGGGAAATTCATATTTTTCTGCAGCTTTCAGATCAGAGATGTGAATTTAAAAAAATAAATTTCATTGTTAGCTCACCAGAGTCAGAGGCTCAAGTGAGCTTTTCTGATCAAAATTTGTCCGACATCTGTTGTTAACTTTTCACACTTTCATCTTCTCCTGAACCACTAAGCCAATTTCAATCAAACTTGGCACAAATTATCCTTGGGTGAAGGGGATTAAAGTTTGAGGAGCCATGTCCTCTTCAAAAGGGGAGATAATCAAGAAAAGGCAAAAATAGAGTGGGGTCATTGGGATTATATTTGTATATGCTGATATACATATGTAAAGGAAAAATCTTCTTGAGAAGCACTGGACCAGAAAAGTGGAAATTTACATGAAAGCTTCCTAAGGTAGAATAGATTTAAGTTTGTTTAAATCATGGCCTTCAGGTGGTAAGGTGGGGTCACAATAGGGGATCAAAGTTTTACATGCAAATGTTTAGGGAGAATCATTTAAAAATCTTTTCTTCAAAGAACACTGGGCCAGAAAAGTTGTAATATACATGAAAGCTTCCTGACATAGAGTAGATTCAAGTTTGTTCAAATAATGGCTCTCAGAGTAGGATTGGGCCACAATAAAGGATGAAAGTTATGCATGCTGTTGTACAGGAAAAATCTTTAAAATCATTTGGTCAGAAAAGTGGAAATTTGTATGAAAACTTCCTGACATAGAGTAGATTGATTGATTGATGGTATATTGTTTATCATCCCTCCCAAATCTTTCACTCATACAGAGACTTCACCATTGCTGGTGAAGTGCTCAAAATTTAGGCTTATGCTTGGCGCTTATGACATTTGAGCAGGGAGGGATCTTTATCGTGTCACACATGCTGTGACATGGGGCCACAGTTTTTTGGGTCTCATCCAAAGGAACACCCCATTTAGTTGCCTCTTACTACAAGCAAGGGATACTGAGGACGTACTTTAACCCATGTCCCAGTGGGGTGACATAGAGTAGATTCAAAATTGTACAAATCATAATTTTTATGGGTAGGATTGGGCCACAATAGGGGATCAAAGTTTTATATGGGAATATACAGCAAATTAATTAAACAAATTAGTTAAAACAAATTCTTTTCAAAGAGTAGAAGGGCCACACTAAATCAAATGCAAATGTTCACAAGTTATATGGAGGTTTATCATGTCCCTGTAATTATAGTTGAGGGCATGTTTTGACCTGTCTTGAATATACGTTTCTTTTATTTCATACCATGATCTTTGACCTTGTAACCTTAAAGTGTGACCTACTTTTAAGAAAATATAACCTATTGATATCTACTGAACTGTTAAGGGAAAAGCTTTCATATTTTATATATAGATTCTGGCAAGACCTTGTGATACCATATTTGACCTTGTGACTTTGACCTACTTTTGAAAAATCTAACCTATTAGATTATCTCCTGAACTATTTAAGCATGCTGCTGAACGGGAAAAATCTGTAAAATCATTTGTATATCGATTTCATGGCAGGACCTTTAATTTACCATGATCTTTGTGACCTTGATCTTCTTTCCCTTGCCTTTAAGACATCAACCCAGGATCTTTATCCCCTGGCAGACATTTTTACCTGTCATTTCCAGGGGCTGGTCTGTGGCATAAATGTACATGTAACATAGGAAAGTAGAAAATTTATGGCTGGACGAAAATTCCAACCCAGGAGAGGTCATGCAAGTTATAATGTGTTGAGGTATCCCCATTGTTGTGTGAATTTGTGTTCAGTTGCGTTGGGGCCCTTAGAAATTTTTCATGGGAATAAAGAATGAAAAAAAAAATAACAACAGGGCCAAGGTGACTCAGGTGAGTGATGTTGGTCCATGGGCCTCTTGTTGAAAATGCATGAGGGTATGAACTGTGACACTTCACTCTGACATTTCATGCTTCTACAACTGCAGTGCATTCATGACAACATGGCTATAATTACAATTCTTATAACTTCATATAAAGAAAATTTAGTATGTAAATTTGAATTTCATACTAGTGATTTGTAGTTTGGACATCCGATATTGATGTTTGCCTCTTTACTGTTATAAGTTAGTATTTCAAGTATCTTACTGAAAATGTTAAAGAGTTTTGGTGTATGAAAATTGTCTAATTATTTAATAAATGGCCTTTGTATATTCAGTAGTCCTGAAAATTTAACGAAGAAAATGCTTTCTGGTTTTTGTTTTAGCACCTTTGATAGCTGAAATAAAACATTTTAATGTCTAATTGTGTTGTTTTCCCTTAGATATTCTTTGATAACACACTGAAAAGATTTACTAAATATTCAGCATGCTATATGAGTGTTTGTCTTTTTTGTCAGGATCCATAGCAATGCTATGGAAGTGACTATTGGGACTGCCAATGGAATCGGGTGATTTTTGCCCCTATTACCTGTTTGTCCCAAGTGGAGTTGTCAGTGGTTGAAGATTGTGTTATTGTCAAGTGGTTTCACCCTGATTTACCTATGTTGAATCTTGAAACAGTAGATAACAGCCAATAACTTGTGCATGTCAAATTGAAGCATGTGTGGATTAGGACACTTTGTTTACACAACAATATCTGACCTAGATTAAAGTGTGGAAAATATTCCTTGACCCTGTGACCTTGACAAGAAACTTCAGGAGGCAATGCAAGGGGTTTGCAGTTGATGAATGTTCTTTCTTAAAGAAAGATGTTGGACAATTCAGAGGTAGAAGTATTGAACAGCATACACACTCAGTCACATGTTAGGTACTTGGGTTGGTTGGTTTTTTATTGTTAAACATCCCTTGCAAGAATCTTTCATTCATTTGGAAATGTCTTGGGGGGGGGGGGGGGGGGGAATCATATATAAAGGGGGGTGGGGGTAACATAAAATGTTAATTTTAAAAATAAAGTTTGGAGTTGACTTAATCTAAGTTGTACCTGGTTATGTTAACTCTAAAGATTTTCAAAGGGAAGACTATTTGATTTTGAGGGGGTTGGGGGACAGAATTTGGAAATTCATTAATGTGGTATGATATTCAAATTCCCCTAAAAGTTTATTATGATTGCATTATTTTGTATTTCATTTCTCAATCATTTTCTGGGGGGAGGACCCCATACTGCTCCCTTCTCGACCAGTCGCAGAACAGACTTAAAGAAAGGGGGGGGGGGGGGGGGGGGGAGGCGGTTAGCGCCCCCCCCCCCCCCCCCCCCCCCCCCCAATATTTTTGTAAAAAAAAAATCGTCTAGTAAAATTCACATATAGTGTAATGTATAATTATTTTTAAGCAGAAAGTTCATTTAATTCAGTGAGGTTCAGAGTCAGTCAGTGTGACTGTCCTTTAGCATAAATAAAAAAAAATATGAAAAGCACTTTTGCCTTAACATTTCTCAGGGCATCATCCAAAAGGTCGTAGTCATGAGGTAATGGTTCGGTTTTCGTTCCCAGCTCCACATCTGGCGTCAAACCTATGATATGCAGTGATTGTTCCTTTGCCAAGTGTCCAGCACTAGGAGTGAAAGTCGAGGATATTTCGGATATGACCTTAAGTTGTGTCGCGAAAGGCGTTGGCACGGTAAAGTACTCTCACTGTTCAAGTGTCGTTTAAAGTCCTTTACCGGTATTTGTTAACGACTCATACGAGTGAAAAAATCTCGCAAGGGACGACTGATCAAAAGGTATCTAGTATGTGTGACCTTGACTAACTTTCAAGGTCTTATAATTCATTACATAGCTTGTTCATAGAAATTTCATCTTGATAGAAAAATGCCTATGCCCAACTGCCCTAATATCAGTTCAAAGTTTGTATATATTTAAAAATTTCTTGTAAAGCTAATATGATGAATTGTTGACTTTTTTTATCATCACAGACGTAATGCCCCCAATGTGACGTAGGTCATGACGTGTAACAACTTTTTCAAAGCTTGTAAAGTCTCAGGCTGTCAAGACCAGTTTCATTCTTGGTCCAAGAATAGACACTATCGTATCAGTGTAAGATCAACCTTCCGCAGTTTATATTATATATATACTTTGATTATATTTCACATTGTATGCCCAGACGGACGAAAGAAAGGCATTTTTCGAAAAAGTGCACGAAGAAGCAAGGAATGCAGTAAAAAAGGATGGGGAGCACTAAGTTTTCTTGTTAGACTCAAAGGGCAAAGTTTTAAGAAATATCCTCTTACAACAAGCATACCTAATATCCCAACTTCGAATATTCGAAAAGATGCTGTTTCCTCGGAGCTTTATCCAAATGATGTTCCTTCTGAGCCTATCCCGATTCAAATATATGGTGATGGGAATTGTTTATTCAGAACTCTCTCTTTTTGTGTTTGGACATGAGGACAATTTTAAGGAAATGAGGGTACGAATTGTGTTTGAACTTGTTTCAAACCTGAAGCGCTACACGAATGAAAACACTTTTGTGACCATGTCCACACACAAAAGTTCAATTTGTCTTTGAAAGTTCCCTGTCAGAAGAGTGTTTAATTACTGGTGATTTGATTGCTTTGTTACAAAAGGAAACAATAAAACAACCCAGAATGGTTACTATTCAAGCCTTTTACATATGCTCGTAGCTTCTAACGTTTTGCAGAAACCAATCGTGTCGATTTTCCCCGAGTTGCAAAACCCTGGTGTAAACAGACAAGATCATAACCAGCTTATTGTTCCTCTTGACCGTGCTGATGCTAAAGAATATCAGGATGCTATCTACATCATGTGGACTAGAATTGCTACAAAAATAGATGGTTAGACACCTAATCATTTTGTTGCCTGTATTCACAAGCATGAGGAACCTCTTTCAAAGCGTTCGAGGTTATCCTTTGAGGATTCTGAACCTCATCGCTCATTTGAGCAACCGGTCGCGGTAGCTCAGTGGTTAGAGCGTTCGCTTCGTAACCGGGAGGTCGCGAGTTCGAGTCCCGCTCGTGCCATGGCCGCGTCAAACCTAAGACGGTAGTGATTGCTCCTTCGCCAAACGCTCGGCAATTAGAAGTGAGAATCACGGGTCTTTCGGATATGACCTTAAAAACGGAGGTCCCGTGTCACGGTAGGCGTTGGCACGTTAAAGAACCCTCACTGCTACGGCCCTGAGCGCTAAGCATAGGTCTAAATTTGTGGTACTTCACCTACAGCTGGTGACGTCTCAGTATGAGTGAAAAATTCTCGACGGGACGTAAACCAAACAAACAATCAATCAAACTCATCGCTCATTTGAACCAAAACAATCACAAGATAGTCCTTCTCCAGTCTTTTGAGTCTAAGACAAATGAGAAGTATATTGAAACAGGTAAATTGGGGGAAACTGCAAACAAAGAAACAGACAAATATGTTAACGTTGCTTCCTTTATTGATTCTTCTTCAAAAGATGATATCTCAGAAATACCAGTTCAAAATTCCCAGGTTGTACATGAAAAATGGCATACACCAGAGATCGGTAGTACCCCAAATCAGCCACGGAATATTTTCTTTCCAGCAAAAAAGTTTGGTAAAAAGCTGAGATCTTTCAATGCCTCCTGGTTTGATCGGTGGTCTTGGTTACATTATGTAGAAATCAAAGATGTTGTATTCTGTTTTCCTTGCATAAAATCATTTCAGAAGAAGACTCAATTGTGACAAGAAAGAAAAAACTTTCATATCAAGTGGTTTTAAAAACTGGAAAAGCAACCACAAAATTCGCCGCACACGAGAAGTGATTGCCATAAAGAGGCAATGGAAAGGGAGTTTACGATAAAGGAGGAGGTTAAAGATGTTGGAGAATGTCTTTCAAAGACGCACGAAGTCAAGAAGAAGTCTAACAGAGAAAATTTGCTTAAAATCACAAACATTTTGAAGTGTCTTGCTCGGCAAGGAATTGCTCTTCGGGTGTCAAAGACGAGAAAAACTCGGACTTTAATCAACATTTTATACTAGAGGCTAAACGCGATCCCCAGTTTCAGGAATAGCTACAACGCAAGACAAATAAGTATGTTGCTCCAGATATACAAAATGAATTTTTTCAGATGATGGGGTTGCAGGTTTTGCGACAAATTTTTGCTTTCATCAAATCGTCTGAATTCTTTTCAATAATGGCAGACGAAACACGAGACACTTCCAACAAAGAGCAACTTGTTTTATGCATTCGATGGGTTGATCAAAATTTTACAACTCATGAAGATTTATTAGGGATGTACTGTCTTTCTGACATTGGGGCTAATTCAATAACCCTAGCAATTAAAGATGCCCATTTGAGGTTCGATCTGCCTATCAACAAAGTACGAGGCCAGTGTTATGACATGGCTGGTTCAAAGACGGGTATTGCAACACAAATTCATGCACTTGAACCCAGAGCCCTTTACATACATTATTATGGTCATGCTCTTAACCTAGCTTGCAGTGATTCTATTAAGGGATGTAAGTTGCTTAGAGACATCCTGCAAAGGATATAACAAAGTTGATTAAAGAATCTCCAAGAAGGGAGATTATTTTCAATACATTAAAAAAATACCCAAAATCTAGAGAAAACGTCAGCGGGAATAAGGGTTTTGTGTCCCACAAGATGGACAATAAAAGCCGACACATTTTAGAGCATTTTGTCAAAGTATGAAATTCTAAGAAATGTTTGGGACGAAAGCCTCCAATACGTGCATACTTAAAAGTCACCTTTGTGTCCAGCGTTTTTGACCACTCGACCAGCTCGCTTACAATTGTTACAGGTATTCAAATCATTTATAATATACTGTCTTCAAAGTAAAGAATTTGGAATGTTTGGTTGTTTATCTTTCTTAATTTTTTTTTTAACAAAACGCTATTAATTTATATATGAATTTTACATATTTCACTTATATGGGTCATTGCTCCATATTTTTTTTTGAAGACTGAAGAATGTACGTTTTTAGTTTTTCTAATTTATTACACACACACACACACACACATGGAGAGTCAACCCCCTACGTTAAAATCTTACCAAACACAACTACATGTATAAAATGGTCAACTTTGACTGTGATCTCATTTTCACATTCCAGTATTTTTTAAATACTTTCATTGTTCATGTGTTTAATTTACAATCTATGGTAAATATACATACTTTAAAACTAATTGACGACTTTTTAGAGTGATTTTATTTTTGTCTTCCATATTCACCCACTCGTAGGCACTTTTCTCGCCATGTTCTTTGTACAACCCTTCACCGGCAATGAAGGCAAAGTCTCCATATGAATGAAAAATTTGGGACTTTAAACATCCTTCAACCAACTAACCAGATATTACAGATGAAGCGTTTGCAATCTTTTCCCTAACAGAATGTTTCAAATTTCTTTGGTTGATTTATTTTGCTAGAAGACACTGCCTTCTATCACATCACTTTTCAGGTGAGCTCATTTACAGAAAAGGTTTTTGAATGCTATATAGATTGACACATGATAATCTTGAGATTACTTCGGTACTTAATGAATTAGATCATTTATTCTGGTGAGCTAAATCATAAATGTGCATTTACTTTAAATCATACAAACTGGCAAAAGTTATTGTTCAAAAAGATCTAAAAATGAAAAGAGTGGTCAATTTTATTTGCAAATTCTGCCTTTCACTGTAAATTACTATTTAATTCACCTTTAATGTGTAACCTCTCATGTGAGCTAAGTTGCTCATGCTTGTTGTAATTGACATTATTAATTAAAATTTTCCTTTAAAATTATTCCTGTGGAGATCCGGATTATAATAAGCCTATGCTCGGCGCTTACGGCCTTTGGTCAGGGAAGGATCTTTATCATGCCACACCTACTGTTGTAACACAGGGCCTCGGTTTTTGCGCTCTCATACTTCATAGTCAAGCAAGGGGTACTGAGGACTATTCTTACCCGGATTCCCAAAGGGGAGAAATAAATAAAATGGCTCTCCATACAAGTGGTACGACGTTTGCAAAAATTGTTTCTTTGTGGGATTTGTTTATTTCATTGAATAAACCACCACATTTTTTGAAAAATCCAAGGCATTGAACATTAAAGGCTTTGGGGAGGGGGGTAGGGGCTGTCCATAAGCATCTGCTGGTTAATACTATAATAGCTGATCGGCCATCGGCCTAGTACAATATTGCTTTAATTTTAACTTTCATTTCTAAGTATTGATTTTCACCCCCTCCCATCCACAAAATCTAAATGGACGTCGCATTATGCTCTCTCTCTCTCTCTCTCTCTCGCGCGCGCGAATGTTTAACGGAAAATGTATTTGTGTACGTGGTGGTTATTTATTTATTAACATAGGAAAATATCCGGTTTTGGATTGCAACACATACACGGTACTGGGTACACCTGCAAGTTAACCGTTACGGTTACCGTATGCATTATTCATCATTTTATTATACATTTACTTTATAGATAACTATTCTGACTGTTGAAAGAACTAGATTATTGCATTGGGAAGGAACAACAAATCTCTCGTTAAATTACAGTGACATCTCTGTAAATTACGGTGACATGTTTGGATTACTTGATAATATCGGCTGAGATCCGGCTATTTGGACTGACGCCTTCAACGAATCTTGGAGCAGTCCTTCATAATTGATGTCTGGAAATTTACACTCGGCTTCGTTCAACTGTAGCAATTAATATGCACCTAGGTGACCCTGATGTTCGCTTCAAATAAGTGATTTAACTATTAAACTAACTCTCCGTTATTTTTAATGCTGCATAGCTTACCGTCTGGGTAGCAAAAATATTGATGTTTACTGTCTCAGCGAGATTCATCGAGGCAGGGTATTTGAACTGATGTCATTTCGGAAGAGGCATCAGTCCAGATATCGAGCCTTGATGAATCTTACTCAGATTATTTGAGCCGTTCCAAGCCAAAAGCCCCTTATGGTCAGTCCACTATATTTTTACGTCACAATGAAAATACACAATGTAATTTATGCAGGAGGAAAGAAAACATTTGGCAAAATGAAAACATATTTTAAAAACACTAATTAAAATGCTACATAATGGATAAAATTAAGGTGATGAATGCAATTTAAGGTACTGCAGATTTCTCCCTCCATTATTATTGGAAATGATCTTAATCAAATACCTATCAATAGGCTTTCATGCACTAAGAAATTTCAGAAACATTGTAGGCCTATATTGTGGTTGATAAATTTCCATGATACCGGCTGCCGTACAATGCTAATGGAGCGCACTATCATCACCTTGTGGTTTTCCTTAGAAATGAATTTGTGAAATTTAAAATGTGAATTTATTACTGAGTGCAATTAATATTTATTACAAATGCAATGTTTTGTATATTAAGAACTGACTTTCAAAATTGATGGGCAAACAAATTCAATATTGCACAGGCCCCGCTGTCATATAGTAGTATCGGTCTACATGCTGAACTTTTTGGGAAGTATCTTTGAAAATTAAAAATGTGGCTGTATTTCAAGAAATGACACGTTCATTCTTTACTGTGTACAGTATAAAAAATATAAATTTGCTCCACGATTGATTATTTTGAAAGGATGTCTCCAGATGATGGTAAAATGTATGGTGAGCTATACAAAGATTTAAACTATAAAATGTAATTTCAATATTTAAAAAATGTTTCATTTTATTTTTCTTTTAATTAAAGATTTTAAATGGAAATGTTATACTCTATCTTAACATGTCTTAGGAACAATACTTATTTGTTTTTATTGCTATTTTGAAATCAATTCATTTGGTAAAAAGAAAAAAATCCTCAACCAAATTACAAGTCAATATAATTATAATTAGATAAATTCATTATTTTTAAAAATTTATTTCAAGTTATACTGATTTAAATATTTATACCATTTCTTAGTATTGATTACTCGGTGATAGTTTTTTAAATAATGTTATTGTTATCATTATTATTATTATTTTTGGTGTGGTTTCCCCCATTTTATTTAGGGTATTGTGACGGGAGGGGAATGGGGAGTTGGACTATGATTTCTTTTGGTATATTGGTATACTATTTCTAAATGAATCATAGAGTTGTAGTTTAATGCTGTTTTAAATTTAAATATCAAGCTCTGTTTCAACATGTCATTGAATAAAGCAAATTAAATGGGATGTATTTTGGTTGGATGTAAATATGTAGTTGATATAGTTTGAATTATATTGTGGAAAGTTGAACAAATATTTCTATATGTCCATTTTTTTTTCTATATTTCTCAAGAACATATTGTCTATTTGGAAAAAAAATTAACACAGGTATTGAAGTTAAAAAAAATACATGTGCAAGTTCAGTAGTCTAGAGAAACTAATTAGGGCTTACAAGGTGAAAGATAAAACATTTTACACAAATAAAAACTAAAGCAATGTAAAGTGGCAGTAATTAGTAATTACCTGACCCCATGAAGTCTGTGTGGCTGTAGTTTGAATTTTATTTGATTCAAATATAGATATGCTAAAGACTATTTGTATGCATTTGGTTAGGAATAATGTATGCCCATACTTTTATATGACTATACCTATAGACTGCTTTACAAATGATAAGAAACATTAGAAGTTCTTGAAGTTCTTATTATCAGTGTTAAAAAACATAAGCTAGCCTAAGAATGATGCATTTATATGATACGCAGGTATTATTAGAAAGACAAAAACATAAAAAATAAAATAAAAAAATAAATAGATAATATATAAGATTAAAAAATAAAACAAACAAACAAAAAACAAAACAAAAACCAAACTAAAACACTATACGAGCGATAAGACCTTGGATCTAATTTATTAAATCAACATCTTTTATGGTATATGTATTTTTTTCTTTTATCGTCTTTTTTTTTTTCTTGAATGTTCTCATTTATTAACTTTTTTCTCCTGGGTGAGTTTAAAAATTAAGCTAATAATAAAATTAAATCCACATAGTTTTCATTGAGACCTCTCTACCCTTCCTAAAAAAATCTTTTTAATTGTTTGTTTTACGTCCCTTTGATAAATTTTCACTCACTTGAGACGTCACAATCTGTAGGTGAAGTACCACAAATTTATTCTTATGCTTAGTGCTCATGGCCATAGCAGTAAGGTTTCTTTAAATGCAGGTGTGACACAAGATCTCCATTTTTTCAAAGGTCATATCCAGAAAGACCAACAATTCTAACTTCTAAATGTCGAGGTTTGGATATCACTAGCTATATTTATGTCTTCTAAGGTATGACACGGGCACGATCTCCCGGTCACATTGTTAGCCTCTTGAACTTACTTGACAAGCAGAATTTCACCTATCTTGACATCCTAATTTTACAGTTGGGGTGGAACCTTTTCTATGACTGCATCCAAAAAGTTTTTCACATACTTTGTTATCTTAAATTGGTGGGGGAAGGAAGTAGTTTGGGGTGTTGGTCTTCACTATGAGTGGCTAAAATATTTACTTTCATAATTTACTTAAATTGTGGAGAGTGGTGTAGTTTTTTACTATATATTGATGCTCATACTTTGCGAATTAGTTTTTATTTGTAACTTTCAAGCTTACATTCTTCTCATTCACTACTACTGTTAAATATTATGGAAGGGGGAGCAGTCACCAATATATCTTTATAATTTGTGTAACAAATAATGGTCATTGTCAAAAGAAAGAGAGCAGTCTTTTGGACAACAAAACTTGTGAGACTCTTTACCCATCACCCCTCCCATTCCCTCTAACTATTTGAATTCAGGTTTTTATCAGGCACCAATCTTTTGATTTCATCCCTTTAATATTTTTTTCTAAGTCAAAATAAATTAAAACAATTGATTTACAGAGTAATGTATTGAGATGAGAAGAGACTGGAAAATGATTAAATATGATTTCATTTTAATTGTGAGATTACAATTGCTATATGAAAAGAAATATGTACTAAGAATACTCTACATATGAATCATACTACATCATCAAAATGTAAACAAGAACATGATATTACAGCTTGAAATCTGTGCAGGTAATCAAGAATATGTGTACATCATGTACAAATTTCCTGAGCATAATTGCAGCCAAATGGTCTTAAATGCATTATGAATATTGTAACCAAATATTCATAACCAAACAAAAGAATAAATAAACCATTTGGCCTAATCATATGAGAAGTATGTGTGTATCTTATGAAGGCAAATGCAAAAACAGGGCCTGTCCCGCTTCTTAAAATGCAATAAATCGACATCATTGCTCAAATATAGTTATAATCTTTGATTACCTGTATAATATGAATATAAATCAGTAAACCTTTAATATTTTGGAGGAATAATGCCCATGGTGTATATATTCATTTAACATCAAAAACTAATTTGTGAAAAAAATTTTCACATTTGGAACGGCTCATTTAGTGTTTAAGCACAGGCACTATTCTCTTTAGAGAGGTGGACAGGCATAGCCAAGATCTACTTCTCTTCACAAGCCTTCCTGTTTTGATTCTGGAAAATGTGAAAATGCCAGAATTGGTGATGGTTTACCCTTCAACTGACATTTCAACTCAGATTTTCATGGATTTTAACATTAGTGCATGTATATTTTGTAAGAAAATTAACACTTATTTTGATGTCAATCCATTTTCTGACCCCCACCCTCTTTTTACATTTTTGTGATTACCTCCCCATTGAAGGGGGCATAGCCTTTCATTTGAACTTAAATCCCCTTCACACAAGGATGATTTGTACCAAGTTTGATTGAAATTGGCCCAGTAGTTCTGGAGAAGATTTTAAAAGATTTTTTTCCTTTATTTTCTCATGTATAACTTTGATCCCCTATTGTGGCCCCACCCTTCCATCTTAAGGAAGTCACCTTCTGTTTATGTAATGGGGATGATGGGGTCTCATGATCCAATGTGACAGTTGTGAGAATTGATTGCATGGTCACTCTGTGGAGTTATCAAGGACTTGGCAGAGTTCCTTTCTGTGTACAAGTGTCCCCAGTGCCAGGCCCCTGCTGGTTAATACCTGTGATATCTTTCTTATTTGAAAATCAACTTACCAGCATATAATTTTAGTTGTTGGTTCTTTTAATACATCATCTCCCATGTAGTATTATTTCTTTTTTACCCTTTTATACTTTTGTAGCATATGATATCTTGGTTTCTTTAGCACCAGTTAAGTGACTTGCATGAATATTCAGGTGCCTGACATCTTTTTGAAGTATGTGTAGTGTTGGAGGATAGTGTCTGTTTCAGTTGTTTCCTAGTCAGAGTATTCTAGTAGTTGATTATACTGTTAAGGGTTTCCGAATATATTTGACTTTGGTGTTCAAACTCCTGTTTGCCTCATCTGTCTTACTAATTTTAATGTAAATACTTTTGAAAGATTTTATGCTCTACCCTGGGATCAGCATCCTATTTAAAGTTTTTAGACTCAGACCAATTCCTAGGCTGTTATAAGCCTACAATCCCTGAAATGTTCTACTTTCCCATTTCAACAGTGAACACAGTGAGAGAACAATGAACAAACAGAGAGCGAATGGTGAGCGAACGCTGAACACAAAGTGAACGGTGCACATTATATTTATTTCATACTGAGTTATGTACAATTTATATATATATATAATCAGTGAATAAATAACAGAATAACATGGAATCAGAAAAGTGCATGTTCTACAGTTCTGAATATATTCAGTCTAAACAAAGCATACTACATTTTTGTAGAAGTACTGAATGTATATTTCTTATGAAATGATTGTAAATTTTTTATCAATGCACGTAGCAATCATACACAAACAAAAGCAAATTTCATATGTACATTGTATGTAGTATTGCATATTATAGAGATATATGTGTACATGTAAAAGTAGAAAAGAAATGCATGTTTGGTGTCATATTTAGAATTCTTGACAGGCACTATTAAACAGAGTATGCTAGAGTACTTTGGAGTACTCTAGAAAACCCTGTTTAGAATTTCATAATTAAATGCAATTTGATTGTTTATTTATAGCTATACCACTTAAAGAAACATTATAAAATAATGTTGCAATATTTGTCAAAAGTATTTTTTCAGCAATATTTTGACCAGAAAGCAACATTTATGAAAGATTTACGGCATCCTGATCCTGAATGTTATTATTTTGTTTTGAAAAACTATTGAGTGATGTGACATATTACATCAACAATTAATAGTTACATGTACTTCTGTACACATTCCTTTTTCATTTTCTCCATGCAATGAATATTGCTCCTTTTGCATTCATATTCTGAATGACAATGCAGACTGCAACGTTGAATGAACGGTGAACGCTTTGTGAACGGTGAACGCTTTGTGAACGGTGAACGCTTTGTGAATGGTGAACGCTTTGTGAACGGTGAACGCTTTGTGAATGGTGAACACACAGTGAGCTGAATGATTTGTGAATGCAAAACTGTGAATGAAGAGGGCACGATGAGCTAACAGTGAAAGCACGGTGAGCGAACGGTGAACACACGCCAAATGAACTGTGAAAGCACTGTGAGCAAACATAAAATTGGTAAAGTAGAACATTTCAGAGACTGTATAAGATACATTGGGCAGCAGGCACAATGATATATAAGCTCACAGGTCAGTTATAACAGATTGTAATTAATGTAGCACATGAAACATCAACAAAATGATCAAAAAGAAAAGAAAAAAAAAAGAAATCACAAATAAAATAGAAGAGTTAAACAATTATAAATAAATGGGGGATATATTGAGGTGTCGGTTCTGGTAGGAACATAACAAATACATACAATAGTTTGGACTCAGAAATATGTTTAGTTATATATTGAAGTATTGAGTGAGTACATATGTTCAATGCATTTTGCACAATGGTGTCAAATACTCAACCATTTGATCAATAGTATCAGATACTGAATCTTTACTTTTTTTCAGTAAAGGAATGTACTGTATCAGATATTTTCGAATTATTACTAAAGGATTCACCATTGATACCATACAACAATATTTCAATTGTTACAGGGATATTGATAAGAGAACTTAAGTGTCACTCTTTGGACATTGTAATATGGGCATTCTAAGAAGAAAAAGCAACTATCCTCACATGGATTATCACAAAGATTACAAGATAGATTACCAGTAATACAACGATTAAAGAGATGTGCATTAAGATTGCTAGCCAGATTGTGAAGTTGGTATTGTATGATATTTACTCTACATTTACCATAATTATAAAATTTCCTGTGGGTTTTTAAAGTTTATTTTTGAAAGATGTAATGAAAGATGAGTGTGTTATGTCACCAGGAAGGTCGTTCCAGAATTATATTGTTCAGGTACAAAACTATTCATATATGATGATGTTCTAATCTGAGGATCAGTATAAGTACTGGTGACCCTAACGTTGTAGATTAACATGATTCTAACATCTCTATAAGATAGTTTGGAATATATCCATTTATGATTTTCTAGAAGAAAATAAGCCTTTGTATTCAAGTGCACGTTTCCGATCACCTGTTATCTGTCTGTAAACTTTTCACATTTTCATCTTCTTCTCCAGAACCACTGGACAAGTTTCAATTAAACTTGGAACAAATCATTCTTGTGTGAAGGGATTCAAGTTTTTACAAATGAAGGGCCATTTCCCTTCAAAGGGAAGATAATCAAGAAAAGAAAAAAATATTGTTGGATCATTTAAAAATCTCAAGAATTACTGGGCCAGAAATGTTTAAATTATTTTACAGGAAAGTTTCATCACATGAAATAGACTTGATTTTGCTCAAATCATGGTCATTGGTGGTAGGGTGGGGCCACAATATGGGATAAAAGTTATATATGCAAATATAATATAGGGAAAATTATAAATTTAGAATCTTGTTTTCAAGAACAACAGTACTACCATGACTATAGTCATATTAATATGCAAGTGTCACTAAATTGTGCACATTCATGTCTGTTCAAATTGTGGCCCACTGAAGTAGAATGTGGTCACAGTAGGGGTTTTACATGGGAATTTATAAAATATATTTTTTAAAAATCTTCATTTCAACAAATGCAATCCATGATAATTCATATTGAAAATTATGTATGATAAGTATCTTCAGGTAGTTAAAAGTTTGGGGGAGGGGGGGGGGGTTAGGATAAGGCCACAATTTTAAAGATCAAAGCTTTATTAGCTCACCTGAACCATTAAACTCAAGTGAGTGCTTCTGATCACCTTTTGTCTGTCATCTCCATTTTCATCTTCTTTTCCAGAACCACTGAGCCAATTTCATTCAAACTTGGTACAAATCATCTATGGGTGAATGAATTCAAGTTTATCAAATGAAGGGCCATGTCCCCTTCAAAGGGGAGATAATCACAAAAAGACAAAAATAGGGGGTGGGGTCATTTAAAAATCTTCTCAAGATCCACAGAGCAAAGAAAGTTGAAATTTATGTGAAAGCTTCCAGACATAATGCAGATTCAAGTTTGTTAAAATCATGGCCCCCAGGGGTAGGTTGGGACCACAATAGGGGAATTAGAGTTTTACATGTAAATATGTTGGAAATTTTTTTAAAATCTTCTCAAGAACCTCTGGGCCAGAAAAGTTCATATTTACATGAAAACTTTCTGACATAATGCACATTAATACTTGTTAAAATCATGGTTTCCAGGGCTAGAATTGGGCCACAACATAGGATCAAAGTTTTATATACATCATTAAAAAACCCAAATATAATCAATAAATTAATAAGGGATAAGGGGTAAATTTGGCTTGCACAAAATAATTTGTCATGGTAGTTGCGGGTAATTTTTTCATGTATGGGGAAATTCTCATAGTAAAAGGTAGTTTAGAAATAAAAATAAGCAATGCAAGATTTTTATTTAATACATTATAACAAGACTAGAGAATATGTCTTTTGAAGGTATGTATGAAATAACAGCAAAACATATTTTCGTTTTTAATTTGTGTAAAATTCAAAGGTGACAAAGTTACCCGGATTGACTCTAGATTCTTTTGAGAAGACCTTGTGGTACAATCATGTTTCATCTTGTGACTTTGACCTAATTTTTATATAAACCTGATCTAATCAATACCTCCTGAACTATTTAAATTAGCACTTTCATATTTTGTGTATATACTGTTTAATGTCCCACTCGAGAATTTTTTACTCATATGGAGACATATAGGAGTTGAGGCATCTTTGTGGTATGTGAAGTAATTTTCATTTATGTTGTGATCTTTTGGGGCTCTTACTGGGGCCATAATATGGGGTCAGAAATTTTCATGAGAACAGAAATTAATTGAAATTTATGAATCTTAAAATTCACAACAGCTAAACAAGGGTGAGGCCAATGAAACTGAAGTGGGCGATGTGGCCCATAAGTCTCTAATTAGATCACCTGAGTCACTTAGGTGACTTATTGGTGTGTGTCTGTTATCATCCATTATGCATTAACAATTAAACATTTTTAAACTTATTTTTGATAACTAGCATTCCAATTCTTCTCAAATTTGATATAATGCATCTTTGGGACATATATTTTAAATTTCAGGACTTGAACTGCACCTTTGGGGTGTTATGGGTGGGACAAAAACTGCCAAAACTTAACCAAATTTCAAAAATCTATTTGTACAACTATATCAATAAGAAAAACTAAATGTATATTCATGTAGAGCAGGGAGGCTCTACCAAAATTGTAAATTTCATGATCCATAAATCAGAAGTTCTGACTCCAGGGCATGGCCAAACTTGGTATATAGTGTTTATATGTAAAACATCTAAACATCCCTGATCCCTGATATGTCTGTTGAATGGGATGTTAATGGGTGCCCCGGATCAAAGATCACACAACTCCCTTGGCATGTAAAAGATCATTTTCCTGATTTTCAAAAAATAGTAGGCTCAATGGAGCCATCAGTCAAACTCCAAAACTCAATCACTATCGAATACATTTCAGTTAGTTAATCACCATAAAATGGCTGAAATAATGCCAAAACGGCATAAAATCAACAATCTATAAATCAATCATGATCCCTGAAGTAAATGTTCTGACTCCAGTTTGGGCCAACTTGATATATAGTGTTTTTTATGAGTAAAACCTTCTTTAATGCTGAATCCATTATCAAAACCTTACATTTCTTGATCCCAGGTGTAGGGATTCTGGTTCCAGGGTCAACAATATTGTAGTGATTATTGTCTTTATTATTTGAAAGACTTCTTTAATTTTGCTGATAGTGAAAGGCAGAAAAGGATGTAGGAAAATTGTGAATTTCACAAACCCCACTGGTTTTAACTCAAGGGCAGGTCCAAAATTGTATTCTAAGATCAATAGAGATATGTGATTGTGGCACACAGCATGGCATTTGATGGAATATTTTTTCTGATGAGAGTAAGCCTTGCTTATCAATGGCCTTCATTAAGCATGGTGAGGTGAGCTATGTGGGCATTACCCACAATATGTTTTCTGTAAAGGAAACAATTATGCACCTGTTGAAATGCAATGAATTTCCTTAAGCCTATGGATGATGTTAATATGTAATAGTAATGACTTTAAAATTCCAGTTGTTGTAAAGTGCTGAACACATACTAACTGTAATAGAACAAGGCAGCCAAGGCAGCACATGATCTATTCAACATGAATTTCCTGGACATAGTTGTGGTGTATGTGCTTGGTTTTGCTGTTTGCCTGCTTCTGTACCTCTTCGCAGACAGCAAATACTTAAAACATGGACCAGTAGGAATTTTACGAAAATTTTCTTGGAGGGTAAGATCTCATGGATTGAAATATTTCTAAAGCTTTACATTTTCTTTAATATTTAACTATAGATGAAGTCTTTAAGGTAAACTGAGAGGGTTTATGTTTCAGCTGTTAAGACATGTTGTACCCTGGAAATGGATAGAAGCTGTTTTAACAAAAACACATATCTTGCTCAACTCGAGGTAATAATGGGAGAAATTGATATACAATATAATCTAAAGGGATAGCAAAGTTCATTTTGTTCGAGTCATTTCCTGTAAATAACAACAATCTTATGCATTTATTTAATTCTTCAAATTATGTCCCCTGAATTTTTGCATCCTGGACAAAAATTCAATATGCTGTATTAGTTGGTTCCTAGTATAACTACTGACAAACATGCAATTATTTTTGAAATTGTTAAATATCATTCATTTAGTAGAAAGTAAAAAGATGAACTATACTACATCTATCTCTTAATAATTTGCTATCAATTTTCAAATAATTTATCATCATAGTGTACATGTATACATGTATGTATCTTGTTAGAAAAATAATAATTTTGACACAAATTTAACATGATTACATTGTTTAATATACATAATTGCTTTTATGCACAAATCTGAAAAAAAATATTTTATTTTAGGAACCAGGTCTTCCGAATGATGTTTGGAACTATGATGGTCCTTGGCCATATTGAATACATTCTTGACATTGTATCATTGCTGTATAGATACAAACCTGAAGAAAACCATGTCATAATACCAATATGTCTGGCATTCATGAATCTCTTTTTCTATCATAAATGCTGCATGGAAGATCCAGGCATAATTAATGCTAGAACCCTCGACAGATATAAGAATGTATATCCATATGATAACAAGATTTTTAAACCAGGGGTAAAGTGTGTAACCTGTCAACTAGAGAAACCTGCCAGATCCAAGCACTGCAGTGAGTATCAGTACATACAAAGACAAGTTTTTCATGAACTTTTTGTATTTTGTTATTATGCTAATCTTGGAGAAGTCGTTCAGCAGAACTTTGCACTTAAAAAGTCATAGATTACTAGGTATCTATCAGGTCTTAAAAAAGCATGCAATAGTACAAGAGATATGGTGTAACTGATGAGTTGTAGTTCTGAAATAAACTCAGTATATGGACATCAGGCCTGATAGGTGTGGGTAAACGGACGGAAAGTCATAGGACAAAAAGTCACAATCTATATTTTCCATCCTGGTGGACAAAAAGTCACAATTTATATTTATGGTCTTTCCCTAACATGAATGTATAGGTAGGACAAAAAGTCACAATGTACATGCCCCTATTTCCATGTACAGTACCTATGGGTAGGACAAAAAGTCACAATTCACAGGCACCTAGATCCAAGTACAGTTGCAATATGTAGGACAAAAAGTCTCAATTTACAATTGATTAAATTGATTACACTTTGAAGATTTCCATTTTGGAATCAGAGAATTTTTATGTGTATGTAGGTGTAGGACAAAAAATCAGTAGTAAATAAATTGTCTACAGAGGACGACAAACTCATAACATACATGTAATATGACCACATTTTTTGTGGTCTTATAAAACCATGTTTCTTAACTAAATAAGAATTAAAAGATATTAGTATTCACTTCATTTTATTATGAATCCTTAAAATAATTCATGACAGTTACGAGAATTAACAAACAAATAACCTTTGAAACAAACAATAACTTATACAATTGTCAAAGTTTATAATGTTCACAGTTTTTTAACATTGCACTATTATATGATTGTCACAAGTATTGAATCACAATTACATGACATCCATTTTAATAAAGTTACTAAAGTCTTTAAGCAGAGTTTTCAAGGCTTCCTACCAGAAATGTAGTCGTTTCACAAGTTTTGCAATCGTATATGAAATATGAAAAAAAATAACTGTGACTTTTTGTTTGTGACTTTTTGTCCTGTGACTTTCCTTCCTACATTCTAGGTGTGTATGTACTTGTATGCTGTACTCTGTGATACACTTTTTGTGTTGACTGAAGGGCTAATTTTTTTTTAGATACCTGAACCATAAGGTCAAGCAAGCTTTTCTGATTAAAATTTATTGTTTATCATTTGTCATAAATTTTTAAAATTTTAGACTTTCCAGAATCACCTAGCCAATTTCAACAAAACTTGGCACAAAGTATCCTTGCATGCAGGAAGGGAGGTTTTCAAATCAAGGGACAAGCTCTATTCCCTCATATAATGAAGATTCAAGTTCATTCATATGATGACTTCTGGGGTTTAAAGTTGTACAAAATAAAATATAAGAAAAATCTCCAACTCTTTCTCTAAAGTACAACATAACTACAAATTGTCAAATCAGTATACAGGTATGGTCATATAGTTTAGTTCAAGTTTGTTCAAACCATAACCAAGAAAGCCAGAGGAGGGTCAAAATGGGGTTTAAAGTTGTACATAATGACTCATTAATTTTTTTTTTGCCTCTTGAAAAAGATGGCACATATTGTTTTGCACCTGTCAGTGAGCAGGTTTGTAGACAAAGTCTTGCCACTTATCTAAGGAACCCTTTCCTTGAGAGTTAGTAAACATGGTATAATGATACCCCCTAGAAAGTAGATGACCCCTGATTTCCAGGTCGGGGCCTTTGTAGCCTAGTGGTTAGAGCATTGTGCTCAAAATCACAAGGCTTCTCGCCTTTAGTCGGTGCTGGTTCAATTCTTGCTCATATTGATATATGTGAGAAAGTTTCCAGTTTACTTTTGGAAGGTTGGTGGTCTCTTCCCAGGTACATTGTACCTGGGTTCTTTCCTCCACCTTCAAAAACTGGATGCCACCAGATAACTAAAAAATTGTCGAGTGTGACAGAAAACAACAAACGATCAATCAATCATGATTTCCAGGTCACAAAATCAAGGATCAAACTGGACATAGTAAGATATTGAGTTGTGTAAAACAGAACATGGTAAGATAATATCTGTGCAACATCTTGAGAACCCATTGCTTGACAGACATAAGATTTGATTCTCTGGTTCTAATTAAAAGTAGATGTCTCCTATTGATTTTGAGGTCAGAAGGTTAAAGGTCAATGGTTAAACTACCATGGACAAGATATTGTCTACTCTGAACCCTTTGTTTGACAGTGACCAAACTTGGTGTGTTGGTTTTCCTTCTAGAGTAATTGATCTGTATTGATTTTCAGGTTGCAAGGTCAAGAGTTAAACTAGACATAGCTATTATCTTGAGAACCCTTTGCTTGACAGACATCAAAATTGGTTGACTGGTTCTTCTTAAAGACCCATTTTGTGATCATACATAACAGTAGGAGTGACCTAATCAAGAGAAGTGGCCAAGGTTTACCTAGGTGCTAATATTATCCAAAACACAATGAAATACACAGAAAGTACTTTAAAGTTTGTGTGTGTGCAAGTACAATATCAAATGAGGACACTTGTGTCTTTACACACCTTCCAACTGGGGACACCCTTCCAGTGGGACATCCCCAGTCGGCAATGTCTCCTACTAATGCTAAATTCGAGATTAGCATCCTAAAATTACCAGTCTAGGTCGAAAAAAATGAACAAAAAAGTCCCCAGTTTGGTAAGATAAACTTTTTCCCATGTTCGGTAAACTGTATATAGGCTTTACCCCGTTTGTATAGTGAAAAATCATATCATGTGAATTTAAAGACACGATATATCATTAAATTAATTTTTTTAAGTTGTTGACATAACAATTCTGATTTAATTGAGACCATATGTAATTTTTAACTTAAATAGTATTTTGGTTTCTGGGCTCTCGCGTGTGATCCTTTTCACATAGAGTCACCACGTCACACATATGGACTTCCAAGGAACGAAAATGATCCCTACCGATTTGGTGGTCAAAAGGTCAAAGGAACACCCTTTGGGTTTGGCAGATTGGGGTGAGTGGGGCTATCCTTAATGCTCACAGTACTTCTTGTTTGTAACTTGATTGTGTAATTTGTAACTTAAACCACTTTGAACCCATTTTTCCCATATAAAAATATTGTTTGATATTTTAGGTATGAATTAGGAACATTTTTGGCTTTCTAAACCCCAGATTTGATTTTCTTGGCAACATATGATTATTTTTGGTATTGGAAATTTTGTCTAGATAGGAAAACAAAATGGCACTAACAACAAAGCTCTAGGTGGTAAAATAAAGTTTTTAGACCCAAAATTCACTTTATTATTTGTCAATTATTTAAAATCATTTTTTGGCTCTGATTTTCTTAATTTTGGAGTATATCATAAAATTTGGAACCAAAATTTTTGTTGCAATGAAAGAAACAAAATACAGACCCTGGAGCATGCTACTACACCTCCAAAAAATTTTGTTTCATGCAAATCATTCAGCGTACAATGCAAACCATTCAGCGTTTCGTGCAGACCGTGCACTGTACCATGGAAGAATCGTTTCGTTCCATGCAAGAAACGTTTCATTCTGTGCAAAGTGTGCAAAAATTTACTTCATCCCATAAATGACCTAAAATCTAATACCATACTTTGCTGAATATCATACACACTTGTGAACAATATACCCCCCCCCCCCCCCCCCCATTTTTGGCCTGAAAATTGTGTGTAAAATGCAGCAAAAAGTTTGACCAAGCAGTAATCTGCAGTAATTTTCACTGATTATTTATGTGGAAATAATGAATTCTAAACACAGAATAAGAATTTGCAATCTCTGCAACTATAGTTTGAGGTAACAGTCATCTGCGGTAATCTTCACTACATGCTTTCTGGGGAAATACACGGGTAATCACCACAAATATTTCAGCAAAGTACGAGAATTTGTAGCATTAAAGTTTAACAGACTCAGTATTTCTTGTGTTGAAATTAATTAAGATCAATTGAATAGTCGGCATTATAAAAATAAAATCAAAATATGTAACTAGTGTTTAATTTATTATAACACAAGTACCACATGTTATGTACAAAGGTGCGATTTATCGACCCCCTTGCTAACTATAAAAATGACTTTGATCAAAGACATTAATAGGTGCTATAAATATTGATCGCTCTGTCTGTAAAAACAATGCTCAGAGAAATAAAAAGTTGCATGACGATGGGTAATGTATACCCTGATACCAGTTACTTACAACAAATATAAATACCAGCTCGTGAAAATCAGGTAGCATGTCAATTTATGTCCGAGATGCAGGCACATAAAATTGAGGTTGGGTTACCTTTTTATCAACAAACATTATCCGTCATTTTGATAAACTCAATATATGTTTATTTAAATATATATTGAGTGTCGGGCCCCTCCCCCATTTTTTTTAGTACTAGTGAACAAAAAGAATGCAATTTAAGCACTTGGTGTTAGAAATAGAAAACGAGCCTTAACAGCATATTTTATAATTTTCAATTTCCTCGTGAATTATTTTTTGTGCAGTGTTGATTAAGATATTTATGCTTAGACATTTACAAGGATCACCATTTTCATTTTTAAACTAATTGATTCTAAATGATTCACTGAAATGTGTGCCTATTAATGAGTTAATAATGTGAAATGTGTGTGACGTAAGATTACAACAATCCATATATTCTACTGAAATTGATGATTAGAAATCATTTGGAAATGCATTATTTGGACTCTGCTGTAGCATACAATACATATAGAATACATTTACAACTATCAACATTTTCATTTTTTAAAGCAGTTATATTGTGTCCCCATTTGGACAAGATTATTTACTAAAAATGTGTGAATATTAATGAATGTAAATCATGTCCCTATTTTCATTGTAAAAAGTGTGTGTCTTAAAATTAAGAAAAATCTATATATAATCTACTAAAATTAGTGATAAGAAACCATTTGGAAAGGCATTTACGAACTCTGCTGTAGCATAGAATAAAAATAAAGATCATCTCCAACACCTGTCCTCATTTGACACTGTACATATGTGTGTGTGTGTGTGTGTGTGTGTGTGTGTGTGTGTGTGTGAATATATATTGAAAATCTGCCAACTGAATCCATAGTTTAGAAAGAATAAAAATATATCTATTTATTCAAATCATTTTATTTGATTTGAAATTAGTGTAAGTTTCATTGACATGACCAAAATTAGTTGGAGGACATTAGCCAATATTTCTTGCCAATTTTTGGTTTATTGGGTCACCAGAACAATTGTTCTTAGTGACAACACATGATTGACAGAGGCAATCTGGGTAAATGATACTTGAGAAGGAATTACATGTAAAACAGTAGGCATTGAAAGCTGGTGCTGCTACTATGGGAACTTTTTATCATAAGCTAACCAATAAAGCTTGAATCGCCACTAATTTGTATAGCGATTTTTTATGACATTTTCTCCAAAATATATGATTTGACTGTGACTTATTTATTTCTGATATTTGAATCTCTAGTTTGGGTAATAACTTACAAAAAAAATATTTACTGCAAATTTATTTTTGATGTAGATGAAAGGGGTAGATACACCTGCAGTTAATTGCTATAAACACATCTGAGCTCAGGTGCCCAATGGATGCTTGGCTGAGTCTGTCTGTGATCATGTTATCTCAATTATTTGATTGAGTAGTAGTTGTCTATAGAGAGTAGATAACCCCTATCGATTTTCAGGTCACAAGGTCAAGGACCAATCTGGACGTAGATAAACATTTCTTGTTTTTCAAAAATCAGAGAGCTACAGTTTTTAACTCACCAGAACTGAAAGCTCAAGTAAGCTTTTATTATCTCCTTTGTATCTCATCTGTCTGTATTAAACCTTTTCACATTTTCATTTTCTCCTCCAGAACCACTGGACCAATTTCAGTCACACTTAGTACAAATGATCCTTGGGTGAAGGGTATCCGTGTTTGTTCAAATGGAGGACCCTGTCTCCTTCAGAGGGGACATAATCAAGAAAAAGTAAAAACTGGTTAAGTTTATTTGAAAATCTCAAGAACCACTGAGCCAGAAAAATAAAAAATTTTATTACATGAAAGCTTCCTGACATAGAGTAGGTTCAAGTTTATTCATTATGGTCCCTAGGGGAAGGAAGGGGTCACAATAGGGTATCAATGTTTTATGTGTAGATATATAGGAAACTTTTTAAAAAATCTTTTAAGGACCATTAGGCCAGAAATGTCAAAATTTACATGAAAGCTTTCTGACATTGTATACAGTGGGATACAGTGAAGCAGCAATAGGAATCAAAGTTTTATATGCAGATATGTAGGGAAAATGTTCTCAAGAACCACTGAGACAGAAAAGTTGAAATTTACATCACAACCCCAGGGATCAAAGTTTTACATGCAGATATATAGGTAAAATATTTTAGAATCTTCTTTTCAAAAATAACAGGACCATGATTAGTCATGTTAATATTCAAGCATTCGTAACCTCATGGGGATCGGGGGTTGTTAGAATAGATCCTCAGTACCCCTTGCTTGTCATAAGAGGTGACTAAATGGGGCAGTCCTTTGGATGAGACCGTAAAAACCGAGGCCCTATGTCACAGTAGGTATGGCACATTAAAGATCCCTCCCTGCTCAAAGGTCATAAGCACTGAGCATAGGTCTAAATTTTGCAGCCCTTCACTAGTAATGGTGACATCTCCATGTAAGTGAAAGATTCTCGAGAGGGATGTTAAACAATATATAATCAATCAATCAAGTATTCATAAGTAGAGCAGCTCAAGTTTGTTCAAATTACGGCCCCTTGAAGTCAGGTAGGGCCTTAGTAGGGATTCAAAGTTTTGGAATTTATAGAGAAATATCTTTAAAAAATGTCATCTCTCTAACAGCAGTGGTATGATATATCATATTGATTTATAGGTTTTGTCAGGTAGTTCAAATTCAGATTTGTTTAATTTTGGGGCCACCCAGGGGATAGGGTGGAGCCACAACAGAAGATAAAAATTTTAGACTTGAATACACAGGAAATTAATTTTAACACAATATTTTCAAAAGTAGCATGGCCACACTAAATCATATCAAAATATAAATATTCCCAAGTTGTATGGATTCAAGGTTTCTTTTTTAACCCCCCCCCCCTCCCCCCCCCCAAAAAAAAACCAAACAAAAAACAACTTTAACCTTGATCATAATTTTGAATTATGAGTGATAGGACTCTAATTTGATAGGCATATTCCTCGTGACAATACCTTTTCTTTGGTACTAAACTTTTCAACCTATTGACTTGGTCCTTGGAGTCTGACATTTTTTAAGAAAGTTATAGTAAGGCCTTATATTATGTACATGATCGTTGACCTAGTGATCAAAGTTTTAACCTTGAGACCTTGACCTTGGGGTTTGACTTTAAAGAAATGTAACCTATTAAATATCTCTTTAATTATTTAATATAGGGCTTTCATATTTTGTATATGTATTCTTCACACTTTGGTATTTGATCTTTGTGTTTGCAGTTTAATAAAAACCTGACCTATGCAATCTGTCCTGGACTGTTTAAGATGTATCTTTCATATTTTGTATTAGATTTCTTATAGCAAGACCTTTCATTTCATACCATTACTTTTGTGACCTTGAGCTCAGAGTTTAACCTACTTTAAGTAAATATAACCTATTAAATATCTCTAGAACTTTTTAATGTAGCACTTTCATATTCTTTTACACTCCTTTCCCACCCCCACCACTTGTTCGATATCTCCTGAACTATTTATTATTTATCTAAGGTAGGGCTTTCATATTTTGTATAGAGATTTTTTATGGTAAGACCTCATTATGCCATGGTATTTGATCATGTGACCTTGAAGTTGAAACTTTTTAAAAATCTGAACTAGTCAATATCTTCAGAGCTATTTAAAGTAGAGCTTTCATACTTTGTTTAAAGATTTTATATTTTGTATATAGATTTCTTATGGTAAAAACTCTTATTTCATACCCTGATCTATGACCTTGTGACCTTGGTCTTATCCAAAACACAAAATCATATTAGGATTATTGGTGTCTGAGTCATGTTATTAATTTTCAATTATGTTGTGACCCTTTGGGTCTAGATAGGGGCCACAATAAGGGTGTAAAAATTTTGAATGAGAATAAAGATCAATAAAAATCTTTTGAAATTCACAACAACTGAACATATGAAATATACAACTCTAGGAAGGCTTAAAAATCTGTATGATAGTGCCATACAGTAATGATTTTGCTGCATACAGCAAGGTTTATACAGCTTGCTTTATCAGCATTAATAGGCACTGTAATTAGATAATACAGTGATGAATCAATTTAGTTTCATTCTCTGTGCATAATGGCTAAAGAATGCACTTTCTTTAAATTTACAGGTATTTGTGACAGGTGCATTCACAGATTTGACCACCATTGTATCTGGACTAACAATGATGTGGGTGGGCTAAATCATGGAACATTTGTGCTCTTTCTCTTGACCTTGATTGCCATCATGATCAATGGTGTTTGGGTTGCCAGCAGAAGTCTCTTGCTATACACAGAACACTACAAGCTAATGCACACCTCAGTCATGGTAGCAGATGGCTCTATACAAAATATCACTCTCTCCATTCTCTTTCAGGTAAGACTGTGATTTATAGAAAATTAATGGGGTCAAAATTCTATCCCTATCAGTGTGTAGTTGTAACTATGCCATAACCATTTGTTCAATGTAGATGTAGAAATGTGAAATGCAAATGTAGAAATGTGAAACATAAATGTAGAAATGTTAAATGTAACTTGACAATTGCAGTACTTATTATTAGTGCAATGACAATCCAGTGGGTTGGAATGACTGGAAATGGTGTTATGCAGTGTGTTAATGGTTAAATATTTAAATAGAAATGCATACTCGAAACTTTTAAGTTGTAAGTTTGAAATGTAGGTAAATCCATCATTTGTTCTATCAGCTCTTCTGGTTTGTGATCATTGTTTACGCATCTCGAAAAAGGCCGCATGTAACGTGTCAGTTCATCATTCGTTCAAGAGCTATAGTGCCTCATTGAGACAGCTGAGGACTATAACCTTTCAGAGCTCCTGTAGGCTTGAGTTAAACCATATGCTTTCAAGAAGTGTTTTTCAAAGTAGGGCAGCCGGAAGAGAAAGTTGAAAAGTTAGCTTGTCAAAGTAAAAAAGAAAGATTGACAAGTAAAATCCTAATTTGTGGGATGGGGGACCACCTCAATTTCCCCCTTCCCTGGGACTTAATTTTTCTTGAATTTGGAATAGGGAGTGGATGCAGAGCTCTTATTTTGCAAATGGTTTTATTCATCAACCTCAAGCTTCTATTTTTTTCATTACTACTACTGTTTAAAAGAAAGTGATTTTCTATATGCCTACTGCAGATCTCTCTCTCTCTCTCTCTCTCTCTCTCTCACACATACACACACACTATATATATATATATACACTGCAGTAACACTTTACAATTGCTACCGTGGAACAACTCCAACCCCAATTTTGTAATTATTATTAACAATTTTATATATATATATATATATATATATATATATATATATATATATATATATATATATCTGTGTGTGTGTGTGTGTGTGGATCCATGATTTCAGTTGGGGGAGGGGCATGAAAAAATTGGAGAGACAGGAGTTTTGGGAACACATTTAGGCCCCCAGTTTGTACAGTACAAAGACCCCAGAAGGTCATGTGTTTTACTGTATTTTGATAATGGAATCTGGTGTATCTAACAAAGTAGTACAAATGATGCTGCAATCTACTTTGGAAATAAACAATAAATGAACAATAAACAATCAATGCTGCTGACTACTTTCATCATGTGCTACGATAATTTTGATATTATATATTGTGACCTTAATATTGCCACAATGTGTATTTATGCATTTGGAACACAAGAAAGTCAACTGACAAGCCTAACCCAGATCATTATGCCGACTTGTTACATTTTGTGGAATTGTCAGATGATTGTTATTGACATAATCATCTGACAGTAAGTGACAAGTTGACATAATTTTCTGATAAATTATTGAAAGGATCATGTGACAATAGTGTATCGCTGCGAAACTTGCTAGGGGATTTATTTTGATGCTGTTCAAATTTATATCACTGTGAAAAATATCGTCAAAAACAATATTCAAAATTTTGGGTAAAATATTAACAATGCAATGTTAGGAATTTTATGATGCCCCCAGCATTTTTCAAGTAGATCTTAATCTGACTACACTTTACCTCTATAATTACTTCATTTCAGTGCTATAACATCTTTTACTTGTGGTGAGCAGTTTATTGCAGGAGCTATTAATATTTGATCAACATTGGATGAAATATACAAATAAATAAATAATGGTATTGAATTTATTATGTATAGCATTAATTTTTGTTAAATGTATAATTGTCAGTGTGCTATTTGTTAAATATGGTAAATGCTTGCATATTATATTGAATATCCATGAATTAATTTATTTCAGCATTTGTTCATGACTTTCCCCAGGATTGTGTTTATGCTGGTCGCATTTACATTACTTATTCCAATGGTTGGAACATTCACTTTGTATCATGTGTTCCTCATCACGGTTAATCAGACGACGAATGAGAGATACAAGCGTATGTCTAACATGGACTACAATCCAGTGGAAACTATTATACTAAGTAAAGCAACACATAGTAACTCTAACAAAAAGACTGTTGGGAAATTGCCACAATTACAAAAGACCTATAGTAAAGGTTTGCTGAAGAATCTTTACGAAGTATTCTTTACTAAGACTTTTCTTTTGAGCGGAAGGAAACAGAAATAGACTAAATGCAGGGGGGGAGGGGAAAATCTGAAACCTTTCTTCTGATTTCTAGAACCTAGGCAGTGTTCTACTATCCAAGCAAAAATATGGAGGATTAATAAATTTAAAACAGCTGGTTTTGTTGTGCCAGCAAAGGAAATATGTTTGATTTATTAAGAAACAACACTTTTACTGACAGTGTATAATGGACTAGGTAAAAGTAGTAAAATTCAAATGACTTCTGATTTGATTAGAAAATTGTTTTGTGAATGAATTAGGAGGTCTATATCCGAAAATGCCCACATTGTACCTGTAGATATTTTTGATAAAGCATCTGATGTTATTGTTGTTGTAGAAAATTTAGGGAATACAAAGCACTGTATCTCTAAGAAAAGCTGTGTATGTTTATTTTGAAAATCAGTCAATATAGTTTCTTCTCCTGGTTTTTAGTCTGTTTGATCTCTGTTATTGTATATTATGAATGTCATATTGTACCATTCCATGGTTTGAATGAAATAAACTGAATTGAACTGGAGATTGCACCATTTATTTATTGCTTTGTAGGAGGAATATCATAACATGAAATAGCAAAGATTACTTACTGACAAAACACTCTGCTATAGATAATTATAGCAATAGTTATTTGCCATGTCATACCATGTAATTATAATAATTAATAAATTAAAGAGAAAATTTGTGGGCATTGAATTCACATACAAATGGAGCAATAAATTAGTTAATGAAAATATTTATATTAAAGAACATGATCATAGGAATTTCATTTTTATTTGTTTATTTATTAGGTCACCAGAGTGACTCAGGTGACCTATTGCCGTTAGTATTCGTCCATCATCTCTTAACAATTTTACATTTTTAACTTCTTGAAAACTACAAGGCCACTTGATACCATTTGGATGTGAATCATCTCTAGGATAAGAGGAATATAAATTGCCTAACCACACCTGGGGCCTCAAGGGGAGGGTCAAATATGCTGAAGAGAGCTATTTTTTCAAAAATCTTCTCTACTCCCATACATGTGGGAAAAAAATGAAATGCATGGTTATGATGGCCATGAAGCCCTCTATCAGAATTGTGAAATTCATGATCAGGGGTTCAGGTCTTAGAGTGGGGCCAATATGGCCATATAGTGAAAGTGAACTAAATCATAGAAAATCTTTTTCTCTACTCCCATATATTTGAGAAAAATTAAATACATGATTATTATGTCCATGAAGCTCTCTACTTAAATTGTGAAATTCATGACTCCAGGGACAGGGGTACAGGCCCTAGGGAGAGGCCAATATGGCCATTTAGTGAAAATGTGTTAAATCTTAAAACATCTTTTTCTACTCCCATATATATATATATATATATGTGTGTGTGTAAACATAAATGCATGATTAATGATTATGATGTCCATGAAGCTCTTTACCTAAATTGTGAAATTCATGACTCCCTGCTTGGGGTACAGGCCATAGGATGGGGCCAGTATGGCTGTATGATAAAAATGTATTAAATCTTAGAAAGTTTACTCCCATGTAAATCTGAGAAAAACCAAATGTATGATTATGATGTCTATGAAGCTCTGTACCTAAATCATGAAATTCATGTCTCTGGGGTCAGGGCTACAGGTCCTAGGATGGGGCGAATATGGCCATAGTGAAAATCGTAGAAAATCTTCTATATTTGAGAAAAACTAAATACGTGATTATAATGTCCATAAAGCTTTCGACCGAAGATGTGAAAACCATGGGCAGGGGTTCAGGCCAAGGGCTTGGCTGTTATGGCCATACATTGAAAATGTATTAAATCTTAGAAATTCCTTTTCTCTTTTACTATAAATATTTGAGTAAAACTAAATGCATGATTATGATGTTTATGAAACTTTCTACCTAAATTGTGAAATTTGTGGCACTGGGTCAGGAATTCAGGCCCTTGTTTAGAGCCAATATGGCCACATTATGTAAATGTATAAAAATATTCTTCAAACTTCCATTTTCCCTTCTTCTCTAATATTGAATAGGAATTGTATGTATTTTGAAAGATCATAAACATGTGTACAGAAGACTCCATATTGAGTCTTATATGGAAATATAATATTCCCTGTGTGGTCTATGATACTTGGGTGACCGTTACGGACATGGGCCTTTTGGGGTTTTATTCGAAGGGGGATCAACGTGATGATTACCAGGTAGTCAGAGTTTTGAGGGTGAACCTCATTCCTATGGATACAGACGAAACCAACATCTACAGCCCCTGAAATGTTTTACCTTACCATTTTTCTATGCGCTCATCGACTATTTTGTACATATTTTGTACAAATCTTTACATAACTCAATAACAGACAATGTTGATGTTGATTTTAAATGAATTATAGATATATACAGAAATTTTTACAAGAATACGGTTGAAACTATATCTGGATATTTTAATGTGGAAAATGGAAATGGTTGCTTGGTGTTAAAAGAAATTCTGAATGATCAATTTCAACTGAAATTGTAATACATCAGGAAAAGGGGTACTTTATTTATAAATACATGTAGTATTTTTACATCGAGAAGGTATTTTACCAAGAAATATTACACTTATGTATCAACAACATTTAGAAGAAGTAATTATAAAATACCTATTGAGACTGGTAGGTGGCGTAATGTGCCCAGAATTTACAGAATTTGTACTTTATGTGCAAATGATGATGAGTTTCATTATACCATGACTTGTTCAGCTTTAAAGGGGCATGACCACCATTCAAGTTGAAAATTTTATTTTTTTAATTGTCGGCAAAAATTTGAATTTCAGTTGTCGAGTTACATGAGAAATACAGAGCTCAGATTTCTTTGGTATGTAAACAAGGCTTAGTGCCATGTTTTTGTTTACGTAAATTATATATACTAGTGAAAGTTTCGTATAAAACAGATTTTTTTTTTTATTTAAAAGTTTATTCTGAACACAATTAAACAGTTTCTTGTCTTTGTCACATCTCATTTTCTTTTAAATGTGATATTTTCTATTAAGCAATCGATACATAAACAAAAAACACGACGAGCCTTGTTTATATAAAAAGGAATTGTGAGTGTTGTATCTCACTTGCAACTCAAAAACTGATATTCAAATTTTGGCTGATCATTAGAAATATCGTAGTTAAGCATTGTAAACGTTAAAAGTGAAATAAATAAAATAGAATACGAAAATGTTTAGCTCAAATCGTGTCCGTGCCCCCTTTAAGTGATAGAAAATTTCATTTAATAACCTTATAAATATATAGAAAGACCAAACGTCATAAAATTCTTTAATTTGTAGCATGTAAAAGGTTTCTGTTATGAGTAATCTTACCAAATTCGTAAATATAATCCACAAGCGACTTACCCTTCCAGGTTAAGTCACTCTTGCAATGCATCAGTTGAATTCTTTGTGTGTATATCTTTTCGATGTTATTTGCTATTTAGTGCAATATAAGAATAAACTGAATTGGCATGGTATTGTAGTTGAGAATTTTTATAACATTTATTTAAATTCTATTTTCACTATTTTTTAATCGTCTTCCATCAGAAGGGACACATGCCCCATCATATGAATAACTTTGAATCCCCCCTTCACCCAGGGATGCCCTGTGGCGAGTTTGATGGCACAATGGTTCCGTAGAAACCTGCAGACAGCCTGTAAATGACGGACAAATCACGTTAGCATATGGCTCAGGTGAGCTAAAACGGGTTTTGCTGCACTAAAAATATTACTCGAGAAGCGTATTGGTATACTCTAAACAAATGTCTGCGGTTTACTTTAGTCAAACAACAAAACAAGCTTGCATTTCTCATCATTGTGAACGGAAGTAAATATACCACGAAACGAAAAGTTTCGGTTCTAAAATTAAAAGCGGACTTCCCAATTCTATTTATATATGGTAATAAATGTATTTGCCTGAACAAAGACAACATAGTGAGATTTGTGTGAAAATGATGTGCTAATATTTAATGATCTGCAATTTTTTTAAGGTAAGTAATTGTCATATCACAGGCTTTCTTGTTTCATCAATAAAGCAGCAATTCTTAATCAAGAAACGTATATGTAGATGTTTTGGTCTTTTTATAGCACAGGTGTTTTCACCAAGTTTCATGTTAGAAACGTGGAATTTCCATCCAGAAAAATCGATAGTAATTTCTTCAGCTGAACTAGCTGGTTTATTTGTTGGTTCATGCAGCATGCATTCACATCGTCTGAAAAGCCGAAACATGTATGTTTAGAAGTTGTACTAGTTTGCATTTTGATACTTTCTTTGCATCATATGAAAGTTGGACTATAACCAATATCTCTTGATGGCGGAAAGTTTCTTCCACTTCCAAAAAGGGTGTGTATTTTAATCTGTTCGGGGAAATTCAAACTATTCATTCACTAATATAATGGATATCAGAAAATTTCAAAGACGATAAGTTTTAAAAGAAATAGCTAGTCTTCTTTCTGGAAATCGCGCACTGGTGAACCAATATTTTTTCACCATAAAATTTCGTGTTCGTTATCGGTGTAAAACTGTCTGTATAATTATTCTGCTTTCCTAGGGTCCCTGCGTTTGATATCCTGGATATGGAAGGATTGACGCATCCTGTGGTCCTGCCCCTTTCGTCAACATTGGATAGTAACTCCTCTACAGAGCAACTTCAAAATAGTCGACCTGAAAATAAAGATTCCAGAAATAGTGCGCTGAACCAAGTAAAAAATGGCTTGAAATTCAAGATCCAGAAAAAGTACATTCAAAATGGCCAAGGGCCTTTGCAAATTTCCTTTGAACCACCTCCGACTTATGAGGTTTGTTTTCTTTCTTTGTACATGTATGTATACAGTCATTTTTAAGAATAATAATGGGCCATATCTCGGGAATTTATTTTCCAGCTAACAGAGGAAGAGAAGCAAAAACGGGAAATGAGAAAAATGAGAAACAGAAAATCAGCCAACATAAGTCGTGAAAAGAGGAAAATCAAAGAGGATAGTCTACAGAGGGTATGCTTAGACATAGTCTACAGAGGGTATGCTTAGACATAGTCTACAGAGGGTATGCTTAGACATAGTCTACAGAGGGTATACTTAGACAATAGTCTACAGAGGGTATGCTTAGACATAGTCTACAAAGGGTATGCTTAGACATGGTCTTAATTTTGGACTTACACTCTTGTTGATCCTCCTCTTCTTAAAAGTGCAAAAATAAAACTAAGTATTTTATTTCATTGAGTGAATTTTATGGGTTCTTTAAAAAAATTGTTTTTCTTTTTTTTTCCCTGGCATTGAGAATTGAAAAAAATACGTAGACATGTATTTATACGTGAGTTTCGTTTTGCCCATTGAAAAAGGAGAGGTGAGTCAATGGGATTGTGGGTTCAAGTGCCAGGTGTGTATGATTTTATTTACATACAGTGGACTAGTTTCAGTATGTTTCATCTTTTTATATTTTTTCTTAAATTTTGTTTGAAACCATCTTTTATCGAATTAAAAAATAATATACCATTAAACCCACTATGTCTAGTTTCTTTATGTGATTTTTATAATATTCATCTTAACTTTCGTTATATTGAATATACCATTTAACTCAAATATGTCGAAGCCCATTTAGGACCTATCAAAAGTATATTTTTAATTTGAAATAACGAATTTCAGAATTCGTTATTTCGATTTTAATCCGTTATTTCAAGCTTTAAAATTCGTTATAACGAATTTGTAAACTTTGTAAATGACAGGTAATTGAAAGGAACGTAAATTGTGAATTTTATGGTGTTAGCTTCCCCATGGCTTATGGGTGGAATCAAATCTGAAAAAAGCCAAAATTTTCAAAAATCTTCTTAGCTCCCACATATAAAGGAGAAAAACCATTTGCATGGTTATGATATCCACGAAGCCCTTTACCAAAATTAAGAAATTCATGGCCCCTTTGGTCAGGGTTTCAATCTCTTGGCTGGGTCCATTATGACCTTATAGTAAGGGTTAAATGGTCTTCCGTACCACTAGATATGTCTAGTTTCTTTTTATGACTTTAAAATAATACTTGTATTTTATATTCTCGTACCTTATCACTAAAGAAAATGTGAAATGATTTAAAGCAAATAGTAATATTAGTTGCCTAGTTTCCCAGTTTCTGTATTTCATTTTACATACCTTTTTATGCGTGGATTTAGAGGGTTCGGACCCTCTGAGATTTTGCAAATTATATGCCACCATGTATTATGAAAAACAATGAGATATTACATTTGTGTGCTGAGTAATGAGGACAGAACCAAATGGCAAAATTATCATGAAATAATTACGTACAAAATGTTCCCGTGTACTAGAAACGATTTGTTTGATTCATTTACATAACTACCTAATTGATGTCATACTTTCATTCAACTTTTGGTTAGAATTCGACGTAGTATTAATCTATTTACCAACAATTAACTCCTGGACAATGTATACTACTGCACTGTCATAAACTCACTGATTCTGTTACAGTATTTCTTTCATCTTTAGAGATTGACCAAAATTAAGAAATTGTACAACCATTTATCCGTAAGGGAAACAGAAGATTAGTCTAATCACATCTCTGTGGCTAAATAACACCTCGTACCTGAGAACATCTGAACATGAAAACTTTAGGAACTCCCGTCCGGCGTCTTTTGTCTCCTAGGCACAGTTGAAAAATCATATTTAAATTTCAGCATGTATCATGTCGATATTTCAACTCCCGTCCCCATTTGTATTATTTTAATAAATGATCATTAGTCCTTAATGTTCAAATTAAGGGGGTTGTTTTCTTTTTTCTTGCCAAAGGTTCACACACATCCCTCTCTTTAACCTTTAAAATAATTATGGATCCGCGCATGCCTTTTACTTTCAGAATCAAACATTTTTCCCTGGAGTTTAATTTATGAACTTAAGCGTGCGTGTCAAGAAGTTATCAATAAGATTACGGTAAAAACCAACAGATATTTATGAGTGTAATGATTGAAATTGGATCAGAAATGGTTTTAAAAATAGCTTAACTTAGTTTATATGAAAATCATTGTTAATTTTTTATCCGTTATGGTACCGTTGTTCACTGTATTTAAAACAGTTTTTTATTTAGTTTTGGTGGTATAAATAGTGATAATGATACCAGTAAGATACGAATAACATAAATGTTACAGAATCCTTTATTTGTAACACCTTTAAACTATTTTTCTACTTGCAGGAGGTGAATACTCTCGAAAACGACCATAAAAAATTGAAGAGAGAAATTCAACAGCTAATCGTGCTTAAAGAAAAAATGACAGAGGGTTTTAAGAATCACTTGCTTCGGTGTCAAACAGAAAGGAAGAAATTGGAACAGCAATATGGATCTGAAGGATTACAACTTTTAAAGAGCAACCTCAAGTTCTCAGTAAACAGTAAGCCGCATCATAATGGTGTAAATCTGTTCCCAAAAATGTGTAGAACTGCTTCAAGTACGCAGGTGCAAACCTCCACTGACGATTCTCATACTTGGAGTCCAGATTCACCTACAGATGTCGAAATGTACTGTAGACAGATGAGCGAAGGATTTGATGCTAATGCAATCCAACAATCCGTGAGCAGCGGTGTTTGACAAAGAAACATCAATGAGACCCCTATTGTCTTTCATTTGACCTGAACTTATCAAAGTTTGTGTGTTTATTTATAATGGATCCAAATATCGCGAGATATTTGTGTAATCTTGTGATTATAATGCTATATGTAACATTGGGGAAAAACCCAAGAAATAAACAAACCTGGATTGAGTTTTAGATATACTAGTACACAGGCTTTAAAAAAGTGCTCATTTTGTAAGACATGAAGTACTGATATAGGGTCACGTCCAAACTATTGGGAGTATACATTAGATATGTAATAGAACCCGGGCAATAAGTTACCAAGATATTTTATTACATTTACTTTAAATGGGCTGATTCACGATTTTGTTTCTCACTATTAGTGATAAAAATCTACTGTCTAATGTGTTTAAAATGTTTCACAAAAAATTAGGGTTATACTTCATGACACAAGCTCATTACAGAGAGTTTATTATTTGTTGTGTTAACAAAGATTGAGGTATGGTATTGTTTACAAAGAGCTGAATATGTATGATTTATGTTATACCGGTATATCATTGACGATTCGATATATTCCATTGAACTCGAAATAAAGACACCAAAGAGTCTTTCACATCTTTTTCTTACTTTGATATTTTATTGAACATACATGTTAACGGCAAACTAACTTTATCACAATATGAATATGGCCGGGGCAAAAAGGGTTTGCCATTTCCGTCTTCCGTCCTGCATTTAGCTCAGTTTAAAAAAGAACTATATGCTGATACGTATTGGGAACATTTATTTAACTGCATCAATATTTTTTTTTTTACATTGACCTTCTCTGTGGCCTTGTCCTTACCTTTCCAAATTTGGTAAGGACAAGGCCACAGGGAAGGTTAATGTAAAAAAAAAATACCTTTCCAAATTTAGAGGGGCATCCGTGGCCGAGTGGTTAGAGCATCGCGCACAAAATCACAAGGTCTCTCACCTCTAATCGGCGCGGGTTCGAATCTCGCTCGCGCCGATATATGTGAGAAAGTTTGCCAGTTTACTTTCGGAAGGTAGGTGGTCTCTTCCCGGGTACATTGTATCTGGGTTCTCTCCTCCACCAATAAAAACTGGACGCCACCAGATAACTGAAAAATTGTTGAGTGTGGCGGAAAACAACAACAACAATCCAAATTTGGTGTTTAGCTCATTTTCAAAGCAACTATTGACTGTTTTTATGAAAACTTTTACACTGATGTATATTGGTGGTAGCTATTCAATAGTGGTATTATTTTCTGACCTTGGCCTTCCCTTTGACATTGACCTCACTAATCCCTATTTGGTTTTTAGCTCAGTTTCAAAGCAACTATTGGCAATATTTTAATGAAAACTGTTATAGTGATACATATTAATGGTAGCTATTCAACTGTGGCATTAATTTCTGACCTTGACCTTCCCTGTGGCCTAAACCTCATTCCGTATTTGGTGTTTAGCTCAGTTTCAAAGCAGTTAATGAAGAATTTTTTTTACTTCACTCCGTTTGTGATATCCATGTATATAAATGAGGATCTGCATTTCATGTGAAAATGTGTTTTTTTTCTTCTGTTAAAAGTAATTTTGAATAATTATACCCTTTGTATTTATAGGTAAGTACACTTAACCAAAGCGAAACTTCTATTTTTCTTTATAACAATTTTCTTAGAATTTTGGTAAATTTCAATAATATTCAGAGTGACATGAATGAGTATTGGACTATGTTAAGATAATGTTTTTAATCTTTTGCATTTCGACCAATGGCTCAGTGAGAAGAGCATTTGTCTTTATAGGGAAGTGTATTTGAATCCCAGTGTTTGTATTTATTTTTTATAATAAAGTACTTTGATATATTTTGAGTTTTCTTAAAAATTCAAGAGAGTAGTTAGGGATAATAGAACAAAATGAAATTCAAATGCGCAGAATACTTAGTAATTCCTTTGTTGTTTGAAACTGAAAAGTAATCGAACGTTCGAACAAAACAATGACGTACGTCACGGGTGGATTTTAGTGAAAGACAGTTCGATGTGTTCTCCGCTACTCTGTGGAACTGTCTCCCGCTGGATCTTCGGCTCGGAGGTTCATAAGCTGTTTTAAAACACAAAACATCTTTTTTTAAAACTTGCATTTAATTTATGTACACAGTTTTTTTTTTTATTACTCTTGGTTACTGTGTTAACCTCAGTTTAGTATAACTTCATGTCCTTTTTATGTTTTTACTATTTGTTTTACATACCTTTTGACCTTCATCGTAAATGAATTGTATATTTACTCGGGTGATATATTCGCGATCCCGTCAGCTGTTCGCGTTGTCCTACATCAGCTTCTTTGGCGATGGGTTACGGTGCACGTGAATTTCATGCTAACAGTGCCTTTGCAAGTCTATCGAAATGATGCAGTAATTGAAAATTTTTATACTACTGAACATTATGCAGACAAGTTTTACAAACGCAGTACTAACTGACAACTGTGATGTTTATTACTTTTAGATATGTCTGATTTGTACATAAGAGGATCTTGAACGAGTGCTTATGGCATATGAAATTCATGAAATGAGTTGCCAGATTTAATATTTCCCGAGCCTTGGCTAGGGGGATATTTAAATCTGGTAACGAATTTCATAAATTTCGTATGCCATAAGCACGAGTACAAGATTATATTTATCACACAACCATCAACGAATGCATATTATAGTTACTCTACATTTTACGTTTATGTATAAGGAAGTGATTTTCAGCCCCTTTGCATCGTCTGAAAATGTCCTTGAGCGGAAGAAATGATATCTAAGATAAACACGCCAGCGCGATAGCTAAATTGAAATTTCAATCTTTGGATTTTAATATTCAGCTATATCATTATATAACAATAACAGATGAAACAGAAATAAATATGATAGGTTTGAAGAACGTTTATAGTGAAAGTTTTGTATCTATGCCAGCACGCGCTGATCTCACATGACCCTACATAATTTGCATTGTTATTAACCTGTGCTACGAATTAATATCGTTTTTCCAAACCTGCGATATGAACCCGGAAACAGTACTGTTATGTGATAAATAGAGATAATACAACTTGGACGCTAATATTGATAACAACGTCAATTCCCAATTAAATACTTATATTACTATAATTTTGAAAAAAAAAAATCATAAAAAAATATATTCACGTTTATCCCGCAGAAACGCATGCACAGTTTGAAAACCCATATCAGAACAGATCGCTCCTGCGCGACCTGTAATAACATGCTTTTAAGACATTCGCAAAACATCATACAGAATTGAATAGCACTTGTTCTATTTGAAAGTTCCATCAGTTGAAGATATTAAGTAACGTATATTTTTAAACTTGCACAATTGAAAGGAAGAAAATGGTTAACAAAGTTGAATATTTTGTAATGCCTTAGAGAAATGGTCGAATCACTCTAACCATCATAATTTTGGTTATATAACTTGTAGACTATATAACTATAGAACTCGTAGCCCACACCCCAGGGCTATCACTTTTAAATGATCAATGTCTGGCATATGATTTTCACACAATATTAAACTTAAGAGCTAGTATATTAGCTCAACTGAACTGAAACGTTTTCAGCTCTGGAGAACTTTTCCAATCACAGTTTGTCCGGTGTAACGAAGAATATTGACCCAGGTTGAAAATTAACCAGTGGGTCATTTTTCAATGTTGAATATTGAGTATTGAGTCATTTTTCAACAGTTTGGTATTTTTTTCCTTCTAATTCCTGACATTGAAAATTGACCCTGTTAAATACTCCCGCAACTACAGAGTTTTGAACTGTCTTTCAATTGGAAGTTTTTTTACACGATTTATTGAAATTTCAGTTTTTCCAGAATGATAAATATTGGTCTAAGATCATCCTGATTTTGTTCATCAGTTAAAATTAAGTAACGCTGAAAATCAGGATAGTGTGTCCAAGCCAGAAATTTTTGATACCCTTCCCCTCCCCCCCCCCCCCCCTCCACCAAACGAAACAAAACAAAACCAAAACGACCTTAAAAAAAGGACACCAAAACAAAACAGAAAATTTTTGGAGTGGGGTTAAGGGGTATTGAACACCTCTGAAGCACCAGCAGACTTCCTGCTTATGCAAATCTTAATAACTTACAAGGAATCCGCGTTACTTTGGAGGATATTATTTCATTTACTATAGATTTTAAACTCTGAACCCCCCCCCCCCCCCCCCCCCCCCCCCCCCCACGTATGATACATCTTCTTAACAAAATAAGTTAGTGTCACGGAGTTCGTTTTTACTGTTTGGTGAACTAAGCAGCGAAAGTCCCAGAACAATCATTTTCAGCTGTTATGGAGGAAAAAAAACCAAAAAAAACAAAACTGTTTTCAAGATGGATATAGTTACTAACGTTGTACATAACTGAATCTGTATGGAAATGCCATCATGCCTGAAATCTCTAACATTTCCCAAATCCTAAAATTACGAATTTTAGGAATAATAACAATCAACATCATAATAAAAGCCGGGGTGCTGTTAGCCTACAGCGAATATAAACACACAAATCATTGTGAATACATGCCAGAAGAGCTCTATTACTTGTATGTTTCTCGGATAATTCGAGACCTTCATGATCATCTTTAAAATGGTTCATGTTTTGTACTGAATATCCATTTGAAATATAAGACATTAATGTAAACATGTTAATCTAATGAATAAATATGAATTTGTAAATATCAATTTATCATATGTGTTTTTCTGTTTTTGAATTTAGAACCTGTTTAAAGATCAAAATTTCACGACGCGGCTCAATTTTCAACGGACTAGGGTCTAAATTCAAAACCTTTGGTCTCAATATTCAACGTTCAACGTGTCAATTTTCAACTCGGGTCAAAATTCTTCGTTACATCGGCAACTGTCGTGCTGTCTATCTGTAATTTTCATTTTATCCATATAGTATCGTTAGGCCAATTTCAAGCGCTCTTGCACTTTATATAAATCGTCCTTCGGGTAAAAAGGGATTCAGCTTTGTTCAAATGAAGGGGCCATGTCCCCTTCAAAGGCGAGATAATCAAGGAAAAAACAAACAAACAAAAATACGGTAGGTCTTTTATCAAGAACCACTAGGCCAGGAAAGCTTCTTGACATGGTGTAGATTTGACTTTATTCAAATCATGACCCTCAGGGTTAGGATGAGTCCACAATAGGGGATCAAAGTTTACGTGTTTAAATATTGAAAAAAAATCTTTTCAAGAACAATAGGGCCATAATTAGTACTACCTATTTGCAAGCATCCCCTGGTAGTGCAGATTCAAGTTGTTTAAATCGTGGTCCCCGGAAGTAGGGTGGGACCACAATAGGGGATCATAGTTTTAATGTGGATACAAATCCTATTTTCTTCAATTTAGGGATCCAAGGGTAATATGGGGCCACAACAGGAGATAAAAGTTTTAAATGGGAATATATAGGAAATTGATTAAACCAATTATTTTTCAAAAGTAGAAGGGCCATACTAAATCATATAAAAATGCAGGCGTTCGTACGTTGTGTAGATTCAAGCTTTTTTCAGAGTTCAAGTTATTAACCCTATGGATGGGGTGACCATAATGCAGGTATACAGGAAGGAAAATCTCCAGAACAGCAAGGGCATGTTTTAAAGTAGCACTAGTATTGAACCGTTCCTATGTTGAGTGAATTCAAGTTCGGTTTTGCCATGACCCTTTGAAGTTAAGTTGGAGCCACAATATGGGGTCAAACGTTTTCATGGAAATAAAAATTAAAAAAAAATCTTTTAACGAAACACTGAACAAGAGCAGGGCAAAGGTGAATCGGGTGAGCGATGTGGGCGATGGGCCTATTGTTATTCAATCCTATTGACAAAATATTGACACTTTCATTTCTCCGGGCAACAATTGATGGAAACAACAATGTATTCTTGTTCAATGTATGATAGGCAGTTGACAGTTAAAGATCCATGAATTTGTTTACATGTCATATAAACAGTAAAGACTTCCTAATTAGCAGAGTAATACTTGAAAATAATTAAGCAATCGAATCTATTCTATTTGTGCAACAATATATTTAATGCACTGCCACTTTCAACAGGATCCAAAATGCTCATCGTAGGAAAACCCCGGTTAAGTGCCTGTCCAGAGTACTTTTATGTGTTTTTGATATGTCGTTTCTGTATTTTTGATGTGGCTTTTCTCCTTTATCACAAATTTGATTGATTGATTATGTATTGTTTAACGTCCCGCTCGAAATTTTTTCACTCATATGAATACGTCACCATTGCCAGTGAAGGGCTGCAAAATTTAGGCTTATGCTCGGCACTTATGGTCTTTAAGCAGGGAGGGATCTTTATTGTGCCACACCTGCTGTGACACGGGGCCTTGGTTTTACGGTCTCATCCGAAGGACCGCCCCATTTAGTCGCCTCTTACGACAAGCAAGGGGTACTGAGGATCTATTCTAACTACCTGGATCCCCACGGGGTATCACAAATTTGACAATCAGACATAACAGAGCTTTAAATAGCTGTAAAAAGTTTTGGCAATTAGATCAGAACAAAGAACAAAGAGGAACAGTAAAGAAGCATTCAGAGACATGATATGCTCCACTATTTGTCTGTACTTTTCTAAAGAATTAAATATATTTAATTTCAAATCTATTGTAAAGGTTTGATTACGATCCAATTACTTCAGAGCTGTGTCTCGTTCAAAAATACCCACTGTTGATTATTTTACAGGTTTTTTTTTGTATTGGTTATAGTAAGATGTGGATTACTACGGCCTTGATTTGTTTATCATCTTTCCCGCATATGTGGTCAGTTCCTACTAATGATACAGTCAAAGATTATTTGACAAATTTGGACACTAACTATGATACCTTGATATTCCCGCGCTACCAAACCTTTTCTCCAATTACCGTTGACGTGGGGTTGGAACTGTATAGTATCAGTCATTACAACGAACGGAAAGGCATTTTGCGGTTTTCCGGTAAGCTAATTGTAACCTGGACGGATGAAAATTTGATAGACTCTTCTGTTGGGTGGTACACTCCTCAAAAATATTCCGAGCTGAATGAAATTGTTTTACAGAAAGAGAACATTTGGCTTCCACCACTAACGATCCAAAATGGCGTGGATGAAATCAAAATGGTCGGAAACTCATCAACGACGCTGAGAGTACTTCCAAATTCAGGCTACATTAAGTGGACACCAAAGATTAACCCGAGCACAAAGTGTACATACGATGCCAATTTTTTTCCATTTGACATACAAACATGTGTTGTAAAACTTGTGCCATGGGGTTTTCAAAACACAGAAATAATTCTGACTACTTCCTCCTCAGCTATAGATCTCAGTCATTATAACGAACAGACGCACTCTCAGTGGAGTGTAACGACCACCAGCATCTCGAACAAGACGCTCTCAAACCAGTCTTTCATGGAGTTTTCAATAGTCCTTCATCGGGAACCCAGTTTTTTCATTTGGTACACAGTTATACCCGTATGTACTGTGACGTTGCTTATGTATTTTTCCTTCTTGATGCCAAACTCAAATATGACACAGGGTCTAAGAATGACATTTCTGAAAGCTCGAATAAAAAATGTGAAAAAAACTAAAAAGGATATTTTATCTCCGCCTATCATCGCAACTCGTAGTCGTTATATTGCAGTAGCATTCCTGTTCTTTGCCTTCATATTCAAACTAAATTTTTATCTCATTCCACACGTATCGAACCCGATTCCACTGATTTGTTATTTTCTTATTATTTCTTTGGTAGCCGTCAGTTTGGCCGCCATAATTTCTATACTTGTGATGAGGCTCGACTTTAAACCAAAACGAAAAGAAGTTCCTGAAAGACTGAAGACCATCATTGCTTTTATCCTGCTTCGTTACTGGTATCCTAAAGAAAAGGAAAGAGAAGAAAAGGAACTGCAGGACCGACCATCAGCAGGCGAGAAAAGGCCTTTAACTGCCGAAAACACCGGTGATGAGGAGGAGGAGGAGGGGAAAGTACATTACATGGAACCAAAGGAAGGAATAACCTACCGAACGGTGACTACCACTCTGAATTCTTGTTTTTTTGTGCTGTTTTTCTCGGTGTCTCTGACTTTCACCGTTCTCATTATCATAACTATGTCCGTAGGGAAGGATTCATGAAGTCCTTATCATTGTTTGTGTAAATTGTTGATATTTCATCAAAAAAGAAGTTTCTTTCATACTTGTAGTGCCTTGGTGAACACCAAAAACAAGCGCATGTAATGGTAAATGATGTTGTATTAAAAGCGTACACATGTACTAAAATATATATCTGAATAAAAGTTTGGTGGAACTACATTTGTTAGTATTGTTACTCTTAATATCTACATGTTGATGTGTATTCTTTTGATACCTTTAAATTATGAGTACCTGTCAAATAATTACAATAATTACGCTTTTGTATGTAAGATTGTGTGCATATGCGTGACATAATATGTATAAATAAAGCATAAAAATATCTGTGTACTAGCGACCAGGTTTTCATTTAAAATGTAAATATCAATACATAAACATAAAATCAGTGTGTACAAATATCATTTTCTAAGTATGTACGGCAGAAAATTTAACATCAATCTCATGCAGTTTTAAGAAAGATTTGAAATTTTTAAAGATGTGTGAAAATTTTTAAAAACGGTAAAACGCAAGTAGAAAATCCCAGTGCCTAATTCTGGATATGGAATTTCATCGAAATGGATTCTAATTTCACCACAGAAATAGATTGCACAATAGTAATCTAGTATCGTTTGAATATATTTTATACCGGAAAGAATGATTAACTTTGGTTATTTTGATTTGTAATGATAAATTATTAATTTTAAATAACATTAACTGTTATGAAAAATAAATCATTTTCAAAACCACGTATTTTATAATGAATTGTTTTTAAAGATATGATGTAAAGAAATCATGCTCTGGGGGTGGAGGTCATGCATTTCCCAATACGTAGCCTATATTCCTGCGCTTTCAGTTTATATTTGGTTTTTTGATGTCCAAGATTTTTAAAGAATAGCCCATTTTCACTATATGAATAATAGAATCCCACCCTTTAGTATATGAACCATTAACCATGAATTTTAAAGCTATGTACGAAGAGCCTTCTTTTTAACTATCATAATTGCTTTCAGTGATATTCTGGTGTCAAGACCCCACTTTCTGTTTTTAAAATGCATTTTTACTACATGTATATGAACCTTGGACAAGAGTTTTAAAATTTTTGTAGACGATTCTCTAATTGTTATTTTATGTATTGATTGATGTCCAGGAGTCAAAACGATTTTAAATGAAACAAAGCATCTTCACTACATAAGCCACAGAGAACTCAGAACCCCTAATTTAGGGGCAATGAATTTCAGTTTGATTAATATATCATTGCTCACTATATAATTGATATACTAAATAATAAAGACAGTTTTTAAAGATAGATCATAGATTGACATCTCCACTCAGCTTTCAGGAGAGCAGGGACAATGAAATTCACAATGCTGACCTCACTGATGCTTCATACCATTTTGGTAAACATCATTCGTGCAACAGTAACCGATCGTGGAAAAAGTTCGAATACTAAGGCGACGCAGGACGAAAACAAATCTCAATAGGTCATGCATTTGAGTGACCTACAAATAATAATGACTGGTCACCAAACAACTCTCTCTCTCTCTCTCTCTCTCTCTCTCTCTCTCTCTCTCTCTCTCTGACCAAACCTGTGAAGTGAGGTCGTCCTCACAACGTCTAGAAGAGAATACTCAGATATGTTATTCTAAAGGTAAAAAAAATACTATGCTATAGGGATACCTATAAAATTTATCTAATACTCTCTTTCGAATTAAAAAAAAAAGGTTTTGAGAGAGACTATTAGTAAGGATATGTTCTAACATCACTTGTCCTCACTAAGCTAATATTTTGCATCTACATCTTTCACATGCTATAGGCCACTTTTATGAGGGCTTAATACAGTTATCTGGTGGCGTCCAGTTTTTGTTGGTGGAGGAGAGAACCCAGATACAATGTACCTGGGAAGAGATCACCAACCTTCCGCAAGTAAACTGGCAAACTTGCTCACATAACGCCGCGGCCGAGATTCGAACACGCGCCGACAGAGGCGAGAGGGCTTGTGATTTTGAGCCCGATGCTCTAACCACTCGGCTACGGAGGCCCCCCACGTCTGAGGAAGGCTACTGTAAACACAGGCCAAATGATTAAAAATCCTATTCATTTTGTATATTTTATCAGCCTCAATTCCCCCACCTGGTTTTTATATGAACAAATTAAGAAAAAGAAATATAACTTGCATTGAAGTAATTAATCAAACAGGAGTTAACTCGCCTGCCATAATCAAGGTTTAAGGTTTAAGGTATAAAAAAAAAAACCAACAAAAAAACAAACAACAACAACCAAAAAAAAAAACCCAAAAAAAACCAAAAAACACATCGGCCACCAGAAGGCGATAGTTTTGAAATATCCTTTCCGTCGTGATTGGAAGAAAATGCATAATATGAAAATATTAATTTACTTCAATGCAATGTAATGACACTGTCACTTTCATCTTATTCATAGAGCAACTATTTAAAAAAGAAAACCCCACACATCTATAATTCTATAAATAACAGAAACTGGTTTTTTATTCTAATTATGCACACAAACCTTAAAATTCTTCTCTGGAAAATTTGGGCAATTCAAAGTTATTTAGCGTACTTTGTGTCTTGCTGTGTGAAAAATAACCATTTTTAAAACACGCTGAACATTTGCTTTTCACAGTTTCAATGAGGTTCGGAAGAAACACTGATTTCTATTTTTAGTACAAATATCATGTCTACTGGAAGGTCTTATTTGGAAAGGCATTACACAGTAGTTTCTATAAGATATATTTAAAACCTTTATCGAGATTTACCATTTTAGAAAAGTTTGATTTGTGGTCATTTGAAAAAATATAAGTATTTAAAGCATGATACATTTATGTCAATTTTACTGTATAAGAATCTTTCCAAAGGCGGCAAGCTTTGTTAAAAAAAAAAAAAGAGCAATACTTGAGTTATGGATTAAGGACGACCGTGATTTACTGCGGGTCTACATTATAAAATAATAAACTTTATCCAAAACCATAATTGTTGTCAGATTATTCTATTAAATCAAATTACAGTAGTTATAATATATTTAAGCAAAATTTTGAGAAATATCATTGACTATTTTGGGTGTAAAGAATCCGTTGACTCGTATTTTTTTTTTCGCACTGAGAGAGACAATTAAACTTCATGGTTTTATTTCAACTAACCAGACTTTGTATCATTTATTTTCTCTTTATTGTATGCTGTGTTATATTCATTTGACTCTGTAATCAAAAACAATATTCGTTAAAATTTGAAATGCTAATTTTTTTTATAGTTACATTCTACATATAAGTATTTTCTTTATTTCATTTGAGATGACAGCTAACAGCTACTTTTACATGTATCAAATGTAGTCGGGTATTACAAAATCCTTAGCCTGTCAGGAAAAATAAACTTTGATTTTTTTCATAGATAACAGGGGGTGCTTGCTCCCAGGTGGCACGTGATCTGATATCTCTGATATTTCCATGGATCCATGTTTACCCTACTCTTAATATTTCTCACTGTTCGTTATCTTCAGTTTTTCACATTACATAGTTTTGATAGTTGTCAAGTAGTTGAGGCCGAATTTGATGCTTGTGTCAATAAGTTTTCTTGCTCAATTTAGTAAATAAAATATTTTATTCATTACAGAAAAAGGATTGGATAACGGACTTTGGATAGGGCTGTGGTGGAGATTGTCACTCGAAGAGAAGCGCTAAGATTGGAAAAAAACATGAAAGGGGGAATTTTGCCCCACAGGTTAAGGGAATATGTTTAGGAGTGGGAGACGAAACACAGAATTCCCGCCATCATCATCAATAATTGAAGGAACTTGTACACCGTCCTAGGTGTTATGTATTACTCTTGATTAGTACGTATAAATAGCTGGGGTGGGTTTTTTTTGGTATTTTTTTTGTTTTGTTTTGTTTTTCTTTTTGTTTTTTGTTTTGGTTTGCTTTGTTCTGTAACTGATCGTGTTGATAGAATTCTCATGCTGGTGATCTTTATCACAAGATACCGCATATCTATTTATCACTGTTCATACTCCTTGTTGAGGTCCTGTGCAAAACATTCAACAGCTCAAATTTTCAGAGAAATAAGAAAAATCATAACCATTTTTTAAATACATAATTTATAATCTTATTGCATTATTAAGACTATGGAAAAATGATGGAAAATCTTAAGGATTTTAATATGATCACGTACAAATGAAAAAGTGAAGAAAACAAACACTGCTCAATCTCATAAGTCCTATACAGAATACAAAGCTACGAGTAGGGCAAATATGGACCCCTGGAGTAAACATACCCTGCTGACCGTCACAATTTTGTTCCAACTGACGATAAATAAACTATATATATATATATATATATATATATATATATATATATATATATATTGATTGTTTGTTTTACGTCCCGTCGAGACTTTTTCAGTCACATTGAGACGTCACCAGCTGTAGGTGAAGTACCACAAATTTATACCTATGCTTAATGCTCAGGGCCGTGGGAGTGAGAGTTCTTTAACGTGCCAACGCCTACCGTGACACGGAACCTCCGTTTTAAAGGTCATATCCGAAAGACCCGTGATTCTCACTTCTAAATGCCGAGCGTTTGGCGAAGAAGCATTACCTATATTTCGTCTTAGGTTTGACGCGGCCATGGCACGAGCGGGGCTCGAACTCACGACCTCCCGGTTACGAAGCGAACGCTCTAACCACTGATATATATATATATATATATATATATATATATATATATATATATATATGTATATATATATATATATATATATATATTTGTGTGTGTGTGTGTGTGTGTGTAAATATATTATTTTTGCCACCTGGTGAGGGTATTTGGGTCGCATCGCTCACAGTTGATCTCCAAAGGACTGTCAAACAATGTGATATTTACGGAAGGCCTACGTCATTTTGTTCACAAGGGTTTAGGCAATATATCTACGGTATCATCTATTTATAATGATTAGATTGGTATCATGTATATTATAACGATTAATTTTTGAATTTTTTACATGTATTTAAAATCATTATAATTTTTAAAATTTTACACACCTTCCAAGATGATGGTGAATAAAATGCATAATTTCCAAATATCTGCTTAATCAATAAATAATATATGGAAGAAAATAGTCCAACAACCAAAATAAACACATGGGGAGCGCACATAGATGGGGGTAGATCAATAACGCCTAACTGCATATCTTGCAAACTGTTACACACGGTTGAAAAAAAAAACCCCAAAACAACAAAAAAAAAAAAAAAAAAAGAGAAAAAAAGAAGAAGATCGAATTACCTGATCACCTTATTTCATATCGTCAGGAATAGGCAAGAGGCCTGTCATCACCACATCCCAACCACCCCCACGTAAATTAATAATAGTTTAATTCACGTGGGAATGGTTGAGATGTGGTTATGATAGGAGAGAGGGTATAAGAACTACAGATCGGAAAGCCTGTTTCAGCTACGTGATTCTTTTTGGTAACTAGCAGATAAAATTATATATATGTTTACAGATAGTATAAATACATTTTTATTCCAACATTTCCAAATAGTCCTGTTTGGTAGGTCTATTTTTAATTATATTGGGATTTCATACGGGTGGGAGTAGGTCTTTCGATGATTTTTTTTATTAAAAAAAAATCATCCCATAGCTATTCTGAAAATCTGCTTACCAAGCCACTTAATCTGTTTGGTTAATTATTAATTGCATCATATATTTTAAATTTTCAATCACCGAAACAGTTACAGTTTTTTCCCCACATGTTAGACTGCAAACCTACATTTGAATGCATAATATACATGTACAAGTAATTATGAAAACAAACATGAATTACCCCTCCTATACAATATCCCATCTCTAAATCATTTAAAGAAAAGGTCAAATTCTATTAAAGATGCGTTTATTTCAATAGGAGATTTGACCTCTTTCTAACTGATTTAAATCAAACTATATTTATCTATTGAATTTCATATATTTTTAATTCGTTTAGGGATATGTTTAATATTTCAAGACAGGTCTCAATTTGAAAGGATAGCTTAATAAAATATCAAAACTATTTCACTTATATGCATTATTCAATGTACAACTTCCACTTCCAACTTTTAAACAAACTCAAAAAAAAAAATCCCTGTAATTATCTTATATCCCTTGTGCTTGCATGGATTACTGTCTAGTTATGTTTTATATATGATCGGATCCAATCATGCAATAACATTACGTATATACCAATTTCAAGCGCATTTGTGATTCGCATAAAACTAAATTACAAAATGGATAAAAGTTGCAACAACTATAATTAACAGTATGATGATATCTCCATACCAATTTTTTTCTGATAATTTTTGTGAATGCATCATTTGAATCTGATTACCCATGTGATTATAAACAACTTTTATTATAAATTAACTCAATTACAACGATTTTAAGCGTAAACGCCAATATTTCTTTTCAAATCACTCAAAACATTAATCTTATTTTAGAAAAAAAAATATTTCGGCCAAAAATTTAGTTCAAAGTCCAATATGTACATACAAATATTTCAAAGTTTCATGAAGTTTATACCAGGTGAAATGACCTGACAAAAGGTAGCACTTGTATATCTGTAACCTGTAAGGCTGAGGCAATAAATCTTATTTCTGGACAAACAGGTTAAAGCTTTACACAATGACATTCAGTATGATGTTACAAATGAAGGAAATCAAATATCGCTCTTATTGGTATGTACATTGTCCCTGCTTTGTGGTTTTCCACAGTAGGTTTGACTGTCCTATTGTAACGAAGGATTATATCTGAAATTAGAATCCAGATGTATGTGGAGTTCAAAGTAATCTAATAAATTGGTGCACTGATCTGTAAGAAAGATTTAAAGCTACTTTACATTCGTTAATTGTGTTAATATCAGAGCTAAAAATTGCAAGTGAAAGAGATTTACAAGAATTATAGCAGATCAGCTAGAAGGACCGATCAATACTTCGTGATGGGATTTTTCAAGATAACATGGATGGTGGTATTATATGTAATCTTTAATCTACCAGCTTCGAAGTGTAGTTTAACAAGTACAACGGTAAAATCGTATCTTACAGATTTACAGAACGACTACTCCAAAAACATCTTCCCCAAGTACAGTAATTACGAACAAGTCTCTGTGATGATGGGGCTTCAGTTGATTTCTATCAACGGATTTGACGAGGTTTCTGGTATTCTTGAACTTGTTGCCAAGTTAAAAATATCTTGGACTGATGAGAATTTACAAAGATTATACACCCCGACGTACTCTTCCATAACTGAGATTTTGGTCCCACAAAATGACGTGTGGCTACCAACAATCACTGTATACAATTCCGTAGAGTCGTTAAAGATGGTAGGAGACTCCTCTTATCATGTTCGAATCCTTCCAGCGATTGGCTGGATTCAGTGGATCCCTGGATTGATAACAAAAACCAGTTGTTCCGTCGATGCTACTTATTTCCCTTTTGATAAACAAACCTGTGATATAACATTTACCAACTGGGGATACAAGGAGTCAGAAGTTAATCTTTATTCAAGAGACGAAGTGATCGACTTAAGTTTATTTACACAAAATGAGCAGTGGTCACTAGCAGGATCCAGGATAACCAACTCCTCAAAGGGAAACAATTCTTTCATTACTTTTTCCATAACACTTGAACGACAACCAACATGGTTTCTTCTTAACATGGTATTACCCATCATTCTCATTGGCCTGTTGACGGGTCTGGTCTTCCTAATGCCAGTTGATGATGGAGAGAGGGTAGGATATATCATCACAGCATTTCTTACTTTCGCCTTCTTCCTTGATATGATTTCCTCAAACTTACCTCACACTTCGAACCCAATGGCACTGGTGGTCTATTACCTTACAGTCATGGTTTACCTGTCGTCTGCTTCTATCATAGTTACCATAATGACACTACGAATCTATGAAAAGTCAACTGATGTTCCACGATGGTTAAAAATTCTTGTAGCTATAATTTTAGCAAGATACTGTTGTCCGAAAAAACAGATTTCTGATGAGGAGATGGCGGGCTGGGCTGCGCCAGAGAAGAAAGTAAAGAGCAAAAGGCCCGATGTGATCGCCCCGACTGATAACATAACCTACCGTTTAGTGGCACTGGCATTAGATATTGTTTTCTTTGTCGTGTTTATTTTAGTAAACATGATATGCACTATTATTTTCCTAGTCCCTCTTTCAAGCAACGATTCATAACTGAAACTTAGGCTTTCTATTGCTTTACCATAGATTTGTTCATCTTTTCACATAACAATGTAACTCAGTTTTTGTATAGCATTTGTTATATTTGAATGAGTGATAAACGTACTTTTAGCAGTGAGATTTTTCTTCTTTATTCACTTGGAGTTGTTTAAGCTTGTATTCATAACTGGAGCAATGCAACATAATTAACATAATCACGTCTTATTTTCTTTACATAAGTACGCAATATATTTAGATAAATGATGATACTTTAAATAAATGTTGAATATCATTAATAGTTAAAACTAAGATGAAAAGTATTAAACTATCCTTGATGTCTCTGAGGGCAGTGCGATGCATAAGTTACCCGTACTTTAGAAATACAGTATTTACCACATCCGAAGGACGTGATAGACAGTGTTTTCCAATTATGGTTAGATGATCGTTTTGACTTGTTAAGGGTTAAAATGATTTATTATTTTTTGTTTTCCGCCACACAGTTTTTGTTGGTGGAGGAGAGAACCCATATACAATTTACCTGGGAAGAGACCACCGACCTTCCGCAAATAAACTGGTAAACTTGCTCACATAACTCCGCGGCCGAGATTCGAACACGCGCCGACAGAGGTGAGAGGCCTTGTGATTTTGAGCCCGATGTTCTAACCATTCGGCCCCTTAAAGGTTAGAATGAAAGAGTAATAAAATAAGTAACATAAATGTATAATGTTTTTGTATACTAGCACATTCACAGGCGCTCGGCCACTGGTATTCTCAAATATTTCCCTCCACAAAAATTTACATTCATATTAGACAAAAAGGTTGCCTGTGACCAACTACTGTGTGTCATGATCCCAACGTCATCTGGAAATTTTCAAGGTCACTTGGAGAAAAGTATGTTATTCTCATTCTTAATTGCTAAGATTCTAATGAATCTAATGACCTTAATGTGACATCTCATCCGAGGTTATTTATCAGAAATCTATATCATAATTTAACTTTCTTTTTAAGCCACCATTTTTAGCGCACAGAGTTTGGAGTTTCATACGAGGACGGTAAATGCAGTATTTGAGATAGAAACAGATTTGAATGTACATACAAAGACTAAGTAGTCCACTAGATCAACTATTATTCAAAATGGAATTCATTCGAAATACTGCTTGTTTGATATCTACGATATCTGCATTACACATTCATTGATCACACTACAATTCTGATTCCTGCGACCTTGACCTGTTATAAATAATTTTGATACACGATCAATATACAGATTCGTCAAAACAATGTTGTCAAGTATGGGCGTATACCGCTTCTCGAATTCAAATGTATGGCCTGAGCAAAAGCTCGCATGACTGTTTTTGCTTGATTGATTGTATATTGTCAAATGTCCCGCTCGAAAATCTTTCATTCATATGGAGACGTCACCATTGCCGGTGAAGGACTGCAAAATTTAGGCCTATGCTCGGCGCTTATGGCCTTTGAGCAGGGAGGGATCTTCATCGTGCCACACCTGCTGTGATGCAGGGCCTCTGTTTATGTGGTCTCATCCGAAGTACCGCCCCTTTTAGTCGCCTTTTACGACAAACACTATTCTAACCCGGATCCCCACGGGGCTTTGCTGTGCACCTCCCAACGGTATCAAAATTTATGTCAAGTATGAATATTGCATCTTAAATAGAAGAATATTTTGTCACTTAAAGATGCTTTGTTATCTTTGTGTACGATTTGCACTTGAATTTGTACGGCTGTACCATCACATGAGAAGAATATGCAATAAAGAACCTTCTTTGTGCTTACAGTTCTTTTAGCAACTACAGGCCTTCTACTGCGTTTAGTTAGCCATATTTTGTTTCCAATTTTTCTTGCCAGTAACACTGTTTGCAAATTCTCTTGGATTATAAAATACAAATGAAAGATTATAAAATACAAATAAAAGATTATACAACACAAATAAAAGATTACACAACACAAAAGATTACATATAACAAATAAAAGATTACAGAATACAAATGAAAGATTATACAACACAAATAAAAGACTATACAACATAAATGAAAGATAATACAACATAAATAAAATATAAAATACAAATGAAAGATTATACGACACAAATGATTGATTGAATGATTATTTATTGCTTTCCGCCACACTCAACAATTTTTCAGTTATCTCGTGGCGTCCAGTTTTTGTTGGTGGAGGAGAGAACCCACACACAATGTGCCTGGGAAGAGACCACCGACCTTCCGCAAGTAAACTGGCAAACTTGCTCACATAACGCCGCGGCCGAGATTCGAACACGCGCCGACAGAGGTGAGAGGCTTTGTGATTTTGAGCCCGATGCTCTAACCACTCGGCCACGGAGGCCCCCGACACAAATGAAATATAAATACAATACAAATGGAAGATATATAAAATGCAAACGTAAATATTCAATACAAATGAAAAATTATTCACTGCAAATGAAAAATGTAGAATTATACAATACGGATTATACAATACAAATGGAAAAGGTCAAATACTTCAACGTTTTATATGCCATACAGATGCCAGGTTGATGATGGGGGAAAACCGGACGTTTGTATTTTGTATCGCACAGAGCGAACTCTTAATTTCCATCCGCAACTGCTTCTGATATATTACAACATTCACCCAGTCTTTTGCCTTGCCCTGGCTATGATCGATACATTATTTACTTTGGGTTTATTGTGCAGTATTGCATTGTATAGGGGGATCACAAGATTTGGATGAAATTGAGATAATCAATATAACTTCACCAAGACACAACTTGATAAATAAAAGGCCCATGGGCCACATCGCTCATATCAGTTACCTTGGCCCTGGTGTTATTCAACTGTTGTGATTTTTCAGATTATTTTTTCAGTATTTATTCCCATGAAAAATTTTGACCCCATAGCGTGGACCCAACCTAGCCCCAAGGATCACAACATAATCGAATTACATGAGGATGCCTCAATACCAATATGACTAACATAACATTACTGTTTTGGAGAAGGTCAAGGTGACAAGGTTAAAGATCATAGTAAGAAATGAAAGGCCTTACCATAAGAAATCTATACAAAGTATGGAAGCTGTGGCTTAAATCATTCAGAGGGTTTCCGTGGCCGTGTGGTTAGACCATTGCGCTCAAAATCATAAGGTCTTTCTCCTCTAGTCGGCGCGTGTTCGATTCTCGCTCGCGCCGATATATGTGAGAAAGTTTGCCAGTTTACTTTCGGAAGGTCGGTGGTCTCTTCCCGGGTACACTGTATCTGGGTCTCTCCTCCACCTACAAAAACTGGATGTCACCAGATAATTGAAAAATTGTTAGCCCCTTCCAGAATTTGTTATTTATGTCAAGACAAGTTATACAAGCCTGTTTGCATTTATAGTGACATTGTGGCCTCACAGTGTATGTAAACACTAATTCAAAGATGTATGAAGTTTGTGTAAAATGCATAACATCATGCCTAGGATGCATAATTTGTGTCTCATCTTATTTATTTTGATAATCGACCTAGTTGTTCAGATACACGTGCTCGTAGCACATGAATAGTCTAGTAATATATTTTGTACATGTATTTATTTGGACATCATAATTAGGTATAAGCATACTAAAAAGCATATTCATGCATTATTATTATTATTATTGCATTTTTTTAAAAGGGTAAACACGTTTTAATTGTAAAAGTATTGTAATAGTAAGTATTACGTTTTTTAAGAACAGAAACCCAATTCAATCATGTTTCTAAATTTTATGTGATATATTTGAGATTAAGTGAACAATTAACTTTGTTTTTACTACTATTGAAGAATATACTCTGAGAGTCAGTACAGTAAAAAGCCTGGAAATTTACAATGCAGTAAATGGTGTTTCTTACAGATGTTTACTGCATTAGTCAATGTAATATTGACGTAAGTTTTAGCTCAAGCTATTGACTTGGAAAATGATTGATTTGGTAAACCATTTTTGCTGAATGTTATCCTTTTACAAACACTATGGTACTTATTTTAGGGTTTCTTGTTGTGATATAACAACATAAGTTTTCTCCAAATTCTGAGCATTTGTAGATCATGGATTGCTTAGCACCATCACAAATTAGCATTGCCTGTTTACATCCATATTATAAATGTAAATTTATAGTTTGGCAGTGGTCATGACCACATGCACTTGGGGCATGAATCATGAGCATTTCACCTCCCCCCATCCCCTCCCCCCACACAAACCTTATCACTCTTTCTTTTCTTTCTTTTTTTATTTTTTTATCTGAAATAGACACACTATTTTGTTTTTCTACAAATACTTTGTAAATATGCATTAAAGATGACCCAAATATGTTATTTTCGTCTCTGTCACGTATTAGTTAAAATTACGTTTTCAGTGATTATAAGAGGAGGCATGCATTTCTTTTCACGTCGTCTGCATCACCTGGTTCAAACTTAGCCTGATTTTTTACTCACAGCCAGTCAAAACATTGGATGTGCATATATCAATACATTGGCTAGACAATCTTCTTTACTTCCGTGTTTCCGTTATCTTTTTGGAACTCGCAGATACTTAATTACATCAATCAAATCACTCCCAATCAGAGTATTTTTGTTGCTGTGCATCAGCCGGCCCGGAAGTGCAGGAACGATAACCCAGACTACTGTTCCGAATGACACACGATGACACTCGAAGCTTCCAACCACAGGCACTTAGGGCATTGATCATGATCATTCCCCCTTCTCCCCCCTCCTCTCCTCATCAAACTATTTTTCTTTTTTCTGACCTGAAATAGACACACTAATTTTTCCCCCTCATATTTTGTAAATATGCATTAAAGATCACCTAAATATGTTATTGATTACACGAAGATCACTGATAGCGTAATTTTTACTAATACGTGACAGAGACGAAAAATAACATATATATACGCATATTTACAAAATATATGTAGAAAAAAATGAGTGTGTCGATTTCAGATCAGAAAAAGAAAAACAGAGTGATAAGGTGTGGGTGGGGTTGGGATAGTGCAATGGTCATGATCCATGCGCCAAGTGCCTGTGCTTCCGAGAGAAAATCTCGAATTTGCTTAGAGATCAGTGGCGGATTTAAGGGTGTGTATCCCCCCCCCCCCTAAACAATTTCAGATTAATGCAATACATGCAGTAATTGACGGTATTTTTCAACTATCCAACTATGCACCAATTAACAAGTAACAGTATAACTAATATAATCCCCAAGACCTGAAGTTCAAAATTCAACAATATAAACCAAGGGAATATTGTTTGAGAGTAAATACCTACAACGAGCGTTTCGTATAAAACACCATGCAGTTTCGTATACATGGATAATTGCCGAACATAATCGGGTCGCTGAGACCAAAGTCATACAAAGATGGAAACCAACGTGAAAAAATATACATTTCGTTCGTTTTAAAATATTGCAATGAAATTTGATAATGAATTTGCTGTAAATTTCAAATAAAATTGTTTACAAATCTGACACGTGCGCATTGCTTTTACAAACTGGTGACGTCCGAGGCCAATGCACATCGGAGATTGCGAGCAGGGATTACTGTCAGGAAGACAATGATCTGACATTTTCTGGTGTTTTGACTTTTTTATTGCTTCAGATTCATTCTGATCCCATGAAGTTATATATATATATATATATATATATATATATATATATATATCTTAAATCACAAATTTGTTACTATATTTGTTCTTTAGTTTTCAATTTATTTGCGGTCAGTTACAGCTTGTATGGCTTTAAAAAAAATTAAACAATCATTTTTTATTTACTCTCAGAAAAATAAATGACAAGATATTTTTTATTATTGTTACTTTTATTGAGAGAACTTATATTTTATTTTTTAAAAACTTAAATTTTGTGTCATTTTATTAATTTCACCTCATTAAATGACAGAAATTAGTAAAAATGCGCTCTATGACATAGGGGGTCTACATATTTCAAGCCTTATAAAATTTATACAAGATCCGGGAGTTTCCGAGCGCTTCGCCCCTGGGACCCAATCAGGGCTTCATCCTGGATCTGCTGGGGGCTTTCAGGCGGTCCCCAGATCCCATGCCTCATGAAATTGTGCCCCCTCTCCCGGCCTAAATTTAATTCTTGGATCCGCCCCTGGAGATAATTGGCCCTGATATTCAATCTCAGAAAAAGGGCATTTTTAAACAGATGACAAGAAAATCATATTACTCCAAGAAAGAATTCTTTGATCTTCATCCATCAGAATAAAATAAAGAGCATATAAAACTCGCCATGCCTTGAGAGTGCTGCGCTTTTATTAAAACTAAGCAAATTCAAGAATTCTTCTCCATCGGAAGCTTCGGGTGTCATCGTGTGCTTAATGTCATTCGGAACAGTGGTCTGGGTTATAGTTACTGCACTTCTGGGCCTGCTGATGCACAACAACGAAATTTGACAGTGATTGGGAGTGATTAGACTGATGTAATTAAATATCTGCGAGTTCTAAAAATACAACGGAAACACGAAAGTAAAGAATAATGTCTAACCAATGCATTGATATATGCACATTCAATGTTTTTGACTTGCTGTGAGTGAAAAATCAAGCTAAGTTTGAACCAGATGAGGCAGACGACGTGAAAAGAGATGCATACCTTCTCTTCTTATAATCACTGATAACGTAATTTTTGCTAATACGTGACAGAGACGAAAATAACATATTTGGGTGATCTTCAATGCATATTTACAAAATATTAGTTGGGGAAAAAATTAGTGTGTCTATTTCAGATCAGAAAAAAGAAAAATAGAGTGATAAGGTGCGGGGAGGTGTGTAGAATGCTCATGATCCATGCCCCAAGTGCCTGTGGTCATGACTTAGTTGACTCTACACAGTTATAGTGCATTAAAATATTAATCTCGCTGAAAGAAATTCATACACACGCACACTATTCTTCATCCTTGATTACTATTTAACGATCTCCTTCTGAATACCTGTAAGAGACATTGTTTTATTTTTGATCATGTATGCAGACGACACTGTACTTTTGTCAGAGACAGAACAGTGTTTTACAAGATATGCTTAATTGTTTACAGAAATACGCATCCAATCGAAGATAAAAGTTATTGTAGAAAAAACTAACATTCTTGTATTTAGAAAATATGGTATGTTGAAAAAGAATTATTATCAATGGAAGTATTACAAGAGTTGATTGTGGAAAAATTTGATTACCTAGGGATAACTCTAAATTTAAATGGTTTTCATAAAACACAGTGTACTAACAGTACAGAGTAGAAAGATTTTAAGTTGTTTCATAACAAAAATGAAGTCATTGTACCGTAATGGAAGTACAAAATTGTCACTGTTTGTCACATAGATTGGGAGTATAACAAACTACGGCTGTGAAGCTTGGGGGAAACAACCAAAAGCATATTAGGTGTCAAGAAAAGCACTCCATCTATGATAGTATATTACGAATTGGGACGGAAACCATTACAATGAAATAGGAAATACAAAATGTTGAAATATTAAAGTGATAATCATATATCAAGTAATGTATATCAAAAATGTTGGGTGTATGCACCAGATGTATGGTGTATGCAAGCAAAATACTTTTCCCTGTTGGTTGTCATTGTATATAAAAGATTTAGTTATTACTTTAGGTTTTGGATACGTTTATTGGAGGTGAAAGAAAGATTAAATGATATGTCCATACAAGAAGCTCATGGTTTCATTGTTATTTTGAAACTTCTCCCAAATGTACTCTGTACAAGTATTTGAATGATAGTTTCAAACTACAACTTTATCTAATAAAACCAGTATCAGGAATATATGTAAAGGATATCTGTAAAGATAGTTTACCTTCTCATCAGCTAGAAATTGAGCGTGGAAGATTTTATGACATTTCAAGAGATGAGACACCTTGTAATGTATGTCCTTTGTCACAGATTGAACATGACTTTCATTTTTATTTGATCACAGATTGAACATGACTTTCATTTTTATTTGATCACAGATTGAACATGACTTTCATTTTTATTTGATCACAGATTGAACATGACTTTCATTTTTATTTGATCACAGATTGAACATGACTTTCATTTTTATTTTGATCTGTTCATTTTATGATGATGTTAGGAAAATGTACATAAAAATATTACTATAAAAACCCCTCTGCCTTCAGAATTGTTCAGCTGTTGTCAACAGAAAATGCTACAGAGTTATGTAAATTAGGAAAACATTTTTATAAGTGTTTAAAATTAAGAGCAGAAATTTAATATATTAATAGGAGAGTATCCGTACTATTATTATTGCATATCATTTATCATAGTAGAGCTTTTATAACATGCATTATTGATGCTTTCATACAATAGATAACTGTAATAATGTTACAATGTTACTATTCCGCATAGTCTTCATTATTATGTCATGTTTTATTTTGTAAAAATTATTTCTATGTATATACGTTAAACCTGTAAACTGTATGGTTCTTGGTGATAATGAACAACACTCGTATACCATTTGAACGAATATATTTTTCACTGAAAAACAATGGGAAGGCAAAACTAATTGAGTGCATTTAAATGCCCTAATTTATTCACTTCTGATTTCGTATTAGTAAAAGTGAACGTTGTGCATTTGGAGGAAATGAAGATTTTCGAAATTTCTCTGTATCTGTCATTGACCCACTTATCTTATGTTATCGAAGGAGCATTATATCAGGAAAATTTTAACTCTTTTATTAAAACTTCAGTGTACAGTTATTATGAGAAGAGAATCCGACCCATTAACGACCAGTCTAAAGCTTTAGACGTGAACATATCATACAGCGCAGTAGCGATCAATGGATTGGACTCTGCCAGTGGTACTTTGGAAATTGTTGGAATTTTAACTGCTACATGGTACAACGAACTTTTGATCTTCAATACGTCCACAGAATGGAATAGTTTAGGAGGACTTCTGTTTCCACAGAACGCGTTTTGGCGGCCATCGCTAGTTTTGGACAACTCTGCAACCTCGCTGGCTGAGATTGGTGACAGCTCATACCGTATCAGAATAGACGGAAATGGAAAGCATGAATGGGTCATCGGATTAGTTGCAGCAGCTGCCTGCTCTGTTGATATCACCAACTTTCCTTTCGATAGCCAGTCATGTGAGCTAATTTTTACACCATGGGGAACAACGGACTCTGAAGTAACCTTGTCGCCTATGGCAACAACAGTGGATCAAACGCATTATTCAGAGAGCACAGAGTGGATATTCGCATCATCATCTATTGTATCTAGCTCAAAGAATAGCATTTCTTATCTCACCATCACCATCAACCTTAGGAGAAGTCCCGGTTATTTCTTCGTCAACCTCGTAATGCCTGTCGTCGTCGTTGCGCTGCTAAATGTTTTGGTTTTCTTGCTACCTTCTGAGTGCGGCGAGAGAGTGGGCTATGCCGTAACCATATTTTTAACATTCGCAGTTTACCTTGATATTATAACGGCCACACTTCCAAAATCAACCGACTTTAACGCCAAACTATCCAATTATTTAATATCGATGGTAGTTTTGGGGGCAATGACAACCCTCATGATCATAATTTCTCTGTATGTTTACCACAAAGATGAAGCCACGCGAATACCGCAATGGCTCATAAAGCTCTCCAACTGTTTACAGTGCAAGTGTGGAAAGGGAGAAGTTAAAACTAGCTCTGTGGTTCCTTCCAGCACAACGAGGCTCGATGACAATACCAAAAAGCATCTCGGTCCTGCAGCCACGAAAGTCGGGATAGGATCGCGACAGAACACACTGCTTGACCTTGAATTACAAGAACGTGACTCTGGAAAAGAGAGACAATCCATCGCCTTTTCCGAAAAGTCTCCCATAGTAAGCTTTTCAAACGAAAGCGTTTCCGAAGATGACGATGACGAGGAAGATGTTATTGACTGGCACTTCGTTGCAGTGTCGCTGGATTATCTTTTCTGTTTTGTCACTTTCTGGATAACATTAGGATTGTCTTGCTTCTTCCTACTACCGTTGGCGTTTGTGTGACAAATTCACTTTAAGATGTTTAGTGGAAATGGGTTTATTTATATACTTGCACATTATATTCTTCTATTAAAACTGTAATAGAATGTTTATTTACATACATATTTCTATTTTTTGCTTATTTTATTCTACATGTTACAGTCATTATATACTTATGAATATGTTATTCATGAATTGTATATTTAAAGAAACTTCTTCCTACCGCCTTTGGCGTTTGTGTGACAAATTCACTCTAAGATGTTTAGTGGAAATGGGTTTATTTATATACTTGCACATTATATTCTTCTGTAAAAACTTTTATAGAATGTTTATTTACATACATATTTCTATTTTTTGCTTATTTTATTTTACATGTTACAGTTATTATATACTTATGAATATGTTATTCATGAATTGTATATTTAAAGAAACTCTCATTTTGTTCGAGTATAATTCAAAATAAAGTTTTTGTCTTGTAGATATGATTGTGTTAATTTGGATTTAATGGACTGAATATTAGTACAAATGCTGAAGAAGATTGGATTTCTCTATTCAAAATGTTTAAACTTTGACAAATATTTTTCTATCATTGTTTAAGGCAATAAGAATGCAGTCAGCTGTTTCACTAAATTTCAAAATGATAATTAATATAATGGACGCCGAAAGTGTAACGGTTTGAATATGAAATTGATCCACTAATGTAGTGATACATGCTCTAATAGTCCTTTTGTGATGAGGAACGAGTATATTGGTTGTAATCGTCGCTGAAATTCAGAAATCACATTTAGCAAGAAATGTGGAGACAATGTTGAAAGGAAACGTTCTTGTGTTTTTTTCTTGCATGGTGACTCTTAGCTCAGCTACCTGGGCTGCCACTGATGTTAGTACTCTTTTATCTTCATCTTCGTTCACTAACTATGACAAGCGTATTCGTCCACGGGTAACACAAACAGACGTTTTAGATGTGTATATTAAGTTAGGACTTACAGCCATTACTGGATTAGATGAGATCGGTGGGACTCTATATTTAGTGGGTTATCTAGATGCGACATGGAAAGATGATCTTATTGCGTGGAACACAGGGAATGTTGATCAAATTATACTGTCACACAACGATATATGGACACCAGCCATGACGTTATATACATCAGTCAGCTCCCTCTCTGAACTCGGCGCCTCTGACGATCCCGTTACAATCCTTAAAGATGGAACCGTGAATTGGAGACCGGGTCTGATTATAGAGAGTGGTTGCGCTATTGACGTGAGCTACTATCCCTTTGATACACAAACATGTTCCGTGACTTTCCTTCCTTGGCAGTACACCAGTGACCTTGTACATTTAATGCCAAATGCTACAACAGTTGATACGTCACTACTACAGAAAAGTTCAGAGTGGGATTTGACGGAAACGACAGTGACAAATACGTCAGGGGTTTTCACAGAAGTCACATTTAAATTGACACTAAAGCGACGCCCTCAATATTTCATCCTTAACATGGTTCTTCCTATCATTCTCATTGGCCTCCTGAACGGGTTTGTCTTTGTGATGCCTTTTGACCAAGGAAGAGTTGGGTTTATTATAACAGGATTCCTCTCAATTGGAGTCTTTTTAACTGTTATAGCTAACACTCTTCCAAAATCGTCAAATCCCATGTCTTTGTTGGCTTACTTCATCATCTGGCAGCTCATGCTTGGCGCGCTTTGCACGCTCGAAGCTATTCTCACTTTAAAGATCTACCATCGTCATGGTAAGATGCCTCTTCCATCTCCACTGAAGAAATTTCTGTCCATCCTTTGGTGCTATCCTTGCCGAGGTAAAAGCGTGGAGGATGAGAAACCACCAAAAGGCTACACCTTCTATAGAAAACGCTACCAGCTTCATTCCGTATCGGTATTCGTCAAGGAATTCAAGATGAAAAGAAAAGGAGATGATAAAGATAACCCAGAACTAAAAGAGAAACCGGAACCGAAAGTTTCGTGGAAGACACTCGGAAGTACCCTTGACATATTCTTTTTTCTCGTATTTATCGTCCTCAACATTGCTATTTATATGATGTTTCTGGTTCCTTTGGCTAATGCGGCATAAGATGACACTATCAAACTGGCATACGTGTTATCTTATTTAGGAAATGATATATATTTTATATATAACTTTCATATTATGAATTTAAATGTTTATCTTAATTTTGTGATGTTGTGTTCATAAATATTGTGATACTGTTAAGAATAAAACAAAACCTACCATAGTCAACAGAGTTAATAATCTAACTGCGCCAGGTGATTATCCTTTCTTCACTTGCACATCTATTATGAAATTTCAAGACAGGAAGATATTGAGGTCATACATAAGGTATTTTAAAACATATATTTTCTTTAACATTTTTACTCACCTGAGCTGAAAGCGCAAGTGACCTTTTCTGATCACCATTTGTCTGTCGGATGTGTGTCCTTCCGTCTGTTCGTAATCTTTCCACATTTTCATCTTCTTCTCCAGAACACTTGGCACAAATCATCCCAGGGTGAAGGAAATTCAAACTTGTTCAAATGAAATCCATGTCTTTTTCAAAGGGGAGATAATCATGAAAATGCAAAAATAAGATGAGGTATTTAAAAATCTTCTCAAGAACAACACTATCTGTCGCGGAGCTCAGTGGTAAGGCGTTCGCTTCTTTCGTTATCGGAGGTCGTGAGCTCGAGCCCCACTCGTTCCATGGCCACGTCAAACCTAAGCCGTGAACATAGATAGTAATTGTTCCTTTGCCAAACCCTCGGCATTCAGAAGTAAGAATAACGGGTTTTTCGGATATGATTTTAAAAATGGAGATTCCGTGTCGCAGGAGGTGTTGGCACGTTAAATAAGCCTCAATGCTAAAAGCCGTTAGTGCTAAGCATAGGTCTAAATTTGTGATACTTCACCTAAAGCTGGTAACGTCTCAGTATGGGAAGTAAACAAACAAAACTCAAAGAACCTCTGGGTTAGAAAAGTTCAAATTTACATGAAATTTTCCTGACATAGTGTAGATTTAAGAATTGTGGCCCCAGAGAATAGGATGAAAAGTGGAACTCTAAATGAAAGCTGCCTGACATAGTCTCCGGGGGTAAGGTGGGGCCGCAATAGGGCATCAAAGCGTCATGCTGATATATAGGGAAAAACTTTGAAATATCTCTTGAACTGTTTAAGTTAGGACTTTTATATTTTGTATATACATATTTTTACGGTTGATTGATTGATTGATTGATTATTTATTGCTTTCCGCCACACGCAACTATTTTTCAGTTATCTGATGGCGTCCAGTTTTTGTTGGTGGAGGAGAGAACCCAGATACAATGTACCTGGGAAGAGACCACCGACCTTCCGCAAGTAAACTGGCGAACTTGCTCACATAACGCCGCGGCCGAGATTCGAACACGCGCCGACAGAGGTGAGAGGCTTTGTGATTTTGAGCCCGATGCTCTAACCACTCGGCCACGGAGGTCCCTCATGTTTTTACGGAAAGGCCTTTCATGTGATACCATGGTGTGTAACCTTATCATCTTGATCTTCTAACCCGGGTCCACACAGGATTTATACTTTGTTGTTTAATCTTGAGACCTTAACCTGGAAGTTTGACGTACTTTTAATAAAATATGACCTAAAGAACCAAATTTTGCAACCCTTCACCGGCAATGGTGACGTTTCCATATCAGTGAAAGATTCTCGAGCGGGACGTTAAACAATATATAATCAATCGATCTCTAACATTGGTCTTATCCAGAACAGTAAAATTATGGTAGTCATACTGGCGTTGGGAAATCTGTGGTATGTGAATTCATTTTCAATTATGTTATGATCCTTTAGGACCACAATATGGGGTTAAAATTTTCCATGGAACAAAGACTGATAAAAATTTATTTTAAAAATCACAACAGCAGAACAATGGCAAGGTCAAGGTGACTCAGGTGAGCAATGTGGCCCATGGACCGCTTGTTTATTTGATTCTGTTGGATACTGTCTTTTTTAAATAAGAGACATTAAGAGTTTTCATTGAAAATATCAGCTATTAAAATGTCCCGTATTGGTTGTGTCTGTGGTAAATTGTCTTTGATCCTCAAGACCTATATCTCACGAAACAAGAATGCTGTTGAAATATATATAGAATAGCAAATAACTGTCTTCAGCAACCATCACAAAATAAAATTACAGATGTACTTGCCCATGTTCTGAAAAGAGATGGCGTGTAGACTGATATATGTGAGAATTGTATTTTTAATAAAAAAGGATAAATATGATGGCAAAGACCGATTTTAAATAGACAATCGCTTAATTAACATCTATTCAAACATTTTTGATGAATTCTGATCAAATGTCCGATATCAGTTAAAGGTACCAATGTAAACCACGACGCAATAAGATAATTTGCTCAAAGGAGAACAGTAAACTCAAGTAATGGCGGTAACAAACCTATGCGTAGCGTTTTGTGTGCTTTTCTCTTTTCATTATGTTTATGGAGATGTGGCGTCTGACTGGATCTTGTTTTACAGAAACATTTTTAATTCCTACAATAAAAACATATTTCCAAGGAATGCTCAAAGTGACATGATTACTGTCACCCTTTCATATTATCTGAACGCTATCAACGATTTTAATGAGGTAGGAGGCGTGCTGAAGACGGTCGGTTTTTTGTCAGTAGAGTGGAAAAGTGATCTTGCCAAATGGAGCGAGAAACCACGTGGAATGTCCGCTGCTATTCCTGACACTATGATTCCACTCTCAGAACTTTGGCATCCTCCAATAACGCTCGTCAATTCCGTTACTTCTTTAGCCGAGCTCGGATCATCAGCGGACCTGGTCTGGGCAAAATATGACGGAACTCAAATTTGGCGACCTGCTGTTATTTTGTCTTCTTCGTGTTCCACGGAGCCTCTTTACTTTCCCTTCGATACACAAAAGTGTAACTTGACTTTCAGGGCTTGGGATCACATCAGCTCAGAAATCTCGCTAACATCCTCGGATACTAAAGTAAATTTGGATTTCTTCAGCGAAAGTGAACAATGGGAATTACTTGACTCAGAAGTTTTAATTTGGTCTAGGGATGGCGTATCTTTTGTTACATATACCTTAAAAATACGAAGGATCCCACTTTGGTTTATCATCAACATGGCAGCACCTATTGGGTTGTTGGGACTTCTCTCTACTTTCGTTTTTCTTCTTCCCATAGAGGAAGGGCGTGTTGGATATGCACTGGGATCATTCCTTACATTTGCTGTCTATCTGTCCTATATTATCGATAGTTTACCAAAGGCCTCGGATCCTATGTCCTATCTGACAATATACATTGTCACTCAAGTCATCATGAGCGGCAGTATTGCGTGCATCTCCGTTTTTACCGTGAGACTGTACCTTAAAGACGAGGACGCTAGAGTGCCAACATGCATGGCGATATTCATTGGTTTCATCTGCTGCAGATTCTGTGCAAAAGATGAGTTTGAAGAAGTTTATAAACCAGATGTACCTGAAATTAGAGAGAACGATAGCGGCACAGGATTTCCTGCAGACAACGAGAACGAACCGCCACAAAGAGAAACCTTAAAAGCAGAAAATCTGCCACCAAGCGTCAAATTCGGCGTACCGAACGTTAAGTGGAGGCCACTTGATGCTGACAGAGAGGACGAGGTAGATGAAGAAAATCTTGGTTGTATGAATATACCTAGAGTTGGATGGAAGATGGTAGCAAGATCCCTAGATTATTTCTTTTTTGCAGGAACTGTTGCTACGCATACCGTTCTTGCATTTATATTTCTGTTGCCAATTTACGTACAATATTAAAATGCTGTTCCGTGATTAAAATTCAATGTATGTATCAAGAAGTTAATTTTCGCATGTTATTCATTTAATTCAATGTTTATGCGATTTACTAATAAGCATAAGATTGTTGTTTCGTATAGTACATTAAACATCGTACTTTTTCTCTGTGACTTTTATCATATTCCAATATATCGAGGTAATTTTTCTTGTACAAACATTATTTATGTATTCACTTTAGAATGCTGGTTCATGCTATGTGATCAAATAAAATTCATCGTTTGAAATATCTTATTTCATTTAAATGTAAAAAAAAAAAAGAAATGAAAAGAAAGGAAAAATATAATAAACAATAATATATTATGGACAAACAGGAAAAACAAATGATGATCAATATGAAATTCACATTACTGGTAAATGATTTGAAGCCGTACGTTTTGCACTTTAAGTATTTTTGGAAGAATTATCCACCCTTGATAAAAATAAGAACAATTAAATGCTCGAAATATATCTGCATAAATGATTAATTTTATATCATTTTTTAATAATGAGAAGGTGTATGTAACTTACCAAAAGATTTGTAAGAAAAAACAATTTTTTAAAGAGATTTTAATCAAACATACTTTTCCTAATCAATTAAGTATTGTACCTTTGCTCTCTCGTGATAAAGCATATGAGTTAAAGGGATATGTGTAAAATTGAGATTCATCCAGAAATATAACAGCCGAATGAAGGTAATAGAGCATTCTTTTATCAGCAATCAGTTATCGCCCAAGCGTTACACTCAATTGGTACCTGTTTAAACCTATTTGAGATTTTTGACACATACCGTTCTACCGTTTGGGCTGAACATAATCAGTAACACACATCTAGATGGTGTTAATAATAGGCCCACGTACTCTGATAGCAAATTGAATGACAAAGTAGGATGATGTACAGAAATTAAAGAAATTATATAGAGGATATGCAATGGTTTGTAGTTGGAATACGTAATTTATTTTATAAGTAAGGCGAGATTTTTTAAACTAAATTTTCACGAGTGAAAAGCACGAGCTCGGGTGAAAATAATAATGATATTAATAATAACCCTCCTGTTTCACAGTGAAATAAATTCCATATCCAACCACAAAATATTGAATTTTCTGTTTATTACATTTCTTTGGTTTTAGAACATGTTTATTTCAAATTTTAAAGGAAGTATATAATAAACAACTTGACATCACAATCAGTTGTTATTTATATTCACCCTGTGAAATCAAAGGAAAAAATATAGTATTTCACTGTTGAAAATTTAATAAAAATCAATATATATATATATATATATATATATATATATATATATATATATATAGAGAGAGAGAGAGAGAGAGAGAGAGAGAGAGAGAGAGAGAGAGTAGATCCTCAGTACCCCTTGCTTGTCGTAAGAGGCGACTAAAAGGGGCGGTCCTTCAGATGAGACCGCAAAAACCGAGGCCCCGTGTCACAGCAGGTGTGGCACGGTAAAAATCCCTCTCTGCTCAAAAGCTCTGAGTGCCGAGCATAGGCCTAAATTTTGCAACCCTTCACCGGCAATGGTGACGTCTCCATATTAGTGAAAAATTCTCGAGCGGGACGTTAAACAATATATATATACAATATATATATATATATATATATATATATATATATATAGATAGATAGATGAATTTCAACAGGGGATGCCTACATCTCTTAGGCACCAGATCCCACCTTTGACCTTGTCTTACTTTGTATCTTTTGTAGGAGTTATGAAGTTAACTACTGTGTTATTATCTTCACTTGCTCATGATAATGTTCAGGCTATGTTCATATCTACATGTTTGATGCCTACAATTTATATTTTCAAATTTCAAGGAGTTGATCAAGCAAAACCTATTTTCCCTTCACGTTTGATCAAATTAAATCGAAACTGACGTATTTCATGTTAAATGTTAAAACAGTTTTTTATGAGAAAACGAACTGGATTCCACTTTTTGCGCCCTCACTTGACTTTTCCATCATTACCGTGATATTTTTAATGATACAAAAGGAACTGTCCATGCCCATCTCCTCGTATTACGTTTGAGAAAAACTAATCTTTTGCAAGTCAAACAGGTCTTATGATTAGGTGACACCTGGCACGTATCATCGTTTTTCAAAACGGTTTGGTGGATGTTGACTTCTCTAAAATTCTTGACAAGAAAATTAAATCAACGTACAGACTGAATTCTAGGGAGTTGAAATTTTAAAGACATTCAGAGTTAAACAAATAATTACCATATAAACATCAAAGTAATTCCGCTGTTTTTTATAAGTTGATATTGATTTATTTCGCTAAATTTGCGCAGTTAACATTGGTTGAATGAATTGGTACAATTCATTTTATTACTATATGCAGAGACTCTGGTTCCTTGGGTTTCTATCCTTTCCGTGGCTGCAGCTAAAATAAAAAAAACCCATAACAAATTCAAACCATCCCCTCAACAATAACAACTATTACAAAAAAATCCGGGGTTCATATCACCAGGGATGGATCACCCATGCGGATCGCAGCGGGAAAAAAAGCCCCAGATATAGGAACCACTTTCATACAGCCGAGGGTGTTTGTACGTAGAACAGTCAGGAATTTGAGTAAAATTCCTGTTTTAAATTGATTTTTCGTTTAATATTAAATAGGAATGTAGAAATTTAGTTATTTTTGAAATATGTCTTATTATGTATAAATCGTTAAGTAAAATTATTACATTTAAATTTTTAAAGTTATTATATACTAGGTTTCAAATTTAGATAATCACATTTTTGTAAAATCTTGAATAACCTACCATTACATAATAATTTGATAATATAAAAGTCTATAAGAACGGAATCAAGACAACTCGCCCCTAAGAAACTCGCCCTCGGTCAGAGACAACTCGCCTCGAATTAGGACAAGTCGCCCCTGGTCAAGTCAACTCACCATCTTCACAAAGACAACTATGGATGCCGGTCATGAAATCAACCTCGGCTATATGAACCCGTTTTTTCATATCCGTTTATCTTCGGTACGGCTAAGCTGGTTCAAAAATAAAACGATCCAAATTCGTCATCCAATTGTAATTTCTACCAAAAATATTACCATTCACAAAGTTTTGGACTCTTCCTGTCACACTGTGTTTGTGTTTGCCAATACAACTTGTCACCGATTCAAATGCTGTGTGACGTGTTTCAAACCAATTTTTGACTACGGATTACTACATTTACATGATCAAAATATAGGGCTCACGGCGGGTGTGAACGGTCGACAGGGGATCCTTACTCCCTTTAAGCACCTACTCCCACCTCTGGTATATCCAGGGATCCTTGTTTGTCCAACTTTTTATTTTGTACTAGTATTCCTTATGTGTTTGTGTAAAGAACCGCCTAGCAACTGGTATGAAACACATCAGACAGTATTTGACCCAATGCTAGATTGTATAGGCAAACTAGATCGTTATAACGGCCATAGAATTTACAGCTTTAAACGAGACTGTTGAAACCCCTCTAACATAAATTTGTTTGTCAGTAGTCTGCCTCGATTTACAAACTAATCATACAAGGAACAAGTTCTTGTGTATCGAATTAGTTGAAAGACATAAACATCATATGTAGGTGATGATGGAATATTGCTACATAGATATGGGAAGCTAACGATGGAAAAGCTAAAATCTTCCCGTTTGTTGTTAGTTTGCCGTTAACATCTAATTTCAATCCTATTGATTATATCAATAAAATATGTTCAAAACAAAAAAATCTAATTTCAACAAAATATTTAAGTACGAAGCAGATATGGAAGACTTTGTGATGCCTTTATTTCAAGTTTACTGGCATATATCGAACCGACATATGATTGAAAATGACTTTTGTTAAAAGATAAAACGTCATCGATATATCTAAATGTCGAGTCGAAGGCCACAGCTAGGGATTTTTCTTCTTCTCATGTAGAGGCCTTTGAGTAAATTCTGCCTCATAAGAATATAAAAACATGTCAGCTAACAAAGGAGCACAATTCATACCCATGGGAATCCCAACAGGCCTTTGGAAGATCTGATCATCAAAGGCTACAATTGTCAATGCGAAATTCGAGCATCTATTTAATATCATATTCAGATTTGTGTGTAGAATCAGAGTGTTGTTTAACAAAGTGATGTTTTTACTGATCACTAGGTACGAACATGTTGGAATTTTTACCCAAGAGAAATACAATAACTGGAGTATACTATGCAAACTTGTTATACCAGCTGAGAACCGCCATCCGTGAAAAACGCTCTAAAGGTGTTTCGCTGCAACAGGACAACAGGACAACACCAAAGTCCACACTTGCAAAGCTGCATTGGATGCTGTAAAGCGAAATGGGTATGAATTAATACCACATGCTGCCTATTCGCCTGACCTAGCTCCTATCGACTTCTTCCGATTCCCAAACTTGAAAAAGGATATCCCTGGACATCATTTCCGGTCTAACGAAGAAGTCGTGACAGCAGTTAAGGAATGGGTAAATGGAAAAGACCCTGGCTGTTTCAGTTCTGGGTTGATGGCACTTGAATACCGTTGGTCTAAGTACACCACACTAGGGTAATTATAACGAAAAAGAAGAGGTGGATCTCAACCAGAAATAAGTTAGGCTGGTTACTTATCGACTCGCCCTCGTAGATTGTAGTGTCAATTGAAATCGAAAAAAAACAAAACAATCTGTCTAAATATACACAGTAGTATGTTATTGTATAAGATGATTTTCTATTTCATAGAAAACTTACAATAGTGCTTCGATGTAAATTAAAAAGAAAGAAAGAAAAGTAGTTCCGGATGCTGGTTGTCAGTGGTTGTGGTTGGTTGGTTATATATTGTTTAACGTCCCGCTCGAGATTTTTCACTCATATGGAGATGTCAACAATGTTGGTGAAGGTTTGCTCGGCCTTTGAAGAGGAAGTGATATGTATCGTGCCACACCTACTGTGAAACGGGGCCTTTGTTCTTGTTGTCTCATCTGAGCACCTCCACTTAGTAGCCCCTTACGACAAGACGTATATATGTGAGGAGGTTTGCCAGTTTACTTTCGAAAGGTCGGTGGTTTCTTCCCGGGTACATTGTATCTGGGTTCTCTTGTCCACCAGATAGCTGAAAAATTGTTGCGTGTGGCGGAAAAACAACAATTAATCAATCAATCAATTTATTCATGCATCCTATCAATTAATAACTAGAAAATGATGATGCGGGGGTGATCTCAAAAGTAGTTCGGATCGGAAGTGCTATATGCAACGGACGTTTGATAGTGCTATGGTATATCAAACTAGTGCACCACACGAATGAGATAAATATATATATTCCATAAATAATACATATGCTGATATGCTTGGGATGGAATAAAAGTATCACATCCTTGTAGCAGCAAGTGGAATCAGAAAGGCGACGGAGATCAACAAAATTAGGGCAAAGAAAATAAATAGACACATAATATCAATAGCTTTGCACACGTCTGACCACTCCATTTGTTCATCGTCTTCCGTTTCATTGTCACTTGCAGCAGAGTCCTCACTGTCGCTGGGTTCATCAATGACTCTAATTTTTTTGGTGAAGTTTCCATTTTTTTGCGTTACATGTTGTCCAAGTTTTGCCCACCTGCCTGCTGGGTTTTCAGAATCGACCGTGATAACCTTGGATTTCGGCGTTGGGGGCTTTTTTATATCTGTTTGTTCTACTTCCTGTGTCTCTTTCTTGCAAAAATTACGGCAATGTACAACGGCTACAATTCGTTTCAACCATTTTGGCACCGGATCATCATCGGTTCGGATGTAGGCGCGTAGAGATATTATAGTCACAAAGCAGATGAAAGCACTTACCATCAGCATGGTGATCATGAAGTAAGCAAAAATGGACACAGGATTCGATGTTTTCGGAAGATTATCTGATATAATGGTGACGTAAACAGCGAGAGTCAGAAATACAGTAACAGAATAGCCCACCCTTTCACCGGAGTCTGCAGGCAACATGAACACCATCAAATTAAGAAAAGAGAGTAGTTCAATGGGTAAAACGATATATATAAGGAAAAAACTAGGCTTTCTTGCGAGTTGCAAAGTATATTTAGCAAAACTTGAGTTTCCTTTGACCTCTTGAATACTAGTGGTAGATTTTATTTCCCACATGTCGCTACCTTGAAATTTCGATGTGTCAACAGTAGAGGACGACAGATTAAAGCTTATTTCAGTTGGTTGATACCCCCAAGGAGTGAATACAACATCACAGCTTTGGATATCCCATGGGTAGTTTGAAACATCAACACTGCAGGCAGTTCTTGTTACGATTCCCGGAAACCACTCCATATTTGCTTTTGCTCCTGAGCTTAATACTGTAATTCTCACATAATAGTTAGAATCTCCTACTGAATTTAAAGCATTCACTGAATTGAAAACCGTTATAGGAGGCTTCCATACGTCATCCTGTGGTATCAGAACATCTGTGAATGAGTACGTTGGAGGACTTAAGGATGAAGCGGTCAGGTAAGGGTCAAGAACAATATCATCTGTCCATTTGATACGAAGTGTTCCAACTAGTTCAAGATGACCAGCAACTTCATCAAAATCACTCAACGAAATCAAGCCTAATTCCATGTCAACATAAATAGTGTCTGATAAAGTATCTCTTGGAAATATTTCCATCCGGTAAGTGCAAGAACTTGCAGAACAAAAGGTGTCATTTATCCAACTCCAAACATGGTCTGCATTGAGAGTGGAACCGCCATAAAAACCAGTACAAAAAATGAAGAGAATTGGTAGAAGATCTCCCATTATGGATATTTACAGCCGTAATGATAAACGTACACAAGTAAGTCTTCAGACAATTCGGTTATTTTATTACAGTCATCAACCATGAAAAGCATTGAAACTTTTCAATGCTCTTGCGTTTCATGGCTAACAATGGAGTATTTAAAATATAGATTTTCTCTTTACTGTATACATAAATGAATTAAAATTTAAATAGGTTATATTCAAAAGCAGTTTCGGATTTTCGTGGTCTCAGTACTGGACGTAAGGAGGATGTACCTCATTACAACTGGTACAGATCAAAAGTAAAGGGACTAAGATCGATAACAGTTATTTTCAATCCTGAAATTAAAACACTATCCAATTTCTCTTAAGGTTAGAATGAAAAAAAAAATCATTTTTCCCAAACTGAAATTTTCCAATATTTTACTGATAATGGTTCAATATGCCAATTTTTCAAACAGTTAATCGAATAAAAGTCATGACCCACATATTTCTTCCACAACTATATTTATGCATTTACATCTGTTCGAGTTCGATGCTTACTTTTAAAAGAGAGATGTTGATTTTTGAAATGTGAATTTTTGAATATTTGAAGAAAAAATTGAAATTCAAGCATTTTTGGTGTTATGGGCAAAAAATTCATAATCCATTACTAAAACTTACAGTTTACAGTCACTTTGTTCGCGATAACATTTTGAAATAGGTCTAGAGATCCAGAGATCACACACACCGGTATTAATTTTCAATTAAGATTCTGAAAACAGGTTGAATTTAACTCTACTCATCAGGCACTTTGGTGGAATTTTTTAAATGATTTGTTTCCATGATAATATGAAACAAGAGGCCCACAGACCTTGTCGGTCAACTGAGTATTATTTAAAAGTATTACTAGTCCCAAGGGTTACGAAATCTATTCTAATAATAATTTTCCTGTTCTGCATATCTAGGCTAAACTCTAAAAATCAGTAAGTCCCCAAAGTGTTCAAACTAATGAAATACTTTAAACAATGTATTATATCTTACATTAACACTTTATGACTATTTTGGGTCCGCCTCTTGGGTTGCGAAATTCACAACTTTAGCACAATCCTTCTTGCTTTTCTTAATTATCCTTCAGTTTTAATACAGTATGAGAAAAATTGAAGAAATCTTTCAAATGATAAAAACATTTAATCACTATGACCATTCTGGCCCCACCCTGGTACCACAAACCGGACCAGTTTTCAGCTGCGTTTGTAGAGAAGAGTTTTGAAAATTGGTAATTTTTCTCCCGCAAGTAAGGCCCCAAGGTTACAGGAGTTCTGAAGTCTACAATTTTTGTCTTTGTTCAAAAAATGCCCAATACCAATATGAGAAGAGTTGAAATGGTAGTCATAAAGAAGTTCAAAATGTTTAAATGTTAATAGACGACGCACGACAGTGGATGCTGACCGATTGCAATAAAAATTACCTAACAACATGTTTTCAAAACAAATACATGTACTATTCAAAATGTTTTAAGAATTACATGTATCATCTTTTTCAAGTCTTCAATTACTCTTTAACTTGCAAACTGTCATCTCATTAATTGTTATTCTCTTAATGCATATCATGTCAACTTGCATTTGTTCATCTCAAAAAGCATGTCAACTCCTAAGTTAATCAAATCTTACAAATCATTTTGATTATTTTTCCATCCCTTAATTGTTCAATTCTTGCAAATCATATCAATGTTTCACCTCTTGTAAATAATGCGATGTTTCATCTCTTGAATTCATTCTTATCTTTATTCCACTTTTCCCAAATACTCAATACCTGCACACACCTCTCAAGTATTAATTCTTGTAAAGATTTATCCTGGGCGTGCATTAATACATCTTATTTATTAGAAACACAACATTACATCAATACTCTCTCAAGTATACACATCACAAACTGGACAATTAGTTTACTCGACAACATACGCTCTACTAACTCACTACAATAACAGAAATTGTTTTTTTTTTAAAAATCCACAGGACGTTCAAATGTCAAACCAAAAAAAAGTAAATTCAATTTCTTTTAAAATCTACTTTATATACGAACAATGTTTTTTTCTTCCAAGTGACACTTTTTGATCTGTCATCAATTTCAAAACACTGTGGAGTGGGGGGGGGGGGGGGGGGGGGGGGGGTTGGTAAAGCTGTGTACATAAAAAATCATAATTAAAAGTAATAGCAAGTTCATAACGACAATCAATGTCATTACGTAATAGATAAACAGAATCGGGATCAGTGCTTCTTCCTAGAATTCTCTTCGAATTCGTTTTTATACAGAATAACTCATAAAACAAAGCTGAAGTTCTGTCCTTAATTAGAAAACAACTTTATTATTGTATCCCCCCCCCCCCCCTAAACTCTATTTATTACGCTCATGGATAAAAATAAACAAATCAGAAATCGAAAATTTTCTATCCCATTTACAAAATAAACGTGAGCAAATCCTATATCAGATCGCAGTCTAATAACGTTGTTTTTCATTATCCGCAGGGCGATAAGTTGTAAGAGTCGTTATACTAAAAAAAATTAATTAAATGAAAATTGTAGTTAATCGGCCGGCCGACATCTTAAATTACATGCCGCTGACTATACGAGGTTTCCTATGTCACTGCTTATCAGATGCTGCGCCCCACAAGTCTAAAGTCATTGGATTTAGCAAGGTAAATGCTCAAGTTAAGATCTAACAATATCATCTTAAGCGTAGTTTGTAAAAAAAAATATTACTTTTTCAGTTTTTAGTGTCAATGCAACAAATTATGTTATATGAATGATTCTTGGATTCATACTCTTTCAAATGATATACATATATAGTGGTTTTTAAAATTGATTAAAGTGTAATACAAGCATAGACACATTTTTCTGAAACACCTTGTATGTAAAAGAAAATTATACACTTATTACTTGATGTACCACGGCCCCATCATGTTCATTTCTGACATGTCTAGGTCACATCAAATAGAAAGGTAGATTTTTCCGTAACGGGTATTTTCTGCGGGTCGAATTTTTTGCGATTTGATCGTAATTTTTGCGGAGTTTTCCTATCCACAAAATATGAACAACCACAGAAAATCCCCGTTATACGGTATGTATTGCAGTTGTATGTAATGGGAGTTCGTGTTATTCAGATATGGTGCATTTCCTTTATTCGCAAGTTCAATATAAACTCTGAGGGACCTGTAATCCCGTTTGGACAGGTCTTTTAAGCTATCTCTTTAAAAAGATGTTGATTTACTATGATATAATTCAGTAGTGATTAGATAGGTGGGTATTGTTTTTTCATTATTCAACTCATAATCACACATTTAAGATATTTTCAAATCTATACTAGGAAACGTTTAAAATGCATTAAACTTTAAAAATCTGATGTTCACTTACAAGTCGACAAAGTTTATGTCCTGAACATAATGGTATTGAAAAGAAAAAAGTCAATCACGAAGCGAAATAAGAGATTTATATGTGCTGGTTGCGTAAGGATGACCGCAACAAATAAATTTCTTCAGAATTGTTTATAGGTTTTACAGAGATGCTGTTGAAATTATTATGATTTTGCTTTCTTTCAAATACAGTTTTCTTAAACATATGAAACTAGCACACCGTTGATATGCATCAACATTCATATAAACGACATTATTGCTAATATATGTAATAACACAGTTTTTGAGTTTGATTATTTTATTATAAAAATTTTGATCATAACACATTTACATGTACCAATTTAAGGGCAAAAATCCGTTTGACATGAAGTGCATAGAATGTCCAATACTGCCTTAGAAGTATAAAATGTGGTATCTTCCAGGTTTCATTAATTAAAGTTATCCATTTTATCTAAAGGATAATGACCTTTTTCATAAATGCCCTACCTCCATATAATGTGGAAAAACATCATTTATGCAATAGATGTGTCTAGTTTCATAAAGAGAGGAACCAGATAATAGCCTGAAACTGCCAAAGTTCCAGAAGAAAAGAGAAGAAAAAAGAACTTATCCAGTGTCTTTCCCACCACCCGCCATGACACCCCAAACTTGTATTTTTCAATATTATCGTTCTCTTCCCCTGGTTCCTCATTATTTATGCCAGATATCCCCGAATCGGTACTATTGTCCTCCAAGGGTGTCTTTTCGAAGGTTTCGTGACGTTGTCCCATTCTTCTGTATCGCCTTCGACATACCCGGCACGTGACAAAAGCTACGATGTAAACTACTAAGGCTGGAACTTTCTCATTGGGGTCGTAGATGGAGACTTGAATCGTAAAAATGGCGATAAGAGTTGTTATACTGCTGACAGATAACATGGCAGCCACATAGTAACTCATAATCGAAAGTGGGTTCGAAACCGGAAGTTCCCCAGAGAGTATTGTCAAGTACACAGCGAAAGTGAGGAAAACGTTTGTTGCAAAGCCAACTCGTTCACCAGAATCAATAGGGAGAACAAAGCAGAGACTGTTGAGCATGCCCAATAAAACGATAGGCACCATCATATTGACAATGAAAAAAACAGGCCTTCGCTTAAGTGTCAGGTTATAGGTAATCAGAGAGCGATTGGCGGCCACATACACTTCTTGAGTAGTTTCTAAAACGGCCCATTCCTCATTTTCAATAAAATCTTCAATGCTAATATTGTCCTCATCCGTCTGAATAGCTACTTCATTACTAGAGTATCCCCAGGGAGTAAAAGTAATTGTGCAATACTGGGTATCGAACGGGTAATCTGTAGCCACCACTGTACAACCAGTTTTCGTTACTACGCCTATCTCCCACTGTACATACCCATTAGTGAGGGTAACAGTCACCTCATATCCAGCATTGCCAACAGGTGTCAGCGAATCTACGGAATTGAAAACAGTGATTGGAGGGAGCCAGATGTCATCTTGAGGAATATCCAACGCCTCGAGAACATGCTTTTGCGGTGTGTATTTTTCAATAACGTAATTGTCAAACCAAGCCATTTTTAATCGTCCTATTAAACTAAGCGTTCCTCCAACTTCATCAAATTCGGGAATAGAATATAGCGCAAATTTCATGTTTACTTTGATAGTTTCCAACTGGTCTTCATGAGGGAAAACCAGATTGCTGTATTCTTTGTTGTTTGTAAACAAGTCACTAAATAGTAGTTTGACATGGTCAAGATTAGGAACAGGCATGGATTCACAGACTGAGCAAGATGTTTTCACTTGTTGTCCTCCAGAGGAGGAAGACTGCGTTTTCACAGAGAATAAAGTCAGCAAAAGAAATATTCTTGCGGTTATTCCGAACTGCTCCATATTAGTTCTTTTTGTCAAATAATTTGGTGATTTAATCCTCTCGTTACTCTACACTGAGGCAGCCATTGCTCAGATGTTTCAAATTAAAGTCTTTAAAGACTAAATTGCCGACAAAATGCCAATTACATTGTCATACTGTTAGGTTCACAGATGAACAAATACGCTTTGAATTTGATTGAGTATTGTTCTGTGATTTTAATTTGAAGTCTTTATCTTGTATATCATACCCACATCTTTTAAACCTGGGAACTTTGACATTGTCACAATCTTTCCCGCGGAGTCATTTTTTGGCTCCATACAATGAAAATCACAACTTCTTATCTTTGCATGCATTTTAATGCAATTTCAACTTGGAAGACACTATGAAAAATTGCAACATAGAAGTATGAAATAAGGAAATATTTTATCTGTACCAAATTTACATAATTTGTGCGGCGAATTTCTTTAAATCGCAAATTTGATATTTTGTTTTGAGGTACATACATTAATAATCAGAACAGCAATCTTTTTATCAAATATAATTGTATATAAGGAATAAATCATTTCTACATTGTCAAGCTAATGCATATTGTACATTATTTGTTTGACATTATATAATTAAAATTAGACAAATAATCAATTGATTACTGTGATATACATGTACAGTAAATACCTTATAAAGTCAAATCCATCAACAAAATGTGACTTGGATTTGACAATCTTTTCAACTTTTTTAGTTTTAGCATCTAAATATGTCAAATGTTTACAGCATATGTTTGCAATGTATTATAGGCAAAAGAAACTCAGACAGTACTCTAAATGTACACAGAACTTTGTAATATTACATTTGAGCAGCTAATGGAACCAAAAACATGACCGCTATGGCCACACTGCCTCCCAGAATAGCAAGAAAAGAAAAAATGTCCAGTGTACCCGCAACAAGTTTCCAATCGACATCATATCGATTTTCGGGTGGGTCGTCGCTGGAATTACTCGCAGTTTCCTCAATTTGGGACCGAGATCCCTTCCCCGACCTCATTCTCGTCGTTTCATATTCCAGTTCATCAGACTTCAACAATGGCGTCTCATCTTCATCCTCATCTTCTTTCGTGCATATCAGACAGTTAAGACAAGCTATGAAGATGGCTATTGGGGTTGGGACACGGTCGTCTTCATCTTTTAGATAAACACGAAGAGTGAAAATTGTAATGATAGTTGCCACTGCGCTAACAACGACCATTGACATTAAATAATAACTGAGAATCGCCATTGGCTCTGAAGTTCTCGGCATTCCTTCGGCAATTAGCGATAAATATACTGCAAATGTCAAGAAAGAAGTTACGGAGTACCCAACTCTTTCACCACTCTCCAAAGGTAAGATAAACACTAGAGCGTTCAGAACACCCAAAATAATGATTGGCAAGAAAAAGTTAACTAAGTAGTAAGTGGGTTTTCTTGATAAAGAGATTTCCATTTTCACAAACGATCCACTGTCTACCGTTTCTTCTATAAGTTTTGTATCAGTAAGAGTCCATTCGTCTGATGGCACATAATCCGTTAAATCTAAGGTTGTTGCAGATGGTTCAAATTTTACTTCTTGGTCAGTGAAACCCCAGTGAGTAAATGTAATGTTACATGATTGCTTATCAAAAGGAAAGAACCCTATGTCCACTACGCATCCAGTCTTTGTCACCACCCCGGGTTTCCACTCCATTAGACTGTACAAGTGATAATCATGAGATGAATTTGTAACTCTGTACATTCGAACATAATTTGAAGTATCCCCAACAGGAACAATAGCTGACGCAGAATTGAAAAGGGAGACTGGCGGTTTCCATAAATAGGCATTAGGAATAGTAGTTTCCGTGAAGCCCCCGTGGTCATCTTTGTCATAAGCATCGTCCACTAACTGATCATACCATTTAACAGTCAATGTCCCTATCACCTCCAGAGTCCCAGCCACTTCATCAAAGTCGGTGATTGATGCTAAACTAAAACCAATATCTACTTTAATTGTCTCACTAAAATTATTTCTCGGAAAAATTAAATTGCTGTACTCCGCTGATGATTTCGTGAAAGTATCTTCGACGAACGTGGTCATCTCTGGAGCCGTGGAATAAATCCGCGTATAAACTGCGCTTTGAGTAGTAGTACTAGCTTGGTTAGTATTGCCGCTGTTGCCGTTATTATTGCCGTTGTTGCCATTGTTGCCATTGTTGTTGTTGTTATTTGCCCAAGAAGGTGGTGCCGATGAAACATGGCAAACCATAAATAAACACAAAACGAAAATAACGCGCATAGCAGGCATTTTCTCCAGTATCGATTTGAAACCTACAGAGCCCCAGTTCGTAAACATTATGCGCTGTAATATGCTTAATCAATCCTTTGTATCATTTGTCTATAATACTGGGACATTTAAATAATTCAAATGAATGCTTCGTAAATGTACGGGGTTATTTTTTCTGTATATTTATCCGTATTTACATATTTTATAAATCAGAAACATTTTCTTAGTTTCTTTTCATAATATTTTTTGGTAATTATTGTAGAGGGTTACTAAACATTCCCCAAAAGCAAATTATATTGATACAAAAAATTGAACCATTTTAACGTAACTTGGAACGTCCTAAATAGTTAGGTTGTTTGTTTTACGTACCGTTGAGAATTTTTCACTCATATTGAAACGTAATCAGCTGTAGGTGAAGTACCACAAATTTAGACTTCGTAAATGCTTAGGAACATTCTTATTCCTTTACATACATTTATTTATACACATATGATATTCGTAACATATTTCCAAATAAACAATTAAAATCGAAACACATGCATTTAGAGAATAGAAAGGCATTGATTTATATAAATATCCTTAATTTAGATACCGTATATTCAATATATTTACGATATAAGCTAAAAAATTATAAGATTATTCACTACTTTAAATAGAATAAGAAGACGAAAAACGGGTATTGTGATACTGGAACCCATGCATGTGTGGTTCATGTACAAGTATATTATATATATTTTGTTTTACAATGAATGAGCCATGCAAGTTGAATCACGTGATTTACTTCATGTTATGGAAAATTGCCAATATATATATGATCAGTTCTTTCCCCTATTTCAAACATAGGTAGCTTAAGATTTGATTACGTCCTTGACTTCTGGTATACATAAGATATTACAGCGACTCTATTGAGAGGGTCTGTGTTGTTTTAAAAATCAATTTTAGAGTTAACCAAGATCGTCAAAATATGAAAAACACTATTGCTAAAAGCAGTCTGACCCCCTTCCCCTTTTACGACGATGCTACTGTAAGACGGGGATGGTTGTAATCAGATTGTGCCTGCAAACCAGAGTACTGTAATTGTAAGGCAGTGGACATTTCTAGATCCTATTCTAGAACTTCTAGAACTTGTTTTCATTTTTGAAGATACTCAAATATGTGTAAGTGTTTGTTTTTTCTTATCATCTATTGGTTGTTAGCATTGTCACCTTGTCATGTGACACTAATATTCATAGCACGGGTTGTTTGGGCCTTAGTCCAGTCAAATTAGCCCAAAAAAGGGTCAAACTTGCAACTAATTGCAAAAGAATTGTTTTCAATGATTTTGACCTCGCTAATATGTGTACTAAAACATATAAAAAATCTAATGTTTCAGTTGAAGTGGAAATACCATTTTTTGGGGGTCAAAAACAGAGAAAAAGAGAAAAAACGACAAAAACTGGAAATTAGCTTTCCATCATTACCTATCAAATAAGAATGTAGTTTCTTGAATTGGCATTTATAAATTTTTGTAAGAAATAGAAATTGTAAAATTTCCATGTAATAATTTCACCTTTAAGAGGCTTTTTTGGAAAAAAGGGGGGGGGGGGGTAATTTCAGTGAACAGACCATGGAAATCAGTTTGTTTCTTCTTCTTCCTCCGTGTTCCTTGTTGAATTGGAACAACTTGTTCCTCTACAATAGCCACATCCAATAGTACATTCTAGGCCATGTTTTCGGCACGTACACCTCTTTGTGTCATAATTTACCTTGCAATTACAGTGGATAATATTCAGAAGACGATTGGGAGCAGGCGGCAAAGTGTTTTTAAGCGGCATGCATTTGCTATCATCAGTGACTGTCCATCCCCAATCAAGTGGGTTCAGATCAGTGCCATCTAGTTTTATCCACTGCTGACACTGATAGTATGACCTTCTAGAATGCAGAGCCGCAGAATCAGATGTTGGCGGGAGACTCTGTACCTGAACGCACTTATTGTTAGTGATAGCCACTAGAGCTACTGCTTTTCCACTAAGAATATGGCCAACTGCATTTGACGCATATACAGTCTCTAAAACTTCCTGCAATCCCGATTCTCTCATAATGCGCCCGATACATCCTAAAAAGCTCATTTGTGTGTGAAACCCACCTAACCTGAGTATAATGGAGCTTAAGTCTTCACACTTTGACTCATGAGTGACAATTGTAACTGCTTTCATGTAGAGAGGCTGGTCAAATGTCAGAATTGGAGTTGTACCATATTTTCTAGCTTGGCGAGACACAAACTTCAGTGTAGAGTAGATACATGACATATCGCTTGCGTCCATATCTATCATCGGCAGAAAGGTGATGGTGGACTTCCCAGGGTAATCTCCATTTTGAGTACACTGCATCAGTCCTGACCAACTTGGAGTTGGAGATCGAAGAGGCCATACAGCCTTTGAAAGAAGATCTAAACTCAAAGATGGATCTGGTACTTTCTGTTCTTTATTAATTTTGGCGAATTTCATCTGCAGTGACGATTTAGGTGGTTGCTTGTAGAAATGTATATTAATTTTCCCAGCAGTGACCAGGTCAGCCGATGAAACGTTCAGTTTAGGGACCGGTTTGCTAACCTTTTTACCAGGTGTAGTGCCTACAATAATGCCCATGCCATGGAATGTACCATACCCATCAAGTGTGCGCACATTGTGATCCACGTTGTCAGCAACGAATTGCAGAAATTGTCCATTTTCATAGCTTGAGAATATCTGTTTCTTGTGAAATGGCTGCACTTGTTTCAAAACGTTGTATCTCCGAATATGAGGAACAAAATTCTAAGGAATTCAACGTATCAATAAGAAATTTTGATGAAAAATGGTGATGAAGCTGCACTCCTAAACCTATTTGTAGTGGTGCAATATGCATACGTGGCTTAGCCATCTGCATAACTGTCTGTCCAATCGATGCAATTTTCAAGTCAGGGTCCTTTTCTCGGACGAGAATTTTCAAAAAAGTTTGAAGACTTTCAGGAACATAGTGAAGATTCTTTTCAAGTGATTCAATATCTGACGACAAAGGGTACAGATCAGAAGCTAGATGAAGGGACAGGATATCAGATTTTATCAACTTAGCAGCAGTTGTAATGATGTTGAGCTTCTCCAATGTCTGGTCCACTGTTTTAGGCCGATTGTAGAAGCTCTGAAGAATTGATCTTGCCGTTTTTCGTACCGTTATTACAATTGATTTTCCTTGTTCTTATGTCATGATGATTTCATCCCCAAAACGCTCATACAATTTCTTTTTCAAGTAAACAGGCGAGTATGCATCATCACCACAGTGGTCCTTCATTTTAGCAACAAGATCTAACAGTTGATGTTGTTTGTCATCATTCTCCTGCAGATAATTCACCACTTTAAGAAATGCGTCAGTAATATCACTGTCAACAGGTCTGCCTCTCTTGGCTTCCGTCGAAGAGGGTGAGAATATTTTAGGTATGTGTTTGCCTGTGCGAAAATTTACGTTACAAGTTTGATGATAGATGGCATCAGCAGCATGCAAATCATTTACAGCTTCTAGTCTACCATACATTTGGTTTGCCCAAGCGTCTTGTCTTGTAGAACAGACGGATTTTATACAAGCCTGAAAATCATGAGTTCGCACGGGAAAAACATCATGCCCTCTTTTACTTTGATTAAGTTTGGCAGTTTGTCCACAAAAGAGGCAGTGGTCACGGAATGAAAAGGTCTGTTTTGATCTAAGAATTGGTGTACTATCAGCAGGAGGAATTGGCTTGCTTTGTTCTTTTTCCCTCAGATATTTGCTAATTTCAATCGCATTTGTAAATAGACGCCTACATTCGGTGTGCACATATTGCCCAGGATGCGTGCGAAGATTGCTACCCCTTTTCTCAGCAGCAGTATTGATACCTGTGCTACCCTTCCCACGAAGACAAACTAGACCATTCTTGTCCCCCGATTCACAAATTACACAGTCTTGTAATCTTTCCATATTCAACACAAGGTTAGAACAGATATAATTAAAATGGAAGAAATTTTCTACTAACACAACATAAAAGGTTAAATTAAATTGGTATCGTATTAGTTTTGCATATTACAGAAATCGCATTCAAGTTGCAACTAATAGCGTCACTTCAGGAGAAAGATTTACTCCATCAGATGAGACGTTAAAAGGCGCCCCGTGTACCCCAATCAATAACGAGAAAGATGGCTGTGTAACGCGAATGGGTGTCCTTACATAGAAAATAGAAATAAGCAGTGCAGTATAGAAAAAAGCCTTTTCACTTTCTTACTTATTAATTTTACCTTGAAGAAATGATGCTCTGCGACTATTTAGTTGAAAAAAATGTTATTTTCCGTTACATTACGGCACCTTTCCCAAATTTTGAATGAACCCAGTAGGCCTATACGTCTACATGACGACACGTGTTGTGACTTTACCAACCTGTTGGTTTTTTTTCTAAACTTTTGAGAAGCTTTAGAACGTCTCGTTTGTAAATAAATTTATAGTATTACACCTAGGCTATATTGATTCAAGCGCTTACACGCTTGTATGAACATATGTCATAAAATTCGAGCAAAGACTTTGATCAATGTCTACGTAATGATAATGTATACGTCACGATTTCGGTGAAAGCACGCTATGATAGCGCGGCGGTGACATAAAACAAAGGGAGCTATCAGCAAATTTGATGCATCAAAATATATTATTTCTGCACATTAGATAAAATTAGATTTTTTATATATTGTTTTACTGATACTAAGGAATACTTTGCAAAAAAAAATTATTTCTTTTGCAATTAGTTGCATGCGAAATCGTAAATTGACTGGACTACCTGTGTAAGGTATTGTATACTGTTAAAATCCGCCCGTGACGTCATTCTTTTGTTCGAACACTCCATTACTTTCAGGAATGGAGAGTTTCAAACAACAGTTTCTGTGCACTTGAATTTCATTTTGTTCTATTATCTCTAACTACCTTCTTTCCATATGAAATTTGTAAGAACGAAAAGCAAGATATATCAAATTATTTTATTACGAAAAATAACTACAAACACCAGGATTCAAACACACACCTATGATGATTCTTCCGTTTAAAGACAGAAGCTCTACTCACTGAGCCACTTGGGCAGTTAGTCGAAATGCGAAAGATTGAAAACAGTATCTTAACATATTCTTATACTTTATATATGAAGAAAAAAGAGTAAAGAGTAACTCTTAATTATTGATAACATGTATCTACTATAAATAATATTTTAAAAAGATTCCCTAATAAAGGTGGATTTTTAGCGGGTCAATGTACTCGTATCACTCTATTCCTTAAAAGCAACATGCCTCGGCCCCTTTGGGGGCCTTGTCTCCATTACTTTTAAGGAATGGAGCGATACTCGTACATTAACCCTTATGTACAGCCATTTGAAAGCTCTTTCTCGTGCAGTCTAGACGCGTTTTCTACCTGTCATGGGCGATTCTGGAGACGAAATTTCCCTTTTGGAGAACAACGATAACACAGGCCCTAAGGAAACTCTCGGCAACCCTTCAGTAGAAATTGCAGACGTTGTCAGTCATGTTACTGGAGTTTCACAAACTTAACTTCGGATAACGAAAAGAAAATCCAAAAGTGCTGAAATCTGCGCGTTTAAACAACAAAACTATGGGCGGAATAAGCGCTTTCCTCCGTATGGGAACTATAAAGCCCAACCAGTGGCCCATGCTGTTCGATCAAAATCTTTACTATAAGGCTTAAGTGAAGGATGTCCTTTTGTTTAAAGATACTCGAGATATATTCATTCATAGTCAGAACAAAAACTGTATATTTGGTTCCATAAGTTTTGCTTCTGGATTATTTGTCGTGCGCTTGGATGCGACCATATTATAAGACTAGTGCATTGCAGATGATTAAGTCCTGATACACTTAGAGAGTGTTATTCAGTAGTGGCAGATGTGAGGGATGAATTGCAACAGACAAGTAGTCCTGGTACATCCATAAGTGTATATTGCAGGTGATGGTCCTAGTACACCTTATATACATTTTTATACATTATACATTAATGTTGTGTTTTAAAAACACACTTTTTTCAGATATATTTAAGGTGGGTAGATGGATAGGATTCGACCGCAAATTACAATATGATCGTCTATCGGATCTTGCGTCAGCACTACCTAAATACTGTTTGGCTTCTCAAGCGAAGAATACAACAACACAATACAGGTACGCGTTTAATACCTTTTGCAAATGGTGCAACGACTTTAGTCCTGTAGTTCATTCTCTTCCTGCTTCGGAGATCAACGTAGCACTCTATATTATTCACTTAGCAAACGAATATAAATCGTCCTCCAAAATACATTCAGCACACATGCCATTCTCTAACAGGTTACGTCGATCCTTGTGACTCCTTTCTTGTGAGAACTATTAAGAGGGGGCAATAAAAGAAACATCAAATCCAATTACCAAAAAGGAACCAATTATGCCTGGACACTTGAATCTACGTTGGGATGACATTTAAATTTGAGAGCATTGTGTATGTGTTTACTAGCTTTTGCAGGGTTTTTCCCCAGATTCTCGGAATTAGTTAACATTCGCTTTTCGGGTGTTCATATACAGACCAGCTGTGTTGAAATCAACATTGTTAAAAGTAAGATGTGTATAAAATTGGTCACAAAGTAGATATTGCTGGAACATTTTCTGATACCTGTTCTGTAAATATGTTAGAAAAATACTTTGTCAAATGCTGATATGCAGTCTTCTGAGTACTTGTTTAGATCTTTGTCTTTTTGCAAGAAATCCAATACTAATAAACTTATATCAGACAATAGTCCGATTTCTTACACAAGGGCTAGAGAGATCATTTTTGATGCACTTCAAAAAATTGGTTAAGACAAGTCTAAATCTGGCGTTCACAGTTTAAAATCGGATGGCGCTACTTCATCCACAGCGTCAGGTGTTTGCGATCGACTGTTTAAAAAGCATGGGCGGTGGCGGTCGGACAAAGCTAAAGACTGCTATGTTAAAGAACATTTTTTCGAAAAATCAACAGTAACAAAACTCAAGGCATTAAGTTAACATACATTCTCTTCTTCTTTATCTTCGAAATAATTAAACTGCACATAAGAGCGCTTCACACCCTCTTTAACGTGTATATGTTTAATTTATAAATGTTTATGCTCGTTTGAGTGAAACGAATAAGAACATAAATGTATTTATTGAAGATAATCAAACACGTGAAAATACAGGCGAGGATTCAGCTTTTTTTCATCGGGGGGGGGGGGGTGTCCCAAAAGGGAGGGGATCTGGGACCTGGGCAATGGCGACGTCCCCTTATGCACGCGGGTTGTAAAACAATATATAAAATCAATCATTTTCATTTTTTCTGTGATTATATTTAAGTCTCCCATTAAAAGATTATATATATATATATATATATATATATATATATATATATATATATATATTAATAATAATAATAATAATAAGCGGTACGGTAATTTTCATATTGTATTATGACCTTGAATTTTGAAATCGTCCCCAGTGAGTGAATAACGTCGATAAAGAGTTGATGAAGCAATAATAAACGCGATGCAAGGGTGAAATATGACTATATTATCTTTCAGATGGAAATTCCAGGAGGGGGAGGATCCAGACTCCTGTAGATCCGCGCTTGAAGTGCTCTTTCTTAACATCTATTGGTTGTTAACATTGTCACCTTGTCAGGTGACACTAATATTCATAGCACGGGCTGTTTGGGCCCGTGTAAGGTATCGTATACAGCCATTTGAAAGCTCTTTCTCGTGCAGTCTGTTAAGTCCCGCCCACCCGCCCATTGCTAGGTACTGTGAATAATTTCTATTATATTACATTATTCTTTATTTGTAGAATTCAGAGAGAAGTACATGAAAAGAAACTGTATATTATGTATTGAATTATTCGAAATACACATCCTAATTAACGTGTTTGTGCTTAATTCATAAATGTTTTATGTTAGTTTGAGTGAAACGAATAACATAATTAATTAATTTTTAACACTTTAAGTTCGTTATTAATTTTGCTACAAACGTTGTAAATGTTGAATTTCATAACTTAATCAAAGTTTGCATGATCATGGTTATGTCAAGTTGATCAATTGACCCATGGAAGTACAGTCCAAAACGTTAAAGAAGTGAATACCTGTCCTAGCCTTTATTTAACCTTAAAGCAATATAAGCTGTCAAAATTGTTATTTTGGGGTCCCTAAAATTTAATCGAAATTTTGTAAACATCTACCTTCTAATACATGATTTTATCGATTGAACTTTTGACATGTTGTATTTTTTGCATTAAATGTAAAAATTGTTCGACAGTTGAAATTAAGTCTTCCCGTACCTTAATTTTTCCGACATTATTTCCGCATGCAATGACCTAAAGTTGAACTCATTCGGCAAAATCAAATGTGCAAGCGCAATATTTCCGGTAAGCACGAAAGATGTCTGACACGAAAGGTTCGAAGCGAGGGAGAAAGCCGACTTTGACTGATTCGGGACGAAAAAGATATAAAAACATATAACATCGTTAACAATGCCAAAATAATGATGGTAACTAGATTTTATCTCACCTCGCCGTCCATATTTTAATGACCCGGATACAACCCGATCCACCCCGATCAGCATCAGAATCATTCGTGTCAACATCGGTTATCTTCGGGATTGTCGCCGACGATTAATCAGCTGCCGTTGTTAGGGTCAAACGGAATGTCGAGGAATATATTTTTCATCACGTAAAGGTGTGTAAACGATGCATAAGAGAGGAAATTTGATGCAGTTCTTTTTTTCAATCATATCAACGTTCATTTAACCTCTTTTAATGCCACTATAAAAAATTGCAATTTTGGCAGCTTATATTGCTTTAAATTTGTTTGTTGACGCAAAGGAGGGGAAAAATTCATCTCGCAGAATTAGATATTTCTGAAATCTTTAGAAATTAAGTTTAAATTATATGTACTTTTATCAATATTAAATGCAGTTTTATATAAAGCTGTAGATTTGTCCAAGTGAAGTAAATGCAAATTTCACTATTTGATACAAAACTCGGAGAAATCTTTGGATGTAATATTTTGTGATAAATCGGTATCTGTTATTTCTGAAATATGCATTTTTATTTGATGTAAACACAAGTCCTGAATATTTATATTGATCTGTCATCACGGTCATGGATAAATGGTGTGTTTATAATAAAACCATGCATATCCTTCATTGTTGTTCATTTGCATTAGGTTTTTTTTTTCAATATTCACTCCAATCTGAAGTATGGACACTCTAACTGAAAAGTATAACACATCTGTTAAGTACTGTATTTTAATATTCAATTATACATATAAATTGTCATGGTAAAGCATGATGAATCCTTATACATGTATGTATAAACGCAACTCAAAATTCCTGCAAGCTGGCACAAAAATGAATGTAGGTAATTAACGGAGACATGAAATACTGAATTAGAAGCTGAGAAGGAGCTTGAATTAAACTTGTGATTGTGAAACTCAATAAAATGATTTTGAATCATTCTTGCATTGCATTTGGGATAGTAAAATTTATTTTAGCCACCAATAATTGAATTTTTGTGCTCTCACTTGCCTTATGGGTTTGTAGTAAAAAAGAGTTAAGGACAAAGACTGCTTAATTACAGTGACGTAGTCTCGTAGGAATTCAATCACTAAAGTGGTGTAAAATATCATACGCCAATAAGCCATCATGTTAAATGTGAAGGGCCATGTTGACATGTATATACCTTCTCTACAAATGTATTTGTAAAGATAAATTATGCATCACTTTTACTACACATTCAACATCTTATTAATAGAAATTCAGAAACCTGTGGATATATTTACTTATCGATATTGTCAATTCTCGAGAAAGGCTGGGTGGGGGTTGACCCGCATCCATTATGCAATTCAACCACTTATTATAAGGAATTATGATATATTGTACAGTATATATCCAACCTAAACTACGTTTTACTATGCATATTGTATGGAGAGGGCTTATATAGGCAATGGCTGCTGTCCAATCCAAATATGTTTTCAACATGATAAAATATTGAATGTCATTTATTTAATCGATCTGACGGAGAAAATTCGGTTGCAAATATAAATCAATCAGACATCTCAATGAGGTCTCTTTTTCGCCCAGAATCTTGCATTACGTTTTCGAAGTTCGGCACAGTGAGGTCCCCACAAACCGTAATCTGATATTTAACAACATCTTAATCTAAACGTATCCTTACGACGCTCTTCTAAATTGGAGTGAAGAAATACCCTAAAACGTAAATGGATTGTACGCCACCTGTAATCAAGGGCGAGTAATTTGAAGTTTTATTTGCCATTGAATATCAGTTTCGTTAGTAGTCTCATATAAGGCAAAACATTGGCAAATGTAAATATAAAAGGATAAAACCAATGTAGTTATTCACAAAAAAAAATAAGAAGAAAAAATTGTAATATTTTCAAATGTATGTAGGTATTTATAAATGCACATTAGAATACATTCATGCACTCCAAATGTTTATGTGTACTCATTTATTATTCTAGTTTCAGAATTGGGGAACCACATTTAATTAGCGAATTGCGTGCCCCTTGTTTAAGTAAATTCCGTTTGGAATACCACAGAAAAGGGCTGAATGACTTCTGTGACATAGAAGGTCATCAAAAGAAATGCAATAGGCACTTTCACCTAAAAGCTGTTACAAACTGATCCACAGCAGCTTACATCGCGTATTATTATACTTTTATGTAATTAAGTCGAATCTTATTGGTTGAGAAGCATTTGGAAATAATATATTGTTACCATCTGAGAACAGAAACCATAGGATGCTAAGATTTAGCAACGAGAAATAATACTTGACAAATGGTAGTATTAAAATTATCATATGCGCTCAGATTGTAATACTGATATCTGCGACCGTCAAATCAACATTAACGGTCGAAACTAACAAACAACAAGATATATATTCCCATACTGAATGCAATTTTGCACCTTATTTCGTTGCCAAATATTTACGCTTTATATCATATATCTACCGTTGGAACTTCGCAATCTTGAACACACAGAATATTCCGCAAGAAAGCAAAAACACTGCTGTTCAAACGTGAATACATTTTAGAATAAATGAATATCACATCATTGACTACGTATGTATTTCTTGTCTCGACATCTGACTGCCATACTTTTACACAGCATTTTGGTGTCTTATCGCTATTTTAGTAATAATTTGTCAATATTATACTTAACAGTTCTTTTTATAAGTGTTTCATCTTCATTAGGACAACCTATGTAAAGCGCATAGAAACTATACGTAATTTTGCGCTATATAAGTGAATATAATAATGATAATATTTTGCATCCTTTAAGAAATAATTTTTGAGTGTTATTGGAGTATGGCATATATTACAGGATATGACAAATTGATACGTGATCAAATCTATTATAACACCCGATTTGTGTTGTTCTTATCAAGCTACCATACTTATGTAGGCAGACGATTGTACAACACAAGATATGGTTCGTTAAATTTTTATCGAATAAATAATTAAAAACATCATTTAGGAGAGTGAAATATAAAAACATTTATTTATGTTTAAAGGAATAAAGTAGATGAAACGAGTGTAAAATAAAGATAATTTAGAGCGTCAAGTCAACGCAGCTCAATTGAAAACAAGAAGATCGGAGTAAACAACATAGGGTGAAACGGTGGCGGTGGCCTACCTTACTTGAAATTAAAAACACAATGACTGACTTCATGTTATGGAAAATTTAATGACAATTTTGTTAGTAGTGTCATATAAGGCAAACTATTGGCAAATATAAATATTCTACTATGATGTCGAACAGTGCATATAGTTGAGGTTAACACTGAAAATTTGTACCCCTCGAAAATCACTGTAAACCTCGGCTGCGCCTCGATTGACAATGGTTTTCTCGGGATGAAAATTTTCAATGTTACCTCAACATGCTTTATTTATATAATATGGTTTTAGGTCAGTATTATTTTACCATAGTGACTTGCGTACATCTTTTTTTGACAATCAAGAAAACAGTCTGTCTAACAGAAGTATATTATTGTGCACAGTGCTGTGATGTATAAAAATGAAATTTAATGCCGTCTTGGGTTGTCAATAGGGCGTATCCCCATACAAAACCAGATTATACTACACGGTATATCACCTAAATTTTTCAACCAATCAAATTGCGTGTTCCATGTAGAATTTATTCAAAAATATTATTAAAACTTTGGTGAGTATATACATGTAGTTACATGTAGTAGATCAATACGGAAGCCGGTAGATGCCAGGGTGTAGAATTGATATTCATTTAACTGGCGGTAGGCCACTTATTATCTGGCGACCGCCATTTAATTCATATGGCGTCCATCACTTAATTCATATGGCGGCCTCCAGTTATTCAAATGGTCTCTCTGTCCTTTCCAAAATGAAAGGGGTGCAACTCTTGTAACCTCCCTCTCCAATAATTAGTAATATATATGCATTATACAATTAAGAGCATTATTTTTTGTCGATTGTGCTTGTAGAAGCCTACCCCCCCCCCCATCCCCCACATACACACGATTTAATAAGATGAAGTTTGTGGGAAAATGTTTTGAGGCACATATAGTAGAAAATTCTAGCACCCCTACGACTGAAGAAAATGATACGTGAGAGAAAAAATTGAGGCAATCCAGTAGAAGACTCCAACGACAACCCCCCCCCCCCCCCCCCCCACCACCACCACCAAATTAGCAAGTACACAGAGGGCAAAATACCTTTTTGTGCGTGTCAAGATTATTTGAAAAGCCAATATAGAATAATATTCCGCTCCCCTCCCATTCCTTTTGCAAAAATATCATACGTGCTTGCATATAATCGCAAATTATAAAATATGCACCATTATTTAATTGTTCAAATACATTTATAGGTCTACATTAATTGTTATCTTAAAGTATAGATATATAGTAGTATATGTCGTGTATCTATCCACCAACATGCACTTGAATATGATAACACTTGAAATAATGATAAAAAAATTGCAGGAAGATGTATAATATATATATATATATATATATATATATATATATATATATATATATATATATGTTTCGTTTATGGAGTGATTAGAGTATATATTATTCATTTTGGACCAAGGGAATCATGTGCTTGTATACATTTTCATTTGCTTTATATATTTGATTTTGTTTATAGTGGCCAAATATTTTGGAAAGGAAAATTTAACCGCCTCTGCCAACACAACCATTGCCGTCTCTTCCTTGTGTGTTTTCTTTGCGTTCACTGCACGCATTGTTTTGGTCCAGACGACAAGTGAACAAAACCCCCTCAAAGTACGATATACGCATGCTCAGGACACGCTAAATTAGTACATAAGCATAGTTGAAAACTTAATCGAGTAGTAACTTACCCATGTATTTACGTCGTTTCATGAAACGCGGTTTACACTGAATTAAGATTATACGTGACTAGATTTACGTAGTCGGCGTAAGATTTAGTTTGTTCAAAATTTACACTTGTTGATGAAACGGGATCCAGGCACGTAGAACCAGGGGGCTGCTCCTACACGTTTTTGACATGTTCATTTATTTTGACATGCAAAATAAAATACATTGTATATTGAAGGATTGGTTCATATTCCACTCTTGGTGGTAGTAGTGCGTGGTAAAAATGTAACTTTGAATAAACTGATGAACTGAAGGACGAATGGAGCCACTTCCCTCCAATTTACAAACCTTGTCAAAAGAGAATTTTTTAGGTTCTTTTTCTGCTGGTCAACAATTTTAGAAAACAATTTCTCCTCAGGCTGTCCCAACTTTTTGAAAAACGATGCTACGTGTCTGCGAACTCATCTCAACAATACTAAGTACATCATTTTTGAAATTGGCAGCCGCCATGTATAAATTAAAATGGTGGCCGCCAGTAAAATGAATATTAAATTCTATACCATGGCATCTACCGGCTTCTGTACACAAGCCATGAATGAGAGGCCTTGATAGTCATAGAGTTGCCACCAAAATAATCCAAAGAGTTATCAAAATCCCTATACACTCTTTCACGTCTAATACGACGATTTAGTATTTATATGTGAATATATAATATAAAATTTCTTAGTCCTAAGATAGCTTCATGAACATACCTGCTGTATTATAAGCTTCATTTTAATGATTTTTTGTAATATATTTTTTATAATGCACTTAAAACTTACAGGTTACGTTAGTATATATGCATGTTCAAATGATATTTCATACATTTATAATGTTTGAAAGGCACACAAACGTGCTTACAGAAATGATAGTATAAAGGTTCTTTTTTTATTTAAATAAGATTGTTTCATTTGTTACTATTTTTGGATAAAGGATGTCATACATGTATTACAATTTTTGTGTTTTCACACACACACACACACACACACACACACACACACACACACACACATTTAGATGAGCCAAAACTAATAAGCTTTACCTATGCCTTTTTTGCTACCTAGATACAATATTTTTGAAAAATTGTCAAAATTAAAAATGTATGATCGGTATGCATTTTGATAGGATTTTGTAAAAGGGTCTGTCTGGCCGAAAATAATCCCCCAGAGTTGAATTTATTTTTATTCATTGTACATATATCAAAAAATCCATATAATGAAAAATAAATGTCAGTTTAAGGAAATCAACGTAGACCTGAAAAAATGTTCTAAAATGCAATTCCTTTTCTGAATGCGGTAAAATACATACATATTTTTTTTATTTACAGCTTTATTTTTAAGATTGAAGAGTCGTTTGATGAGGGAGAACAGGATACCGACCAATATATGGCTATTAATGATTTATTTCACACGTGTGTAACTCGGACCACTGAGGGAGATGCAAATAATTGCAGAACATTTCATGCATCTCATATATTGTTCTTATCAAAGGTAACACTGAGAAAAATGGTCCAGTGGTTTTCATTATTATAAAAGAAGTATAAGACTGTTCAGATTAAAAGAAGTATTTAAATCTGGCTTTTATCTGTATGAATCTGAACACCTATTGTTTAAATATCAGACAGAATCATTCCTACAAAGCATTAAACGGCATTGCGACAAGCAATTAAATCGACTTCTCAAAAATAGAGCCATCTGGAAATTGTAATATCAAAATGGTGGATAAATATTTCTTTTTCGTCGTTTTCACTGCCTTCTGTTGCTTTTCTGCTGTTTTCGCCAATACTCCAGCACTTTTCAAAACTTGGATGAGCGCGGAGCCTTACAAGTCTTACAACAAACGCATTTTCCCACGAACTAATCAAAATGATAATGTCACGGTGGACATCAAATACTACCTTATTGCCATTACTGGCTTTGACGAAGTGGCCGGAAAGATGGAAACCGTGGGCTACCTAAAGGTGAAGTGGAACACGGAACTTCTAACATGGACCTCTTCTACTTTCCCATCCATTATTCTTCCCCAAGATAATTTCTGGCTGCCATCTTTGGTGGTATCAAATTCCATGACCTCGCTCTTTGAGTTGGGACATCAGAGTTACCCCGTCCGGATCAAGAAAAATGGGGACTGTGAGTGGACGGTGGGGATTGTGGCTAAGACAGCTTGTGCAGTTGATGTTTCCTATTATCCTTTTGATGAACAAAATTGTAAAGTTACTCTGAACCCATGGGGATTCAATGATAACCAGGTATGTTAACAATATCGCATAACACTATACAATATTAATATGAATTAACGAAATTGGCAAAACGCTATATCTTATTCAAAAGTGAAATAATCATGGTCAGTAGTATTAATGAAAGAGATAAACAATTCTGTTTCAGATTTACTTGATGTCTTCTGAGAGCGAGATCGACCTAACTCATTACATGGAAAACGTACAATGGGAAATTGTTGAAACATCCATTGAATCAAAGTCCGTTAGTAGTACATCCTTTCTTCACTTCAAAATCAACATGAAAAGACGACCAGGCTACTTCGTTGTTAATATGGTCATTCCTATCCTTATCCTCGGTCTTCTAAATGGTCTTGTCTTCCTCTTACCTGCAGATTCCGGAGAAAGGGTCGGTTTTGCTATCACGGCTTTCCTTACTTTTGCTGTATTCCTGACGTTGGTTTCTGCAAATCTGCCAAAGGCCTCCGAACCAATGTCACTTCTGTGTTATTTCCTGACACTAATGTTAGTGATGAGTGCGCTGTCTACCGTCATCACGATCATGACACTCAGAGTTTATCACCAAGATGACGGTTCTGTGGTCCCGAAATGGCTCCGACATATTGTTTGTTTTCTAAATTTTGAAAAGTGTAAGAAATGGTGTTGCTCAGCAAAGAAAAATAAAAATTCTGTCCATGCCAACATTGAAGACTTTGAAGATGATGAGGACGAAGATATTGCCCCTCCACTCAAAAAGAAGATAGGATACGATGATAAAAAGTCTGAAGCATCCTCAGAAGAAACAAAACCCGAGGAGGAAGATGATACTGCACATGTTACATGGAGGAAAGTTGGGAAAACCCTTGACATTTTCTTCTTTACATTATTCGTGCTTGGTACTGTCATCATTGCAGTCTTCTTCTTGGTGCCACTGGCAACAGAATCATAATTTTAAATGAGTTTCTTTTGAGTTTAATTTTGCGCACCATTTTGCATGAAATACTAGTAATGTTCATGTGTTTTTCTTAAAATCGAAATTGTTATGTTGATAAAATTAATCATCAGAGAGAGCCTATGTTAAATTGATTCATGTGAGTTTTTAAAGTGTCATTTATATCCAATGGTTCTATTACCTGCAAAGGGCCCTGGTATTAAGATAACATGTTAAACAATATTAAAATAAGTCATATTATATCCTTTTTTCAAAAAGTGGGGATATACTGTTTTTCACCTGACGGTTGGATGTCTGTCTGTAGACCAAGTATTGTCCACTCAATATCTTAAGAACCCCTTGCTTGACAGACATCAAACTTGGTATACTGGTGCATCTTAAAAGAATTAGAGATAACCCTTATTGAATTTGAGGACACATGTTAGGGTCAAAGGTCAATCCACTCTGGGCATAGGAAGATAAATATCTTGAGAACCCTTTTCTTGACAGACATCAAACTTGGCACACTGGTACATCGTAAGGAGTAGATGAACCTTATTGATTTTGGGATCAAGTGGTCAAGGATGAAATTGGATATAGTAATATACTGTCTCCTCTGTACTTTGAGAATCTTTTGCTAGATTGACACCAAACTTGATACATCCCAAGGAGTAAATTAGCGTTATTGATTTTGAGGTCATATGGTTAAAAGTCGATCTACTCTGAACATAGGAAGATATTGTTCACTCAATATCTTGAATTGTTTTGACACTGCTATCAGTTAAATGATACACGTGACATTGTGTGTGACCCTTTTCAGTTTTGCACCGCGGGGGCATACACGTTTCTAAAAATGTCTTGGTTTCTCTTAAACTACTGTATGTATTCTTACCGATTTGTAATGTATAGGAACAGATTTTCGATCCTTAGGGGGTATCAATAGTAATGAAGCTTTAATGGGAGAAGAGTGGGCGTATGTGTCGGTGGATCCGTAGCACTTCAAATTCATGAAAGTTCGACATTCCACGCTCGCAATTGATCATGATCACTTGACATTTCGCAGATCTCCTTGTGTTTGAAATAAAACTATGATGGGGTTATCGTAATTAATTTAATTTACTTCTTCGTGTCGTTTTTAAAAATACTAGTTTTTGAAATCTAGAATTCAACTACATTTGGGAGACAATGTTAGAGGCATCATGCAATTCACAATTTAAGTAGTATATGTAGTTGAATTCTTTACAAGATCACCTTTCTAATGCACAGTTGGCAGATGTCTGCATGAAAGTGGAACGACTTGAGAATACATCGATCCTTACAAGCACAAACTCTTGCCATGATGATTACATGTACACTCTAAATTTCTAGTGAAGTATATAGAAATTTTCTCAGTCTATAACGGACATTAAATTTGACATAGACATAATTCTCTATCAGAGAAATACTCACAAGTGACACGGTTGCTTATCACCATAAATTTGATAAAGCCATTGGAAGAAAAAGTGTGAAGTTACAGTGGGGATTGAAAATTGTTGTAAATTGAGAAACGTCAGAAAGATTTTCATCAATCTTACGCAAGGTCGCGTGGGGATCCAGGTTGTAAAAATCCTCAGTATCCCTTGTTTGTCGTAAGCGGCGGCGAAATGGGGCGGTCCTTCGGATGAGACCGCAAAAAGCAAGGCCCCATGTCACAGCAAGTGTGGTACAATAAAAATCCCTCCCAGCCGTTAGCGCCGAGCATAGGCCTAAATTTTGCAGCCCTTCACGGGTAATGGTGACGGTGTCCACCGTATACAACCAACCTTTGCAAGGTTATTTTACCAAGGTCAGTTTCTTAAGATCAGAAGAATACAGATATGTATAAAAAAAGTGGCTATGAGTATTGCAAATCTTAATAATCACAAACATAATTGTGTAAAGTTTATTAGGAAAAGCATATATTTTTTTTAAAATTTACATGTACTTTTAACTTCCTTAACTTTCAAGGACATGGTATAGTGGATGAAAATCAGGCACGTATCATCGTTTTTCAAAGAGGGTGGGTCAGCCGAAAGAAATTTGGAAGTTGCTTCTTAAAAATACAGACATGCCAAAAAATAAAATAAGATAAAATAAAATAAATTAATACATCAATAAATATACAAACAATTAAAAAAAAAGACAACGAACTGTTACGTTTTACGCGATTTTCAATATATATATATATATATATATATATATATATATATATATATATATATATATTCTTTCCTTTTTACTTCTTTTTACTTTCTTGAAAAATAAAGAAACAAGTCGGGTATACTTAATCGGCTTATGATATTTTTATTACTATTATCACACACACACACACACACACACACACACACACACACACACTGATTTAAAATTACTAGATTGATTGATAGTATATTGTGTATTCCCCTTTAGAAAGTTAGTATAATGATTTAATTAAGATTTGAGAAGGATGATTAGAATGTTAAATTATTACATTAACCAATGTTTTGTCAGTAATAATCCATCGAAGATTCATTGCAATTTGTTTGTTGATGAAGACTTTGGCCCTCAATTTGACATAAATGGCTATATATTATAAACTGTAGAGATAAATGTAAGAAAGAAATATCTCAAGTTTGTTTTTATAATTAGAGACGTGAAAACATACAAGCATGAATTGATATACATAACTGACCCCATAATACCAAGAACTTAAACATTTTAAACTCTTTGACAAGGGAACTGTTAAATTGATTTTAGAAATATTTACAGAAAACGTTGCTGCATCAACTCTGGCGACTATTAATGCCCATGTGGGCCTCTTGCATTACATTTATCAAAACTTACTGAAGTATATCAGTGCATGGATCACAAATATGACGAACTACATTGTTCTGATTTAAAAGACCAATGCTTTAAATTATCAAGTCGAGTTGAAATGGCACATGTGTAGCACTGTACGTGATTTAGACGTGTATCGAAAAGCCAAAACATTATTGAGGAAAGAAAAGAAAACAATGAGATTAATGGTAAGGACAGTATATCTAGCTAGGTGTGTGGCCTTTTTCTGTTTATTTACGACTGTTGGTGGCCAAACAAATCCGACACCCACAGACTTTAAAGCATGGCTGGGTCAAGCTCCTTACAGCACGTACAACAAAAAAGTTTTCCCTCGAAGCAACCAAAACGACAACATTACTGTAGAGATGTCATTCTTCCTGATCGCACTCACTGACTTTGATGAGGTATCTGGACATATTGAAATGGTAGGATATGTAACGACCAAGTGGGAGAACCAACTGCTCACGTGGACATCTGCTGAAAGCCCGATGTCGTATCTACTGCTTCCCCAGGACTACTTATGGAAACCATCAATTGTGCTATCCAACTCCGTCAAAGACCTCAAAGAACTTGGGCACAAAAGTTACAGGATTCGCATAGACAATACTGGGAATCATGAATGGGTTGTTGGAATTGTGTCAAAGACTGCATGTTCTGTTGATGTTACATACTATCCTTTTGACAAGCAGTCCTGTAACATTACCTTCAACCCATGGGGTTATACCCAAGACCAGGTAAAAGGTTCAGACTTTTTACAATTTTATGTTCAGCATTACAATTAAGACTTTCTTGACAATTTCGATGATATACAATTTCAAGCAGGAATTTTGCTTCTGATTTAGTATTAGTCTTTTGAGAAATTTGTTGTTTGGGGTCACTCATTAATGATGATGTCTACTTACAGATTGACCTGGTCACCTCAGACACCACTGTCGATCTAACTCACTACCAAGAAAATGTAGAGTGGACCATTGCCAGCTCTTTAGTTGATAAAACAGTCGTGAACAATGCTGTCTATGTAAACTTTGTACTGAACCTGGATAGAAAACCAGGCTACTTCATTATCAACATGATAATCCCTATTCTCATCCTCAGTCTTTTAAACGGTCTCGTATTTCTCCTTCCAGCAGACTCAGGTGAACGTGTAGGATACGCAATTACAGCTTTCTTAACCTTCGCCGTCTTCCTTTCCATGGTCTCCGAGAATCTCCCTAAAGCATCCGAACCAATGTCTATGTTATGTTATTTCTTAACCCTGATGTTATGTCTTAGCGCTCTGTCCACCATTGTTACAATTCTGATTCTTCGAGTTCATCATCAACATGAGGACTCGGAAGTTCCTAAATTCCTTCGCCACATTATTGCATTCATCAAATGTGATAAATGCAAAAAGTGGTGCTGTTCCGACGACAAAGTCCGAGAAATAAATCCTGATGATGAAGAAGAGGAGGAGGAAGATGAAAATGGTGACCTAGGGAAGAACCCTGATGACACAAAGCATATCACGTGGAAAGTTGCAGCTAGAGTTTTGGACTATTTCTTTTTCCTTGTTTTTCTCGGAGGAACATCGGCTATTACTGTCTTGTTTCTTATACCACTTGCAATGGCTGGTTGAGTTACAGACGGAGAGAATCTATGTAGCTGCATCCAAACTGAATACACATTTTGAATAAAATTGTAAATAACCTCATACATGTGTACTGTTTTTATTTCATTACGTTTGTTCTACTTTATAACTTTATGAAGATAGTTGGCGATATTTATTTTTATATTTCCAGATTGACATTCCTTACCGATCTTTCCGATTTAACTTCAAAACATTAATTTTCTTTCATCACATAACAAGTACACTGTAGTTGCCATATTATCCTTTCCCGTAACTTACATTAATTAAAGGGGCATGGACACGGTAGAGCTGAAAATTTTTCAACTGTTATTTTTCCATTTTTAATGTTAAGAATGCTTAACTAAGGTATTTCTAATGATTAGCAAAAATTTTAATGTCAGTTGTTGAGTTACATGAGAGATACAGAACTCACAATTTGTTACATAAATAAGGCTCGTGCCATATTTTGTTTATGTAGGTTAAATATACTACTAAAAGTTTTGTTTAAAGCAGACTTTTTTTATTTACAGGTTTTTTCTGAACGCAGATAAACATTTTCTAGTCTTTGTCACAGCTCATTTTGTTTTAAACATGCTATTTTGTATTAAGCAATATATATCTAAACAAAAACACGACACAAGTCTTGTTTACATAACAAAGAATTGTGAGTGTTGTATCTCACTTGAAACTCAGCTACTGACATTCAAAATTTGGTTGATCATTAGAAATACCTTAATTAAGCATTGTAAACATTGAAAGTGAACATATAAAATTTAAAATGTTCAGCTCAAATAGTGTCTCTTTAATACAACTTAGGCAATGAATGTTTCATTAAGAAATACGAATTCATACACTCTCCAACATAACTTTCCTATACAATACTATCAAAATACGGTGTTTATTACATGTTGAATAAACATCATGTTGACATCACAATGCCCATTCAATCAGTTACGTTGTATACAAAATAGCAATGACGAATCCATTTCTAGTAAAGCTTGTTGACTGATAACAACAGATTGAGTACAGATATTGTATTATCAGGACAATGACCATCAAAAAATATTCATTAAATATATATATGAACAGAAATGTTGAGAGAGAGAGAGCAGTAAAACGTTTAAAGTGAAGAATTTTTTTAGCAATTGACAGAAGAGGGCAAAACTGCAATATGGAGACAGAAATCCTATCCTCACAATTACATCCTCATAAAAGTGAAATACAGCATGTGAGAGATGTAGATACAGAGTAATAGCTTAGTGAGGAGAAGTGGACGAGGACATGTCCTTACTGATATTCTCTCTCAAAATCTTTTTTTTCACAATTCGACAAAGAGTACTAGTATTAAATAATCGTTATAGGTGTCGCTATAGCTCTATGTAACATATTGTTTCGCCTTTAGAATATTCTCTTCTAGACGTTGTGAGGACGTCCTCACTTTACAGGTTTGGTCTGAGAGAGAGAGAGAGAGAGAGAGAGAGAGAGAGAGAGATTAGATATTATTTAACGTCCCGCTCGAGAATCTTTTACTCATATGGAGACGTCACCATTGCCAGTGAAGGGCTGCAAATTTAGGTCTATGCTCGGCGCTTATGGTCTTTGAGCAGGGATGGATCTTTTACGTGCCACACCTGCTGTGACACGGTACCTCTGTTTTTGTGGTCTCATCCGAAGGACGGCCCCATTTAGTCGCCTCTTACGAGAGAGAGAGGGAGAGAGAGAGAGAGAGAGAGAACAATATGATTTAGAAATCTAAATTGTAAATTCCGACCATCAATGAATATTTCTTATTGTAAGAATGAACTGTAAAATTAACCAAGAGAATTTGAATCGTTAAAACAACCAACCAACCAACCAATAAACAAGCAGACTCCCCAAAAAGAAACAAACAGACAAACAAACAAACAAAAAAAAACCCCAAAAAAAAAACCCGAAACATATTATAATAATAATAATAAGTACCCGATAAAATTGAGTAATTGAGTATTAGCTTTTATACAACCAGTTGTCGGGTTTTTCAAAACTTTAAATACTCAAAGAATTTTGGTATGATTCTTTTAGGGAATTTCATTACAGATTTAAACTTAGTGCTCTCTATGATTAAATGTTTACTATAGGTAATCATGACGCATTTGATTTCAAATTAATTGGCACGAATAGTGTTTTTCATTGTTTTAAATTGAAAATTTGGGTGTTAAATTATGCTTTGTTCTCGACCCATTGTGACCAGAATTACGTTCCATATCTGATTTTCAAAACAAACACATTGTTTTTAAAATCGTGACACTAACGTTTAGCCTATCAGGCGATATTATATCACGTATTTGGCAAGATATCGCGTCCAAATACCTTAATCGTTTGGTTTGAGCACGATATTTTAGTTCTTTTTATCATATTTCATCAACCGCACCACTGAGAACCAAAGTTATCAAATATCCGTTACCCCCCGAGCGCAAACAGTGGCAGCTTTAATTCAGATGCTATCAAGTGTGTTTTACTTTATTGATGTCCTCATTTGCGTGCATCAAAACTATAAAAATCTGGTACAATCATATTTAAAATAAAACAGGCTGGATGCAAAGTACGCAACCCTCTGTTACGACATAAACATAAAACATAAAAACAAAACTAAAGGACTTAATTCAACCATATTTTGAAATATTTATGTTTACCAATATTTTTCCTGTAACCTATTGTTAAAGGTTGTTTATATGTGAAATCCGATTAGTATCAAGGGGAAAAAAGCTCGTAATTATAAGGAAAAACTCTTGAACATCTTGATATTACGAGTAAAGATATAGAAACTTTGAGATATTGAGTTAATTGACTTGAAACTGTGTGCAAAGACCGAGAAAGTATGCATAAAAAAATATGGAGATAAGATCTCAAAATTACGTGATGATTACCTTGAAATTTCGAGTTAATTTTCTCGAAAATTGGAGAAAAGAACTCGAAATTACGAGAAAATGATCTTAGTTAATATTTGTTTACTATGTTTGGTTTTATTCTTTTTCGAGACAGCTAATTGGTAGGGTGTTGTCTTGTAAAAAGTCGAATAATAATAGAATAACAGGACATGCATATACGGTTATACAGGCACGTAAAATCGGGTGGTGTGGGGTGGGGGTGAGCTATTCCCACTTTTTTGACAATGAACATTATCTGTTATTTTCATAGGGAAATAAAGATATGTTGGTTGTACGTCTCCATTTGTTTCGACAGCTGTAGGGAAGAATGTACATGTTATCAATTACAGTAAAAGATTGTCCGTCTTTCTGTTTGCCACACCTGGAGTCACCACATATAGAAACGGTGTATTTTTCAGGTGTTGAATTAAATTTGGCTTTTGTTAATAATTCTTTAAGTTAGGTTATTTTCTATGGCTGTTAAGTAGGTCAGATTTGGGAATAATTTTATAACATGTTGTGCAAACTTACTATAATTTATAATTCATTACTCAACACGTGTGGCGAGGAGTATATTGGACAAACAGGAACACAATTAACAGGATGTGTGTCCACCGCCAACAAATTATTGATCTAATTACAAAAAATACACCGTGTAGCGAACATTTTTACACATGGGCTATGGGAAACTACAGCGCGCGTATTTCCATTTTGTAAACTTAAATCCATGGGAATTGCCGAAGAAAATTATTTCATTAAACTGTTTTCTCCTACACTGGAAAAAACTGTAATCAACGCATGTGAAATATTCGGGTTGTTAAACCTTGTACTTTAACAACTTGTTATGATGTAAAAATTTATACTACTTTTTCCAAGTCATATTTCCCGAACTTTTACGTTTACAGATCAGGCGCGAATCCAGCTTCTTTCATTAGGGGGTGGGATCCAAAATGCCGATGGATCTGGGACCTGGTTCCAGGGCGAAGCCTCCGAAATTTCCACGTTTTTTACAGAGAGTAGACTATGCGAAATCTGCATCCAAAATTGATGATTATATTTAAGTCTCCCATTAAAAAATAGTTTACGTATATATATAAATTTAGTAAGCTGGACAGTAGTTTTCGTATTATATTATGACCTTGAGTTTTGAAATCGTTCCAAGTAAGCGAATAAAGTCTTTCGAGAGAGTTGGTGAAGCAATATTAAACGCGATGCTAGGGTGAAAGATGACTATATTTTCTTTCATTTGGAAATTCCAGGTGGAATCTAGATCCGCACTTGCATATCCTGAAAATATTTATCTATTCCATCCTCGCAAAGACTCTCGTTACGTCACGACGTCACAATAGACGTCTCTGAGACAACATTTTAAATGAGGGTGGAAAGGGTTTCTACATTTCATTCAAATATTAAATAAATGAAAAAGTAGGTGCTAGGCAGTGCATAGGAATTTTTCAGCGAAACAATGGAAATTGCTTTTAATAAATCAGTTACATAAGTAGTAGGGTGTAGTTTTTAATTAATGCATCGTAATGTCACAGTATGTGCATTTTATGCATATACTTTCATATTTCTTATTTAGAAGTGAGAGATTAAAATATTTTCAATACATTTGAAAGTGTTTCTTAGACTTGGTTATCTCACTTGATCATCATGTACATACTCATCAGTATCATTTACATCATCAACAGCATTCATTATTCATCATCATATGTAATACACTGTTCAGTATATTATGCTACACATAATACAGTATCATTCTCTTGTCTTTTACTGCATTGTTATAAAGGTCTCTTTCAGCCTAAGGCATCTATACCTGTGTGGTGACTTTCAGACATGTGATTAAGGTCAGGTGCTTCTCTAAACCAATAGTTTTACTTATCCTACTTTCCCGTGTCCTAGTCCCTATTCTGTGTTCACATCAAAGTTGGACTTCAGAAAACACTCGATCAGAGAGGAAGCATTGTAATTTTTTCTTAAGCACAATCTGACATTGGACATTTACTAACAGTTAGTACACTATTTATTTCATTCTTTACATCTTACATTAACATTATTTCTGTAAAGTTTCTAATTTAGCATTTCTGTTAATTCGAAGTTAAACAGTAATTTCCAGTTATAGATGAGCGAATTGTAATATTTTAATTATAATCTAAATCTGTATATTAGTTTCATACATGTATCATAAATAGCTGTGGATTCAATCAGTACAGTACTTTAGTAAATATTGTTTCTAGTACTGAATTGAAAGAGCTACAGAGTTATTGGCTCTAGTTACCTTCTGAGAGGAACCTTGTTCCACAAACAGGTGATTGAAACACATTATTATGTTTTTATCATAATGTCATAAGATGTAATGCAACATTTTTACAAGGATATTAATATTTATTATATATTTTTAAAAATAGAATTTACACCAGTGTACAACTCGTACTGAATAATATTCATTATGACTGGAGATTTGAACGTTATCAATACCAAGGGGAATAACTTGTATTTCTAGATATCTACATGTTTCATGACAAGAATTATCCTCCTTGCACATTACTGAAGTTATGTGATTTATATCTATGTGTTTCAATCTATCGTATTTTGAATTATTTTATTCTTGTTTATGTTACAGGGTTTAATTTCTATTCCCTATATTGTATCAAATAAAATACAGAACCTAAGTAGCCGTAGTTGTCATTTCTGGTATTGATCAACAAGAAGTCTATTACACATGAAGTCTATTACACAAGAAGGCTATTACACATGAAGGCTATTACACATGAAGTCTGTTACAAATGAAGGCTATTACACATGAAGTCTATTACACATGAAGTCTATTACACATGAAGGCTATTACACATGAAGTCTATTACACATGAAGGCTATTACACAAGAAGTCTATTACACATGAAGGCTATTACACATGAAGTCTATTACACATGAAGGCTATTACACATGAAGGCTATTACACATGAAGTCTATTACACATGAAGGCTATTACACATGAAGTCTATTACACATGAAGGCTATTACACATGAAGTCTATTACACAAGAAGGCTATTACACAAGAAGGCTATTACACATGAAGTCTATCACACATGAAGTCTATTACACATGAAGTCTATCACACATGAAGTCTATTACACATGAAGTCTATTACACAAGAAGTCTATTACACAAGAAGTCTATTACACAAGAAGTCTATTACACAAGAAGTCTATTACACAAGAAGTCTATTACACAAGAAGTCTATTACACAAGAAGTCTATTACACATGAAGTATATTACACATGAAGTCTATTACACAAGAAGTCTATTACACAAGAAGTCTATTACACATGAAGTCTATTACACATGAAGTCTATTACACAAGAAGTCTATTACACAAGAAGTCTATTACACATGAAGTCTATTACACATGAAGTCTATTACACAAGAAGTCTATTACACATGAAGTCTATTACACATGAAGTCTATTACACAAGAAGGCTATTACACATGAAGGCTATTACACATGAAGGCTATCACACATGTACAAATGTAAAACAGCTTGTCGAATTCCTAAGCCACGCCCTGTTACGTTTTCGCACAAGTCGGTAATGTTTTGTCATAACATCATTAAAATAAGTATCGGTGTGAATCTTTTATTTGCTTCGTGTATGTAGCGTAAATGGAAAAGTTGAAATTTATTGCATAAAAACATAGCTTGATAACCGCTAAGGAAAAATAACCTTTATAAAAAATTATGGCGGCCGTAATATATTGGGTAGATCTATTGTAGTTGTAATTAATGTAAGGAGAAATATCTCTTCTTTTCGCTAGATGTTTTTTTTAAAATAAATTACTGATATAGGGAAGTTTCTAGTATGCCAGTTCCCAATAGTACGCGACTTTACATGAGCTGCTATTTCACTTGCCGTTGCTAAGCGGACTGTAAAGACACCGTCCTTTGCATTTTCCCCTCGGGTGCTAAGATGTGAAACTCGCCAATGTTTCGTGTAATAAAATTGATTCGGAAGCCCTTCGGCTTTTGAGCGTAATCAAGCGGGGGTTTGGGATAGACAGCCCCCAACATGTCAGACTGGTCAGGTGAGTTAAGCTATATAAACGTGAGAAAAACTGACGATAAAGAAACAAAAATCGCCATTGTACTTTGTCACATTTAAAGTCCAAACTGCTTGTCATAGACAAGGGTTGTGTACAAGTGAATAATTTATTATATCCAAAATGTTCACCCGTAGGTTTAAAAATCCGGTTTTTATTTGCTCAGTAAGCGAGGTCTATTTTTATAGAACTAGTATTCGAACTGGTTTACGGTGCTGCTTTGGTCAGTTTTGGGCGTAGCAGGCAAAGCGAACAGACGCCAAGTATCTGGCATTAGAAATTGCCACAGTAAAGTAATACGTTTGTGTACTTCAGGACAGATTGTCAACTGTAGCACTTCTGAGGTAAGTTTATCTAATTCATTAATTGATATTAATTTCATTTCAGTTTATCTATAAAACTTCCAAATTTCTTCAACTGCAGTTTATTGTCGACTTTGTTGTGTAAAGTTGATTCAAGTTTGCATATTGTTAATTTTACTAGTGTGGAGTACAATATAGTGAAGTACAATATAGTATAGTATAGAGTATGTGTAAAACTCTAGTGAATGCATCGATAAGTGAGTCAGTATAGTAACAATGTGAAACATTGTCAGTAGTACATGTACACGAGTATGTGCATTATGTAGTAAGTAAATTACATGTGTATTTATATACGCTGAGTATTGAGTATATTAGTAGTGAGTGAAGTATTTACTGCACATGAGTATTTATAGTATATATGGTGTTTGTAGTACAAGAGTGTACGGTGTAGTAGTGATGCGTACACATGCGCAATATGTCATGGTATTATGTAAGGTAACAATATGTATATTTGAATAGTGCAACTTGATTTTTTATAGATCCCAATCAGTTGTAGTTCAATTTGAAGTCATCAAGGCGATGTGTCGTAGGACATGTGGGAGCCAAGTACCCCTAATACCACCGCCAGGATCAACACCTAGGATGTGAAACCGCTGTGCCATAAGCTAGAGGGACATTTATCTATTGTAAACAACAGTCTGATTTGTTGATCGTATTTATTTAGTGTGTGAAAGTAAACATGAGAGTATAAAAATTATCATTTATGTAACGTGTAATAAATATGTAAACGTGTAATCAAATTTGGTTTTATTTCCTGACAACGATATGTGACATACTTGCAACTGATTAGAATGCCCAGCGGCGTTTGAGCATAGTTAAACGGGGACTTGTGGGCGGCAGCCTCCGACAAGTCAAGCTGACCATATGAGTTAACTATACAGATTGGGAAAAAATAATATAAGCAGAGATGTAGGGGGCAGCCTCTCACTCCCCTTCATTTCGAAGTGTCTGTGGACTAAAATGTCGGTAAAAAGTTCTTTTTTAAAAATATTTTTCCCCAATGCCATACCTGCTAAAATATTCATTGTAAAGTAGGAAGAAACAATATCCTTTTTCAATAACAGATGAGTCCAGTTCGCTTACATCAACATCAATGACGTGAATATTCAAGAGAATAAAATACAAAGCAATACAACACACACGTAACAATTTCCTAAACAACGGATTCTGTCTATTTTGGAATGTAAAGTATACGTGTTTGTTTTTGTATTCTGCTTTTACTTCAAAATTAAAACTGTTTTTAAACTTTTTTACACAAGCAATTCAATTCTGGACTTAATTTTATGATTTTTAATATATATACTAAACCGCCTTCGGTGGCACTTATGTTAACACCATTTTTTGGGAACCGGTATACTAGAAGTGCTTCCTCTAACTTCAAACAGTTTCATCTATGGCCAGTCGGGTCACGTTCGTCCTTTTCCGTAAACGGAATAGGAAGCGCACGTGGATGAAGTGACTTGTATAATGTTTTACATGTATTTAGAACTCTAATGACGTCGAACTACATACGAGGTTTATGTGCGGTTACGGAAATATCCAAGTAGTTACGATTTATTTATGCCGTCTTCGAGGTCGTCGGAAAACATAAAAAAAAACCTTCAATGTGCACATAACCTTCCGCAAAGTTACTATCTTTTTAAAAATAATTTCTGTGGGACCTGTGAACTACTGGCTCAAAATCACAAGGCCTCTCACCTCTAGTCGGCGCGGGTTCGAATCTTGCTCACGCCGATATATGTGAGAAAGTTTGCCAGTTTACTTTCGGAAGGTCGGTGGTCTCTTCCCGGGTACATTTGTATCTGGGTTCTCTCCTCCACCAACAAAAACTGGACGCCACCAGATAACTGAAAAATTGTTGAGTGTGGCAAAAAACAACAAACTGCTGGCCCACGTAGTGGAAATGGCATCGTTCATCTCTGTCACGGATGCAAGCCTTTTCTAGGACCGCGCCATCTTACTTAGTCGCTAGGGTATCTGTTCACAAAATATCTTACGATTTTGACTACTACGTAAACTTACGATATGCGTACGATTAAAGTTACGTGCTATTCACAAACGCTGTCGTAAGATCTAAACATTGTCGTATAAGAATTAAACGATCATAAGTTTTCCTGGGCCTTGGTTACCGACAACTGCTCATGCGCAGTAACAATGATATAGCAGACGAAACGAAGCGGATATTACATTACCTTGATCAAAACATGTAACAAATTAAACCATATGTATTACAATCTTGATAAAGCATTTCTGTAATGACCCTCGTATACAATCTTGTGTTTGTTTTGTTTATATTTGTTCAACATCCGAGCCGTTAACAACAAGTGGGTGGATCTTACGAAGTTATACACCACATCATAATGCGATATTTGAACTTAATACATTCGTTCTTATTAGGCCTATTTCATATTTTCTAAAACATTTTTCCTATCATAAAGAAAGGGAAAATTCTTTTCACGCCGTTGTTAGTCTCGCTTTTCCCAGACTCTCGCTCTCGAGATTTTGCACACCTGCTGTGACACGGGGTCTCAGTTTTTGCGGTCTTATCCGAAGGACCGCCCCATTTAGTCGCCTCTTACGACAAGCAAGGGGTACTGAGGACCTATTCTAACCTGGATCCCCACGGGGTTAAAGTACAAGTATTAAACATTTTTCTTTTTATTAGTCCCCTATCGGCTTTGCCAAAGGGGACTATTAGTCTACCCTTAGTCTGTCCGTTCTTCTGTCTGTTATTCCGAATCAGTTTTCCGGACTTTTATCCGCGTTGGATAAAGATATTCGACTGAAATTTTATGGATGAATTTGTCTTAAATAGTTACAGATCTAGTTTGAGTATCGTTACGTTTGACCTGCTTTTGACCGAATTATTCCCCTTGATGAATTGCAAGAAACAGTTTTCCGAACTTTTCTCCGCACTCAGTTGAAATGTGATATGTGGCTTTGTCTTGGATAGTTAAAGATTGAGTTGAGTTTCGTTACGCTTGACCTACTTTTGACTGAATTACCCTACCGGTAGGGGACTTTGTATTGCCTACAATGTACTCAAAATGCTCGTTTTGAATTTTGCTCTGCATTAACCATCTGTAAGTCGTTTCAAAGACAGAATAATATCAATATTTACAACGTTTTCACTTTTTGTATCGTTTACAACTTGTAATATAGCCATTTCCTCTTGAATACTTTACAGTTGCAAACAATGCGTATATGAATGTTGATAAATATGATACGCCTATAATTGTATATTAATGTATAATGCAGAACTCAGTATTTTCAAATGTATACGACATGCTTGCAAGGTTAACTTTTAAGACATTCACAAAACATCATACAGAAATGAAATGGAGTTGTTTAAGTTGGAGATACCAAGTATATTTTGAAACTTGCATAATTAAAATAATTACAAGCAAAGAAAAAAAATAGTAGACAAGATTGAATATTCTGTCCTGCCTTAGAAAATTATCGTATTCCACTATAAATCATAATTTTAGTTACAGAACATAGAAGGTTTGTGGATTACAGCCCCCCTTCCTTCCTTGTGTTTTATTTGATTGATTATTTATTGCTTTCCGCCACACTCAACAATTTTTCAGTTATCTAGTGGCGTCCAGTTTTTGTTGGTGGAGGAGAGAACCCAGACACAATGTGCCTGGGAAGAGACCACCGACCTTCCGCAAGTAAACTGGCAAACTTGCTCACATAACGCCGCGGCCGAGATTCGAACACGCGCCGACAGAGGTGAGAGGCTTTGTGATTTTGAGCCCGATGCTCTAACCACTCGGCCACGGAGGCCCCTCCTTGTGTTTAAAGTGTTCAATATCTGGGTATATAGTAAATATTTTTCATAAAATATTCAACTTAAGACCAAGTACCTATAATATTTTAGGCTACTTGACCTGAAAGAGGTTTCATCTCAGGAGAGCTTTTCTGATCACATTTTGTCTAGCGTCCGTCCGTCTGTACGTAGCTTTTAACATTTCACCTTAACCTACAGAACCATTGGACCAAACTCGACCACATTTTACACAAATTATCATTGGGTAAAGGGGAATGCGAACGTTCCTAAATTGTACTGGATTCAGGGTATTTGTTTTTTTTGTTTTTATCTGTTTGTTATTATTGTTTTTTTTAATTCAAGTTATTAACCCTGTGGTTAGTGTGATCGAATTTAACATAATGCATGTATGCAGGAAAGAAACCCTTTTTCAGAACAGCAATGTCATGGTAGTCATATTGGTATCGAAGCATTTCCATTTTGTGTAAGTTTAAGTTTGTGACCCTTCGGGACTACGATGGAGTCACAATATGGGGTCAAAAATGTTCATGGAAATAAACATGAAAAAGAAACACTGAACAAGAGCAAGGCAAAGACGAATCGGGTTAGCGAAGAGCTTCTTGTTATTACAATGAATAATCCCATTAACAAAAAGTTAGCACTTTTTAATTTTTTTCCAGGCGACAGTTAATGGAAGCGTCAATGTTTTCTAATAAACCAGATAGATTATATTGATAATACAGAAAACCATTACCGAAACTCAAAGCGAGACAACTCCATATCGCAAAGCTTTTCTTCTCAATGATTACAAGACATATATTGTGGGATTGAGGTATAAGGGAGGCTTTCTTTATTAAAAGAAACAATGTAAACAATACTATCAACATCTTAATTGTAAAATACATTCATGTTGATCATTGTACAAAATATTTTCTTTTGTCATGTTTGAAATGTAATTAAAGTACATGTTATATGAATTTCAACATTAATGCCGGATGTTCACAAAAATAACGTAGACCTAATTATTCCACACACTAAAGAGATGATTCATCTTTTTTTATTGACGTCTTTTCTCTTTCTTTGAGTCTCGGAAACTTGTGCTTTCTGTAACCAATCCGGAAGTTCCCTCAGCGAAGATGGACGCCTTTGCAGATACTTGTTTGGTATTTCCGTAGTTATGGATTTTCTTCTTCCACTTCCAGTAGTACTGTGTGGAGATAAAGACTTCTGAAGTGTCAGAGACCCTCGCCTTTCCAGACCATTTGAAATATCAGGCATAGCATGCTGAAGTGATCCTCGTCTACCTACGCGAACTGGTTTTTCGTCCTTAGCAACTGGAAGCACAATGGGTTCCTTAGTTTTGAGATCTTTTCTATTTCGGGAAGGTTTGTTACTCTTCTCTGTATTAGCAGTTAAGTTTAATTTTGCAAGCTCTTCTTTCACACTGAAAACAAACTTTTCACCTGAAACATTTTGGAGATTATTTTTATCTTCAACATTTTTGAGAACTTCTTCCTTGACGTTTTGAGGCCATTCATTTATCTCTGGATGATTTTTCGCGTTTACTTCCTTTAATTCACGTAATTTTAGTTCATAAGCTTCAAGACTGCGCTGAAAAATGAATTCCTTTTCCTTCTGGACTTCACGTTTTGCTTCTATCCTAACTTTCTCCAACGAAATGGTAATACCCTCCTGACACAATCTCTCCACTTGCTTTTCCTCCAAAGTGTCAATCCTTTCCATGCATTGTTTTAACCGAACCCGAAAATGCTTCTTTCGAATTTGCCGTTTTATTTCCGATTTTTTAACAGCATCCTTGATTTTCTCTATCCTCTCATCTATGTCATTTGTCGGAGGCAAAAGATCAGAAATGTCAGAGGAGAAAGATACTTTCCTTATGGGAGATTGGACAATTTCTGTCATATTAAATGCGCATATCACAATACACGTACATTCTGCAGTGTTGAACCGTGCTGTTTGCAAGTGGTAATTTGCATAGATTTTACGCATACAGAGGATTACTGAAACGAACATGAAATATAATAATTAAATCCTTTTATTTTTCGCAGAGTCAGATAAATAACCGATTATCAGGACATCGAGTATGCAAACTAGGTTTAATTTTAGACTGTAGGGATTACTGGCAATACACACACCGTAATCTTCTTAATAATTAATGACATTAAGTATAATATACGTTCCTCTTTTCAATTATTAATTCTGTTATTTACTTAAAGTAAACTTTTATCCCACGCACAAATGCAAGTAAATAGCGTTGCACTTAGTATTTGGAATTATTTGGGCATTACTAGAGCCTTACCAATCGTTGAGGTTTTTTTATTACTGTCTCTCTCTCTCTCTCTCTCTCTCTCTCTCTCACACACACACAGAGAGAGAGAGAGAGAGAGAGAGAGAGAGAGTTTGAGAGAGAGAGAGAGAGAGAGTTTTAAGTCTATATTCTATCTCGCTTTTAAAATGTGTTCCACTTTGAAATTACACGTTTGTGAAGTCATAAATATATCAATATATCAATGTGGCACAATTATTTCAGATTACCTTAATAGATTTTATAAGTCAAAACATACGATATGAAAGGATCGACATTTTATCTTGCAGACCACAAAGTAACTTGCTATTATGGGTATTAAATTCAAATACCATGTACATGATGGATTCTTTATCTTTCAGTTTCATGATAACGGATAGTATCGATTCTTTGTGACTAGTATTGTATCACCGTTGTTTTCACCTGATTTTCGTGGACCGTAATCCGGGTACAGATCAGTAAACGCAGTGCGGAATTTATACACACTTTATAATACTTTGGGTGTTTTCACTTTCAGTGTATTATACATCTATCAAATATAATATTAACTTAATTAAGATTAAAATTCTGAAGTTTTGGAAATATTTCTAAGCAAATTTACCTTTGTACTTTTATTTTTGATAACGATGTTGAGCATGTTTGAATATATATTATCATTGTTGCAATTTGTCTGCGTTCGTCGTCGGGCGTTGTCCGTTAATAATTGAACATTTTTAACTTCTTGATAACTACCATCTGATAACTAGGTATTAAAACATTTTCATTATGTAATCTTTTGCGTCTGCTATACATAAAAGATTTAGATTTTTTTAAACAGTCCATTAAGTCACCTGTGAAAAAAGCTGTAGGTTCTTAACTTAATGTACTGTCAAAGGTGACTTAATGTACGGTTACAGGTAACTTAATTGACGGGAACAGGTAATGTACAGGTATTAAATGCTGAAAGCAAGAAAAAACAAACAAATTTTTTTTGCAACTCAACTATTATGAAAAAGAACACATTTTTGATTTGATACACATATACATATAAATATCTAACATTTGTAATTAACAAAACATTTCACGTTTTCACACAAAATGTACAGACAATCAATCCATTCCATAATTTTGAAAATATACCCAACACATTCTTTTATTAATCAGAATTTGAAAGAGAACAACATGCTTCCTGAAGAGATATTAATTTCACTATTGTTAGATGCGCTTGCTCTGCGAGTGGAATTATCTTCAGTACAGGAACCACCATTTTTCATCCTTTTCACACATTTTCCATCATCAGAATTTGATAAATTTCCATGAATTATTGTACTAACTCTCTTCTGCTGTTGATTGTTGGTTCGTTTGTAGGATCGAACTGCGGTAGATTTGTGGCCTGTTTTTTTCTGTAATTAGCTGTTCGTCAATCCCAGCTTCATACAACCGTGGCTGTCGTGTACAATTTTCATTTTCCATGTCTAATATGTCACTTAAAATTCCATCAATATTTATGTTATCCTCACTGTCCCTGTCTTTTGATTGCGTTAGAAATATACTCTCTCCACCTGATGATGACATCTTTACTTATGAAAGATGACATGGGAAGTAGTAGGAAATCTTGTGAACTATCATTTAAATATAATTTACCTGGTACTGTCCATTAAGTTGAACAATACAACCTTACTAAATCAAGTGAGCTATCATGAATTAAGCTGGTGCTGTCCATCAAGTTGAACAATGTTTCCCTTTTGTGGTCATGTTTTGACAATGGAGTGTGTTACATAATAGCAAGGACCTAACCATCACCTGGGACAGTTTATTAAGTTAACAATAGGGAAAATGGTTTAAGTAGGATAAAGTCCTCAAACTGTCCATTCTGTGAGAGAAAAAACTATTCTCGGCCCTTCGGGCCTCGGACAGTTCTTTCTCTCACAGAATGGACAGTTTTCGGACTTTCTCCTTCACTAAGAGTGGGGCCAAAATGATCCATGATCAAGTGTTAACAATCGAACATTTTCAACTTCTTGGTAACTATAATTCCAATTCTTTTCAGATTTGGTATAAAGCATCTTTGGGACAAGGGGGGATAAATTGTAAATTTCAGGACTCCTGTACCCTGGGGCCTTAAGGGCGGGGCAATAAAGCTACCAAAAACTGACCAATTTTCAAGAATCTTCTCTACAACCACACATATGTAAGAAAAACTAAATGTATAGTAATGTAGAGCAGGAAGGTCTCTACCAAAATTATAAATTTCATGATCCCCGAGATAGAGGTTCTGACTCTAGGGCAGGGCGAAACTTGGAACTTGGTATATAGTATTTATGTGCAAACCATTTAAAAGACATCTTCTTTAAAGCTATTGATACTAAACTGAAACTACATGTATGCTGATATTTAGAATAAACAAGTTTACCAAAATTGTAAATTTCATGATACTGGGGGGTAGGGGTTTTGGTATCAGGTTGGGGCTAAATGGTTAGTGATTAAATGTGTTAATAATTGCACACTTAACTTCTTGGTAACTTTGATTCCAATTCCTTTCGGATTTGGTATGAAGCAAGTCTGGGAGAAGGGGACATAAATTGTAAATTTCATGACTCCTGTACCCCTGGGGCCTTAATGACGGGGTAAAAACTGTCAAAAACTGACCAATTTTCAGAAATCTTTCTACTACTGCAAATGTGTATGAACGACAAAGTGTATAGTAATGTAGAGCAGGCAACCTCTACCAAAATTGTAAATTTCATGATCCCCGTGATAGAGGTTCTGACTCCAAGGCAGGGCCAAACTTAGTGTTTATAGAATACATTTTCTTACTTACTATTTCTATCTTTAACCAGAAGAGAGTTGTCTCTGAATTTCAAATTCATTCTAAAAGACGTAATCTTGTTGGCTCATTCTATATTTACCATCCTATCAGTTGATTGATTGTTGTTTTCTGCCACACTCTACAATTTTTCAGTTATCTTTTTTTCTTTCTTTTTTTTAATTGTTTTTCATAACTTATATTATGACAAGTACATACACACCTTTTCACTCACACTTTCATACAGATTAAACATAGTATATAATTATGAAAAATACATGTATAGACTATTATGGTGCTTAGGTTTTGATGACAAAGAGATAAAACTAAAATGAAAGATATCATTCATTGAAAAGACATTTCCATCTAGACCATTTTCTTTGGTAAAGTGTCAATTCTATAAGTTTCCCCTCTAAAATGTAATAATTGTGTATACATCTCAAACCATCATTACAATCAATATTGACATTTTTCTTGAATATTGGAAAATATATCTCTTTATCAAGAGGATTATAAAGTTTACACCCATGTTTTCTTTTTCTGGGAAACCAAAATTAACAGTTTGTACATTGAATTCCATTCTTTTACCAGATTTTTCGAAAATCCAATCTAATAATTTTTCCCATAATTTTAACACTGAAGTACAGTAAAAAAAAACCCGATATGCTTATATTGTTTCTGGTTCTAGTGCACATATTGAACAAAGTGGAGAGGTTTTGATTTTTGACATATGTAGGAGGTTTTTGGTGCCTAATGTTTTATGTATAATTCTATAATTGAACCATATCAACCCTAAATCTTTTTTTTTTTTTGTATTCACATGTTTCCAATCTAAATTTAATTGTAAGTTTAAATCATTACCCCATTTGTTTTCGCAAGTAGACCGATGTTGTGATTTTGATATCAGATAATCCTACATATTCCTAGATCCTGTTTTGTACTTGCACAAAATTTCAATGAATTCTGGTTGATATGGTTGAAAAGTTATATTTCGTAATAAAAGTTTGATATTTGGCCGTGAATGTATAATAGCTTGTTTTAGACCCTCATATGTTGTGAATGGAATCCGAATTGAGTAATCACTATGATAGGTGATAGAATTACCTTGTGTATCTAAAAGGTCATGTACTCTATGAAAACCTTTCTCGTGTAATGACTTGCAATATGTACATTTATTTTCAATCTTTATTTTATCATTATATGATAAAGGTTCAAATAATATGTAGGAATCTTTCATCTCAAAGCTTTCTAAGAATTCTGCAAAGTAAGACAATGCTTCCTTCCAAAAGGAATTGTGTGTGGAATTTGCTCTTTGTTTGCAATACGAGGGTCCAAATTGGGTTGCAACCAGTGACTTCAGAAAAAATATTTATCCAGCTAGAATTAATTGTGAAGAGCCTCCTAAACCACGTTAATTTAAGAGGTTTAATGTGGTCATTCTATGTCCACATTTTCAAAATCCAATGCTAATGTTTTTCTAGAAATCTTTTCAATTTTGTTCCCCCATATCAATTTGTACAGAGTTTTTGTTAGTTGCTGAATCCACTGCGAACTTGGTTTAGGAAGAGAAGTGAATAAATGTGTAAATTTTGATAGCAACAAACTTTTTACAACAGCTATTTTTCCTAAGGGAGAAATATTTCTTTTCGACCATTGGGTTATTTCTTTTCGGATAATTGTAAGTTTGTTATCAAAATTAAGCTTTTCTATATTCTTAAGGTTTGCAGTTATATGTTATACCTAGAATCGTGAATGGTTCTGTAGTCCATTGTAATCCAGCATCCCCACAGATAGTATCTTTTGAATCAATTTTGGAGCCAATCCGAACTGCTTTAGTTTTGTAAATATTAGGTTTTAAACCTGAAAAGTTAGAAAATTGAAAGAGGAGATCAAGAGCAATCTTTAAACTTTTTTCTGATCCATCCAAAAATAAGACAGTGTCATCTGCATATTGTATCAAGCAGATTTTTTCTTTCTTTATTCTAATGCCTTTGATGTTTTTATTTTGTCTTATCATGTGGCCTAAAATTTCAACACAGAGATTGAACAAGTATGGAGATACTGGATCACCTTGACGACAACCCCTTCCTATATGGAAGAATTGTGACAAAACACCAATTTGAATTACACACAATTTGGCCTTATTATATAACACTGATACCCAATTGATAAGTTCAGGCCCCAAATTAAAAAACTTTAAGGTTTTGTACATAAATTTCCATGATATAGAATCAAATGCTTTCTCTGAATCAATTAGTAAAAGCATACCTGGGTTATGTTCTCCTGTACACTATCTAATACATCATAAATCATTCGTGTATTCTCTCCAATAAACCTATCCTTGAGGAAGCCCTTTTGATTATCATGGATTAGAAAATCAAGAACATTTTTATCCTGTTTGCTATGCATGCTGAATCAATTTTGTACGTTACATTACGAAGTAATAATGGTCGCCAATTTGTAAGGAATTCTCTGGGTTTGTCTCCCTTAGGTAGTAGAGATATAATACCTTGCTTCAGACAGTTCCCCTAGATTAAATCCAGAATTTATTGACCTGATTAAAAAGCATCCAAGATTCTTCCAAAACAATTTAAAAAATTCTGCAGTAAATCCATCAATTCCCGGGCTTTTGAAATTAGCCATATTTTTTAGTGCCAAAAGGGCTTCCTCATTGTTTATATATCCTTCTAATTTATTAGACATGTTGTCATCAATTATTCTAACATCGTTCTTATTAACAAATAGCATCAATGTTTACATCTTGTAGCTTATTATCATAGTTTAACTAAAGATTTTTGTAGATTTTTTCAATTTGTACTAGAATGTCTTCCCGAGAAGATATAATATTACCATTGCTACGCATAATTTTATTTACAGTTTTATTTCTAGAATTTCTTTTTTCACAGAACTTGCGTAATCATTCCTCTCTCGAACGGTATCATGGTATGCGGCGCACGAGGTCCACGTGCGCGCTGCGCTGGGTATTTTCAACACGTGGTTTTATACACAAAAGTAAAATATAGCGTTCAATATGGATGGAAAAATCTCTGAACAGAGGGTATATTGTAAGATTCGAGCACACCTCGGGTTTCCGTCAACGGAAATTCATGTTGATTTGCAAAAGGTTTATGGGAATGGTGCTTTTAAATATGCTACAGTTTGCAAGTGGATACGTCGTTTTAATGATGGTCGGGAGTCAATTGAAAATGACCCTCGAGTGGGTAGGCTGGATTCCGTTTTGACGGAAAAGAACGTTGCTACTGTGAAAAGGTTAATTGAGGAAGACGCACGTTATACCGTGCAAGAGATAGAAGAATTAAGTGGCATTCATTCGTCAAGTGTTTTGAAGATCTTACGTGAATGACTTGGGCTACGTAAGATCTGCGCGCGTTGGGTATCCCATTTGCTCACTGACGAGCAGAAACAAAGTCCGGTTAGACTTGCATCACAAGTTATAAAAATAAAATACGATGAATGTGACCCACGTCGTTTGGAAAAGATAGTTACAGGTGATGAAACCCGGATCTGTCATTTTCAAACCGATTCTAAGGCTCAAAATAAGGTTTGGGTTTCATCTGAGGGCGACAGACCTGTCATTGCGCGCCGTTGCAAAACATCAAATCGCATGTTGTATGCGTTATTCTTTTATTCGAAAGGTCCAGTCTCGAAAGGTAGTTCTGTCACTGGAAAGTTTTACAGAGAAAGTGTTCTTACTCAACTTGTCGATTTCTATCAGAAACGCAGACCGCGCACCGGTGTCCGCGGCATCAAATTACTCCATGATAACGCACCGGCCCTTAAATCCGCTACGGTACAGGAATATCTGAAAGAATCTGGGCTCGATGTCTTAGATCATCCCCCATACAGCCCTGATCTGCCCCCTATGACGTTTGGTTGTTCCCAAGACTAAAGGAAATGCTGGCAGAGTACCGTTTTGAATTCCGTTGTGGTATAGGCAGCTCGGTCTACTAGTGTCTGCAACATACATACCTAAAGAGAAGTACCGGGCGGCTTTCCGGAAATGGGTAGATCGGTGTAAAATGTGTGTTGAGGCAGACGGGGCATATTTCGAAGGTCTTAGATAAATAAAATTTTGATATTTCAAGCGGTATTAAAAAGACCGTCGTACTCTACGAACTTAAAAAGTGTCCCTCGTAACTGTTACGAATCGAATCAGTTGAGAGAGATAAATTTATACATCACATATATATGTGATGGGGGTGGTGGTGGTGGTGCTGTACCTGTAGTTTAAAGCAGATTTCTTGTATTTGGAAGTTAATTATAAACACCATTAAACAGTCTCTAGCTGTGTCACATCTCATTTTGTTTTAAATATGTTATTTTTATTCGCCAATCTGTAAGTAAACAAAAACATGCATGACACGAGCCTTGTTTACATAACAAAATCTTGTGAGCTCTACATCTGGCTTACAACTGACAATGGCATTCAAATTTTGATGGACTATTACAGATACCTTAATTAAGCGTTAAAAGCATACATAAACATGTATATTCAAGATAAGACGTTTTATGCAATCATTGCTGTCCTTTCCCAAAGTATATACATTTTACTCATGACTTTTACTTTGTTATTGCGCCTTTTTATCTCATAACTTAACGACTTTGAATTCAAAGTTAATTTTTTAACACGTAAAAGGTCATAGGAGACGATTTTTTATACACGTTCGTTTTGCAAGAAAATGTGTTCTTCTTTAGTAACTTAAGAGCATGTCTATGAGAATACCATGCAAAAATGAAAAAAATAAATGTTATCCATGACACATTCAGAAATAGGGACCTTCTATACATATCTAAAAAAGAGTAGTTTCACTAGTATCTGTGGTCCGCCGGATAGCTGAAAAATTGCTCAGGCGGCTATAAACAAACAAACAAACAAACAAACAAGTATCTGTGGTAAAATTATCACCAGTTGATTCACCCCATATCCAGGAAATCTCCTAACTATTTTTAGCTCCTTGTCAATTGATAATAATATTGATTAAAAAATAGCACTTTTATGGACTTCCGAAATCAAATAGCCACCCAGTGAATGGGTATATCTCTGTTTTCTGTGAAAAGTCTTTAGTTAGAAATGTTCATAAAAGTGTTTACTAGATTTTATATGTTTGGGGAATCGCGTAATTTTTTTTTAGTAAAGTTCACTTTACCACTTTACATGCCTATAAAGCAATCTCTGTGTCTGATACAACGCATATAATTTAGTTGCTATTGTAATTTTCACAATGTCATAAAGGGAATTTTATGGATTTATGGAATTAAACAAACAAACAAACAAACAAAAACAAAAAAAATAAAATAAAAAAATTTGCGCCTTTGAAATTCTAAGATGTAATAAAACCTGTTGTTGAATAACCTCCCTTTGTACACTCTGCGCACTCTTTCGTAAATGAAGGTTAAAAGAACAGACTAACATTTGCGGGAATATGGCATAGATGTTAACAGGTGCCTACGATGTTGGTACAAACTGCGACTTAAAAAGATTTTGTGTTTCAACTACTGTGTGAAATCCACATTTTACCATGTACGATATCTTAATACGAACTGTGTGATTAATTGTATATTGTTTTACGTCCCGCTCGAGAATTTTTTACTGATATGGAGACGTCACCATTGTCGATGAAGGGCTGCAAAATTTAGGCCTATGCTCGGTGCTTACGGCCTTTGAGCAGGGAGGGATCTTTAACGTGCCACACCTACTCGGTTTTTGCGGTCTCATTCGAAGGACCGCCCCATTTAGTCGCCTCTTACAAGCAAGGGGTACTGAAGACCTATTCTAACCCGGATCCCCACAAGGCAATACGAACTGTTAAGGTACAGATCTGCCATTAAGTCATGTTATAACATGCAGAGCAGGTATAAGTTCCGTTACTACTGTGGAATTGGAGGGGAAAGATGCAAGGAACATCGAAAAGCAATGTGTCTTATTTTACAACAGAAGTAAGCCATCGTGTGTTCACATTTCAACATTAGCACTAACTATTCACTCAAGCCTTGGATTATTTCTAGCATTATGCAAGAAATATAAATGAAAGTGTTTGTGTTTTCTCTGAGAAATCAGTCTATGGTGTTCAAAGAATAAGTGAAAGTCAATGAAAAAGGTTGTTACTCTTTATTTTGTACGAAATCAATAAAAAATCGAGGAACCACCGGTTTGTTTACGTTATCAACATATTCCATATATCACGTGGCGTTTTAGCGAGATCTCGTCTATAGGTCAACATGGCTGTCCATGGCAGAAAATTCAAAACAAGCGAGTTGGTCTATTTTGACGACTATAGAGATTTTGAAGGTGTATAAAATATACAGATTGGTAATAGTATTTGATTGACCAATGCTGGAAAGTGGAGAAATACATCCCCAACCGTGCGCAGAAAACCTTGTGCCGTAAATTGCACCATAATTGCATTACAAGAACTGTGGTGTTATGGTCAAAGACTAAAATACAAAATCATAACGCTACAGTTCTGCAGCTAGGCTGGAGTGACAGGTGATCGTAAGCTAAAAAATTTCAACGCAATGCACGACAGACGACATTGGAAAAATGGATAGCAATATAGGTCACCAGAGTTGCTCACGTGACCTAGAAAGAACGCTATCAATCAATACCAATCAAATGGAAGTATTTCTATGTTTATTTGGTGTCACAATACAAGGAATCCCTTTGCTACAGTGACAGCCTGGCCAATCAGATCAACTCTCCCTCCTTCCTGAAGCCTCATTCTGATGTCACCACCACGCCTTGAACACTGGCGAGCTATGTACAAAATAAGAAAAGTGCAACATGATATAAATATATAAGAAAAAAAATAACGCAGTCTTTCTTTAGCAATACGGAATATCGGAACTACTATTTCGTCCCCGATTCCGTTGTGGTTTTAATGTTTAACGTAATCTCGTTTTCAACGTTAACTTGGGGCCTCCGTGGCCGAGTGGTTAAAGCATTGCGCTCAAAATCACAAGGCCTCTCACGTCAGTCGGCGTGGGTTCGAATCCCGCTCGCGCCGATATATGTGAGAGAGTTTGCCAGTTTACTTTCGGAGGGTCGGTGGTCTCTTCTCGGATACATTGTATCTCCTCCACCTACAAAAACTGGACGCCACCAGATAACTGAAAAATTGTTGAGTGTGGCGGAAAACAAACAAACAATCAAACAATCAATCAACGTTAACTTCGGCAACTTTTCGGTAAATACGCACACTGCACGTATCAGATGTAATAAGCTCAAGCACTAAGCATCGATATTGGTTGTGGAAAGGGGAGGGACAAACCGAGATTTCATACTTGAATGAAAATCCTTAGTTAGCATGATAAGTATTTCTGTACAAAGCCGATGAATCGTGTGTGTGTGTGTGTGTGTGGAAGGGGGGGGGGGTATCCTTCAGTACACGAGTTAAATTCATCGGTTCAACCTTGCATTTTCACTACCATTTATCACACCTATAAAAAGCGAGCAGCTAATAAAATGATGTTTGCATTTAAAAATGGCGAGCTTTGTATGCGACAACAACTACGTCACATGCATGCAAAGCCCCCACCGCTACCCCGTAGTCTGGGGATCATATCGATGCACAAAATGTGATTGTTTTCAATATTATTACAAACGGTCAGTTATTAACTCAAGAAAATCGAACAAACTGGGCAACTATTCACATACCAGCAGATGAACTACAATGTCTATGCTGCGAGTTATTATTGAATCGTCTTCCGCAACCAAAAATCGGATATTTAATCTAATAGCTTATGTTTTTGGTACTAGGATATTTGCTTGCTATATTTCTGAATAACAATCTTTAAATCAGGCAGATATTTTTATATCAGAAATGAATCGACTTTACCCACTAATTTTTCTTAGTTCCGATATCCCGTATTATTCAAGGTACTTTTACAAGTTGGCATGATAAAGAGCCGTCACTGTTACAGCTGTAAGTGCCATGCATAAGTCAAGATTTGTAGCATTTGCCTAAATCTGGTGACATCTCTACACAAGTTAACAATGGCCACAATCCTCACCTGAGCCACCTATTATTCTTCAAAAGCTTTATACCATCATTAATGTCATGATATTTTTGACACCATAATACATCCCCAAACTAGCAACATTGGGGTATGATTTTACCAAACTCGAATCCACACAACATGGGTATACTTCAACATCATAACCTGTGGATATTTGCTTTTTACTATTAATGAAAAAAAGGCTATGATAACGTGCAGTACTCAATCTCACAATTCCTATTGAAAATACAAACCAGAGAGACGGACAAACACGGACCCTTGGACCAAAGGCTGGACCAGGCGCCCAGGAGGAGCAAGCATCCCCTGCCGACAGGTCACACCAGTCGTGAGTCAGAATCAGTTTGCGAAGAATGGCCTAACAATTAGTATGAAACACGTCAGACAGCATTTGACCCAATAGAAGGTTGTATAGTGTACTGACAAAGTAGATCGCTATAATGACCGTAGAATTTGCAAAATGCTGACGTTACACGAGACTGTACAAACCTTTGTAACATCAACTTGTCTGTCAGTAGCCTGCCTTGATGTAAAAACTGATCATATGCAGAACAAGCTCTTGTCTATTGAATCAGTTGAGAGATATAAACACCATTCACAGGTGATAATGGAATACTGCCACAGAGATAAGGGAAGTTGACAATGGAGAAATTAAAATCATCCCGTTTGTCATATAGTTCAGTTGTTAATTTGCCATCAGCATCTATTTGGAATAAAATATCCAAGTATGAAGCAGATGTGAAAGACTCTGTCGTGTCTTTTATGTCAAGTTCACTAGGATATATCGAATCAACATATGAATGAAAATGACCATTGTTAATAGATAAAACGTCGTCGATAAATCTATATGTCGAAATGAAAGCCAGAGCAAGGTATTTTTTCTTCTCATGTAGAAGTTTTTCAATGAATTCTGCTTCGTAAGAATATAAGAACAGGTCGCTAACAAAGGAGCACATTTAGTGCCCATGGGAATTCCAACAGACTGTTGGATTGATTGATTATATATTGTTTAACATCCCGCTTGAGAATTTTTCAATCATATTGAGACGTAACCATTGCCAGTGAAGGACTGCAAATTTAGGCTTATGCTCGGCGCTTATGGTCTTTGAGCTGGGAGGGATCTTTATCGTGCCACACCTGTTGTGACACGGGGCCTCGCTTTTTGCGGTTTCATCCGAAGGACCGCCCATTTAATCGCCTCTTACGACAAGCAAGGTGTACTGAGGATCTATTCTAACAACCCAGATCCCCAAGGGGCTGTTGGAAGACTTGATCACCAAACACTATGAAAATAATGTCAATGAGGAACTCTGGCATCTTTTTAATATCAACTTCAGAGTACTTGTGCATGGAGTCAGAGTGGTGTTTAACAAAATAATTTTTTGGATGACCAATCACTAAATATGAATATTTCCTTTTACCATTTTTGTTGAAGAAGCAACTGTCTATGTCAAAACATCTAGCCTTTAATTTATCGTGCGGTATGGTCGTGTAAAGTGTTGTATAGTCATACGTGTTGGATGTTTTTGATTTGAGAAAAGTTTGAGATTTCAAATTTACTAAACGTTCTAAATTCCTTAGAATTTTTTAGAATCCACATTTGAATGGCAAGTACATTTGAAGTTTCTCCTTCACATCAGTTAATATTTCCGTGAGGAACAAAGATGGGGGCTTTGTAGAACATTTACTGGATCCAGCAATGTATCTTTCTTTGTAAGGGTTCTTGTGGAGTTTGAGAATCCAGTATAGGTACAGTAACTCGTATTCATCCACTCCATGGAGTGCGATATTAAATGTGTTTAAAACTGAAGCATGATTATGAATAATTTCATCGTTTGAAATGGCAGTTGGAGTATAAGTGCAATTACTTGCTGTGAAATTAATGACTAGTTTGTTTACAATGGAGTTGTAATAATGAGCCTTACAAACAAATACGTTGTTGCAAGTTTTGTCAGCTGGAACCAAAACATATTAGTCATGTAACCTATCTAACTCTTATTAAACAAAGAAGGATAGATGGTACACAATTTGTTTTTGACATTTTGTTTCGACATGTCTATGACTAATCATGTGCCCTACAGAAAAAGACTTTTTAATGATGTTTTCCGAATTATCCCCATATAAAAATTTGTTTCCCAATTGTGGCCCCATCCTACCCCCTGGGACTATGATGAGAACAACTTGTTTCCACACTAAATGAGGATTTTTGCATATTAATGTGACTAATCATGACACTCCTGAGGGGACATGGTTTTAACAAATTTAAATCTATTATGGAAGCTTTCAAATGCGTTTTGTCAATTCTGGTCCAATGGTTCTTACGAAGATTTTTAAAAGATGCTACCATATTTTAAATATTTCTTAATTATCTCCCTTTTAAAAAGAATGTGACCGTTCATTTGTTCTTTTCACCAAAGGATGCTTTATGAAATGTTAAAATTCAAAATATGGTTCTGGAAAAGAAGTTGAAAATGTTTACGGATGGACAAAAGTCAGGCAAAATTGTGATCAGAAAAACTTGCGCTTTCAGCTTTGGTGAGCTAAAATGTTTACAGACAGATGACCAGACTTAAAACAGGTGATCAGAAATGCTCACATAGAGCATTCAGCTCAGGTGACTAAGAAAGTCAAAAGCTTTGGTATCAAATAAAGGTTTTGTCATGAGTAATGCACAAATTAAATATGAAGAACCCTCACTCACCATTCAAAATTAATGACAATGGTTAAAGTTTAAGTTTAAAATTTGAGTCAAATTCCAAGGTCAAATGATCATAGATATTAAATCATAGAGATCATGGTAATAAAATCTAATGTCTTGCCAAAAGATATCCAAATACAAAATATGAAAGCCGTGTCTTAAATAGTTCAGGATATAATGCCTAGATTAAGTTTTCTTAAAAGTATCTAACTCTAATTCAAAGTCATAAAACTTTAGCACTAAAAGTAAGGTTGTGCATATGAAATATGGGAGCCCTAATCACTCACCATTCCAAAGTTATGGTTATTTGTTTTGTGTCCTGTCGAATATTTTTCACTCATATTGAGATGTCACCAGCTGTAGTTGATTAATTGATTGATTAAATATTGTTTAACGTCCCGCTCGATAATCTTTCACTCATATGGAGACGTCACCACTGCCGGTGAAGGGCTGCAAATTTAGGCCTATCCTCGACGCTTATGGCTTTGAGCAGGGAGGGATCTTTTACGTGCCACACCTTCTGTGACACGGGACCTCGGTTTTTGCGGTCTCATCCGAAGGACCGCCCCATTTAGTCGCCTCTTACGACAAGCAAGGGGCACTGAGGATCTATTCTAACAACCTGGATTCCCTCGGGGCTGCTGTAGTTGAAGTACCACAAATCTAGACCTCCACTTAGTGCTCAGGTCATAGCAGTGAGGAGTTTTTAATGTACCAATGCCTGCCATGATACAGGACCTCCGGTTTTAAGCTCATATCCGAATGACCTGTGATTCTCACTTCTAAATGTTGAGCATTAATAACCTATATCTATGTCTTAGTTTGATGTAGCCATGGCATGAGCAGGGCTCAAACTCAAGACGTCCCGATTACAAAGCAAAAAAATTTTCCATTGAACTGACTGGTTCTAAAGGGCAATGCTAATATTACGTTCTCTTAAAAGTATGACAAACTGCAAGGCTATAAGGTTTAAATGTTTAGTAACAAATAAGGGTCTTATCTCAAGGAAAGCACATATCAAATAAGAGAGCTTTATCACTCACCATTCAAAAGTTATCATCAAGGTTAAGTTTTGGTTCAGATACAGAAATTTGTTTCAAACACTGAGGTTAAAGTCACAAGGTCAAAGATCTTGAAAAGAGGTGTAAGGTCTTGTTTTAGTGAATTTCTATGTATAGATTATGAAAGCCATACCTTAGACTGTTCAGGAGATGTTCCCTAGGTTATGTTTTCATAAAAGTAGATGAAACTCCAAGGTCAAGATAACAAGGTTAAAAGTTTTGGAACCAAATGGACGGTCTTGTCACAAGGACTGTACATATGAACTATGAAAACCCCATCATTCGCCATTCAAAATTTATAAGCAAAGTTAAAGTTTTGGACAGAGACAGACAGGACAAAAAACATTTGATTTGAAAAAACAAGAGGTCCACAGGCCTTATCGGTCACCTGAGTATTACTGGTTCCATGGATTACATCTAGAAAAAAATTTCTGTTCTGAATATTTAAGCTAAATTTTAATAGTCAGCAAATCTACGTGTATTCTTAAAAAAACTAAAATGCCCTCAAAAGTGCCTATACTGATCAAAGGCTTTACTTTAAATGACTAACTTTGCGGCGTTATGTGAGCAAGTTTGCCAGTTTACTTGCGGAAGGTCGGTGGTCTCTTCCCAGGTACATTGTATCTGGGTTCTCTCCTCCACCAACAAAAACTGGACGCCACCAGATAACTGAAAAATTGTTGAGTGTGGCGAAAAGCAATAAATAATCAATCAATCAATCATTGACCTGTCCTACAGTTAAAACCCTGGTGAAATTCCCTATTTTGCTACATTCTTTCCTGCTTTTATAAATATGCATTTACCTTTCATACCTTTGTTAGGAAACCTCAAGAAGTCTTTCAAATGAAAAAGCCAATAATCACTATGATAATTTTGGCTCCCCCTTACCCCCTATGATCATGAAATTTAAAAGTTTGGTAAAAGACCACTTGCTTTTTCTATACGAGGGACACTTTATAAGTTCGCAGAGTAAGCCTATAACTTTTTATCGCGATTATGAAGTTGCACGATTTTTTTTACACAGAACTTACGTAATCATTCCTCTCTCGAACGGTATCACGAGGTCCACGTGCGCGCTGCGCTGGGTATTTTCAACACGTGGTTTTATACACTATAGTAAAATATAGCGTTCAATATGGATGGAAAAATCTCTGAACATAGGATATATTGTAAGATTCGAGCACACCTCGGGTTTCCGTCAATTGAAAATGACCCTCGAGTGGGTAGGCCGGTTTCCGTTTTGACGGAAAAGAACGTTGCTACTGTGAAAAGGTTAATTGAGGAAGACGCACGTAATACCGTGCAAGAGATAGAAGAATTAAGTGGCATTCATTCGTCAAGGGTTTAGAAGATCTTACGTGAATGACTTGGGCTACGCAAGATCTGCGCGCGCTGGATGCCCCTTTGCTCACTGACGAGCAGAAACAAAGTCCGGTTAGACTTGCATCGCAAGTTATAAAAAAAAAGAAGATAAATGTGACCCACGTCGTTTGGAAGAGATAGTTACAGGTGATGAAACCTGGATCTATCATTTTCAACCCGATTCTAAGGCTAAAAATAAGGTTTGGGTTTCATCTGTGGGCGACAGACCTGTCATTGCGCGCCGTTGCAAAACATCAAATCGCATGTTGTATGCGATATTCTTTGATTCGAAAGGTCCAGTCCTTCAAATTCCAGTCCCGAAAGGTAGTTCTGTCACTGGAAAGTTTACAGAGAAAGTGTCCTTACTCAACTTGTCGATTTCTATCAGAAACGCAGACCGCGCACCGGTGTCCGCGGCATCAAATTTCTCCATGACAACGCACCGGCCCATAAATCCGCTACGGTACAGGAATATCTGAAAGAATCTGGGCTCAATGTCTTAGATCATCCCCCATACAGTCTTGACCTGTCCTCCTGTGACTTTTGGTTGTTCCCAAGACTAATGGCAGGGCACCGTTTTGAATTCCGTTGTCGTATAGGCAGTGCGGCCTACCAGTGTCTGCAACATGTACCTAAAGAGAAGTACCGGGCGGCTTTCCGGAAATGGGTAGATCGGTGTAAAATGTGTGTTGAGGCAGACGGGGCATATTTCGAAGGTCTTAGATAAATAAAATTTTGATATTTCAAGCGGTTTTAAAAAGTCCTCCCTACTCTACGAACTTAAAAAGCGTCCCTCGTATTATTAGTTTCAATTAAGTATCAAAGGCACTTAAAATGTCTCTATCCCGGGATATCATGAAATTTACAATTCTTGTGGAGGCCTTCCTGCTCTACATTAGTATGCATTTAGTTTTTCTTACACATGTGCAGTTCTAGAGAAATTTGAAAATTGATCAGTCAATTTTTGCCCCACCCCTAAGGCCAAAGAAGTGCAGGAGTCCTGAAATTTACAATTTATGTCCTTGTCCCAAAGATGCTTCATAACAAATCTGAAAAGAATTGGAATTATAGTTACCAAGAAGATGTAAAAAGTGTTCAGTTGTAAACATATTTAATCCCTGGAGTCAGGACATTTACAGTTATGGTTAAGGGTTACCTGTTCATTCTATATATCTATTTAGTTTCAATAGCAATAGTATTAAAGAGGATTTGATTTTAGTGATTTAGACATAAATACTGTACACCAAGTTTGGCCCTGCCCTAGAGTCGGAAACTCTATCCTGGGGATCATGAAATTCACAATTTTGGTATAGGCCCTCCTGCTCCACATTACTATGCATTTGGTTTTGCTCATACATATGTGGTTCTAGAGAAGATTTTTAAAATTGGTAAGTTTTTGTCAAGCCTCTAAGGCCCGAGGGTGCAGGATTCCTGAAATTTACTATTTATCCCTGCCTTGTCCCAAATTTGAAAAGAATTGGAATGGTTGCGTTATCAAGAAAATTAATTAAAAATGTTCAATTGTTAATGCAGACAGACTATGCCAGACACAGACAAATTGCAATAGATTACCTGAGTTTACTCAAGTGACCTAAAACTTAAATTTTCTATATATCAGGAAGGTTTTATGTAAATTTCAACTTTCATGGCTTAGTGGTTCTTGAGGAGAAAATATTTTTAGCGATTTTTCCAATATACGAGGACAGATTAATATGTTGTGAGTCTCATATGTAAGGGTTTGAATTTTGGCAGACATATTGCCTTATTTTTCGACATGATTACCTTCAGTATATATACACTTTTGCCAGCAATGTTTAAGGACCTCATTGTCACTTTAAAGGAAGTCCTTTTCTTGACTGTTCGGAAAGTCCTCCACTGCATGTATGACATCATCTAACTGAAAGTGGGTACCGGAAATGGCCATTTTCAGTTTTGGAAACAGATGAAACTCTGATGAAGGAGATCAGGCAAACAAGTCAGATGTAGAACCAATTTAAAGTCACAATCATTAATGTCAGCCATGGCAATGATAGACTTATGAACTGGGGCATTGTCCTGGTGGAACAACACACCTTTACTGAGTTTTCTGCGGTGCTTGAGTTTAACATTTTCCCGTAACTGCCTCAGAAGTGATGTATGGTATATGAAAAGGCCAAGATAACTAACAGCATTCAATCTCGTAATTCCTATAGAAAATACAAATCAGAGAGATGGGCAAACACAGACCCCTGGTCATACCAGAGGTAGGATCAGATGCCTAAGAGGAGTAAGCATCCCCTGTCGACTGGTCACACCGACCATGAGCCCTACATCTCGATCAGGTAAACAGAGCAATCCGTAGTTAGAATTGGTGTGCCAAGAACGGTCTAACAATTGGTATAAAACACGTTAGATAGCATTTCACCTGACGGAAAGTTGTACTGGCAAACTAGATCGTTATAACGACCATAAAATTTGTGAAATATATGTGCTATTGATTATTTGTCCCTTTTGGAGATAATCTACCATCAGCATCCCAGAAAACTGAGGCCACAACCTTTCTAGCTGATAGAACAGTCTTTGCCTTTTTTGGTGGGGGTTAACCAGGGTGCTTCCATTGTTTAGACTGTTGTTTGACCTCTGGGGTGAAATGATAGACCCATGTTTTATCCATAGTAACAAATCTCTGACGAATGTTAGCAGGATCTACCTCTAAAAGGTATAGATTAGCATGCGACAAAGTGTGTCTGGTGCGCTTCTCATCAATTGTCAGAAGTCCTTGTATCCAATGGGCTGAAAGCTTTCTCATTGCAAGATCCTCTGTCAAAATGGAATGTACTCTTTCCTGTGAAATGCCAACTGTAATGGCTATAATCTTTCTGTAACTTGCTTGTCAGTCATAAAAATATCATGGACTTTACTGACCATTTCTGGGGTGGCAACAGTGACAGGCCTTTCATGATGGGGGTCATCCTCAAGGCTCTGTCTGTCACGTTTAAATTCCACCACCCACCTTTTCCATTGTAGCACATGCAGGGGTGTCTTTCCTTAGTGTTGCTACCATATCAGTATGGATATACTTAGGAGCTAAATCTTTGTTATGAAAATAGTCATTATAAACTGACCAAATGACCCAGTCTTCTGGTACACAGGCTTAAATAGTCAGGGCTAAAAAGGACATAGATTCTAGCCTCCTTCAATAAAAGACTCACAGCATATTAATCAGCCCTTGTATCTGCATGTAAAACTTTGGCCTCCTATTGTGGCCCAAGTGGGGGATATTTTGCCCCTAAAGATATTTTGCTCCGAGACATTTTGCCCTTGGACGGTTCGTCCCTAAAGACTGTTCGCCCAAAGACTTTGCATCTTTGTATTATGAGTATTAATTGATATTTCATATATTGTCTGTTGTACAAAGATTGCTTTCTTTATTTTGTAGAGTAATCAGTGTCCATCATGGCACATTCACACTGATTAATCTACAAATGGTTTCATTCTAACTGTTTGTGTTATGATTGCAGTAAAACAAGGTAAACTGATTAAAACTATAAACACACAATTCCCATTTTACAGTTAAATGATACAATTAAGGTTAAATAATTGCATCTATAATGCATGCTAGGGTCAATATTAATTTCAAGATGCCCCATAATTATGTCAACCCAATGGAGAAAATAATGAAGAGATTCCATGTACATGTAATTATGAGATGCTGTTTTTATACTTTAAAAATAATTCTATCCATTCGTAGCAAAGATTAACTGAAAAATTGTTGAGTGTGGCGGAAAGCAATAAATAATCAATCAATCAATCAATGCAAAGATATTAACAATGGAAGGCAAGTGAACATTTGAATTAAAAGGATTATATATTTATCTATTATCCCAGAAATAAAAAAACTCCACACACATAGTAGTATAATAAAAATATCACAACACTGATTGAACATATATTCAACTAGTTTCACTCATTCTTCATCAGGAGCATTGTAAACATGCACATGTATTTCAAAATATGTGCATCTTATATCTTTTGGAAGGTCAAAGGTGTACAATGAGAACTTACAAGGTACGTGTATAAATAGACAAGAAATAGGAATGTTTTTCAATAGGGGGTAGGGGTGGGGGAGACGGAGTTGCACCACCCCCCATTTCAGTTGACCATTTTTAACAAAATAGTAATCATTTTCATTTTGGAATTTTCAATCATATACCCCTTTTGGGGAAGAAAGGTTGCAAACTTGAGTCACACTCCCACTTTGAATTTTTTTTAAATTCATAACTGTTAAGAATAAATTATTTCATGACAAAGAATAAAATCTATGTCCACTAATCAAATGTGCTACCTGGTTTAAGGTGTTGATATTTGTTATAAATTGTTATATATTGAACTTTAACCTACTATTCATTAATTAATGCATGTTATGTCAATCACTTCATATGTTAAAATTTACAGTAATCGATTAAGTATCTTGTGCATGCTGTACAAATGATAATATACAAACTTATAATCACAAAAAAATTAAATTTTGAAATTAATTTATTTACGAAAGCTGTTCATTTTGTCTTATTATTTTGTAACTATAATACGTAGTTTGTGATCCATTTTGCTTATGATGACTTGATGTCTACCAACATATTTGGTGATACCAATAAATAATTTAATTGAATAAAGGGAATATTCCAAGACAAGATTCTTATAATTCATTCACTATGATAGGGTAATAAAAACAATTAGAACTAACAAAACCAAAGTAAACCAAATATACTAGCGGACTTTTAAAACGCAACACTTGATAATTTTATATATACTGACGGACATTAAAAACGCAACGGGTTTTTTTAAAAACTTATTCATTGAAAACATTACATATAAAACTTTTATTGTGTTCATTGTTTGTGTGTTGTGAGTAGCATCGCACAATATTTTCAGAACTTTTTTTTAACACACGGAAAGGTAATAGAAAAGTTTTTCGTGATAAAACAACTTTGTTGGTGAAAGCATAGACACCACTAACAAAAAAATTCAAAACCAAGACTATGCCGCGCTTAAGCAATGAAATGCGCAATCAGGCACTTGGTATGCTGCAAGCAGGTGTTAGTCAGTGTGAGGTTGCAAGGCGTTTTAATGTCTATCCTTGTACAGTTAGCCGGTTGTTGTCACAATTCCATCAGACAGGATCCCTAAATGATCGCCCAAGACCTGGTCAACTGTTTGCGACAACACCATGACAACAAGCGCTGATAAGGCAACGTCATCTGCGCAATAGGTTTACAGCCTCGGCGACCATGGCGAGAGAAATCATTGGACGTCATGGAAGGCCTATTCATCCTAGAACCGTTTCCAGAATTTTGAAGTGCCATGGGATCCACTGCAGAAGACCTTATAAGGGGTTACAGTTTAAACCACATCACCAACGGTACAGATTGCAATCGGCAAGGCAGCATCGACTCAATGTCAAAATTGGTCACATATTGTGTTCTTAGATGAGTCCAGATTCAACGTTAGCGATGCAGACGGCAGATGTCGAGTTTACTGTTGTTTACATGAACGTTTTGCAGACAATTGTGTCCTCGAGCGCGACAGGTTTGGAGGGGGAGGCGTCATGGTCTGGGGTGCGATTAACAACAATTTTCGGACACAACTGGTCGTTTTAAATGGAACCCTCACTGCTAGGAGGTATGTGGACGAAATTCTACAGCCTGTTTTAGCTCCATTAATGCAGCAGCATAGGCAAGAAAATGGGTTAATTTTCCAACAGGACAATGTGCACGCACATACGGCAAGATTGACACAAAACATATTACAAACGAACACCATTGATTGGCCCGCTATGTCCCCAGATTTGAATCCAATCGAGCATTTGTGGGACGAGCTGGTGAGACGTGTGCACAGCCACCAGCCTCAAAATCCGCAAGAATTAGGGAGAGCCTTGTTGGAGGAATGACAGAATATTCCTCAGAGGACCATCCAAAATGTTTGACAATCAATGTCACGTCGCCTTCGCGTCATCATCACTGTTAATGGAGGTCATACCCGGTACTAGTGAACAAAACCACATTTTTGACGCACCCCTCATTGACATTCATTTCAACTGTAGCCTCTTTGTGAATAAATTGATGATCAAAATCAAAGAATAGTGTTCAATTAACATGGTTTATAATATACCACTATGAATTTGTTTATTAGATATATCAACAAATTTATAATATATAAAATTATCAAGTGTTGCGTTTTTAAAGTCCGTCAGTACAGTTAACATTGACATTAAACATGTAAAATTTCTAAGGTAGCATTGCCTAGATAAAAAATAAACAGTCAATCATGTTGAATGCCGTACTGGAGCATATCACACTGCAAATGGGTGAAACATGTTTCGGAGCAAAACATCCCCATGATGCCACATTCCAAGGGCTATGGTTTGAAAACACTTGAATCTTCTCTATGTCAGAAAGTTTCATGTGAATTTCAAATTTTCCAGCCCAGTGGTTCTTGAGGAAAGATTGTTAAAATTTTTTTTCTACAATTTTGATCCCCTATTATAGTCTCACACTAAGCTTGGGGCCTTATTTGAACAAATTTAAATCTACTCTATATCAGGAAACTTTTGAGTAAATTAAACTTATCTGGCCCACTGGTAATTGAGAAGAGTTTTAAAGATTTTTAATGTATTATATACTCATGTAACACTTTAACCCCCCCCCTTTTTCAACCTCACCCTATTCTCTGGGGGGTGGGGGTATGATTTGAACAAATGTAAATCTGCTCTATACCAAAATGCTTTTATGCAATTTTTTTCTGTTCCTGTGGTTTTCGACCCTGAAATAGATTTTTAAATTTTCCAACTCCATTTTTGCCATTTCTTGATAATCTCCAATTTGAAAGGGGTGCATTGCCCTTCATTTGAACAAACTTGAATCCCCTTTACCCAAGGATGATTTGTGCCAAGTTTGATTGAAATTGGCCCAGTGATTCTGGAGAAGAAGATGACAATGTAAATAGTTTACAGATAAATAAACAGTTGCAGATCTGGACAGACAACAGGTGATCAGAAAAGCTAACTTGAGCTTTTTTCAGCTCAGGTGAGCTAAAAATTATGGAATGGGATGTAAAACTACATAGAAACCAACAAACAAAACTATAAATCCATAAATTTGGTACCGTACGGTATACAATGTTGCACACATATACCGTACATGAAGAATCCCTATTTACATGTACAGGGTGATCCAAAATATCTGATACTATTTTGACTTTCAATAATACTGTCAATAATCATTCAACATATTTCACTTATATATCATTTTAAACTGCTATACCTATCATTTTAATGAATAAGTAAATACAGGAAAATGTTGACATCGTCATGATGTTATGACATAATAAAACTGTTATTGTTTATTCAACATGTATATATCAAATCAGAGAGCAGCAGAAGTTGTCCAATTATATTTTGAGACACATTCACCGGTAACAATAATGCATATTATGAGAAAAAGACATCCATCAGATACTAAGCTTGCAAAACTGCAGGTTCACAGGTTACTGAAGAGATTTCAACAGACCGGTTCAGATGCTTGTTTGAAAAGCAATAGAAGGCCTCGGACAACCAGAAGCATTAAAATCGGTTGCAATTGTTAAAGAATTAAATATGGAAATGCCACAAAAGTCAGTGAGAAGTGTTCTGAGGGATCTAGGGAAGTGTGTACAGAACTTTATGGTATGACTTAAACTTTTTCTTTATACAGTGCCTATGATGCAACACTTGAAAGAATCTGACATAGCCATGAGACTTGAATGACCAACAACATTGATATTGCTGATTCTGTTTGGTTTACCGATGAATCTTTTATCTAAACTTGCCTCTAAACAAACGAAACTGTTGTGTTTGGGGAAAAAGAAACGTCAGTACTGGAATGAAAAGCCACTGCATGATGATAAGGTGACAGTCTGCACAGCTCTTACTTCTCCTGGAGTAATTTTTTTTCAAAATCGATGGTGAGATGACAACTGTTACCAGTGACCGTTACTTGCACCTTCAGAAGAACAAATTCATTCCAGCTCTGCGCATGCGAGGTATTCATATTGCCGATATTTATTTCCCACAGGATGGAGCTACCCCACACACGTCAGGACAAGTTCTTGGATGATTACAAAAACATTCGGTCATAAACTGATTTCGTTCAGGACGGACCGTGTTTGGCCATCACTTTCCCCTGATTTAAGTCCACTGGACCTTTTTCTGTAGGGATTTGTGAACGACAAAGTGTATATTCCAAAGTAAAACACTCTGGAGGATCTTAAATTAGCAATACACCGAGGAATTCGGAAAGTTACTCCAGACATGCAGAAAAGTGATCAATAACTTTATGAAAAGACTTCAACTCATGATTGAACAAAAAGGACGTCATGTAGAGCATGTGCTATAAACAACAGCATTATTTTGAGACAGGATTGATTGACTGATTGTTTTACGTCTCGTCGAGAATTTTTCACTCATATTGAGACGTCACCAGTTGTAGGTGAAGTACCACAAATTTAGACCTATGCTTAGCGCTCAGGGCCGCAGCAGTGAGGGTTCTTTAACATGCTAACGCCTACCGTGACCTCCATTTTTAAGGTCATATCCGAAAGACCCGTGATTCTCACTTCTAAATGCCGAGCGTTCGGCAAAGTAGCAATCACTACCTATTTTTTATCTTAGGTTTGACGCGGCCATGGCACGAGCGGCGCTCGAACTCATGACCTCCCGGTTACGAAGCGAACGCTCTAACCACTGAGCTACCGCGACAGGATTATTCTTTTAATAAATATGTATAAAATATCAGACATGTACTGAATAAAATGTTATAGCATACATTAAAATTTGAAATATTTCATTAAAGAGTTTATGCTATTTGGAATAATCATTATCGTTTTAAATGGTATCATATATTTTGGACCACCCTGTACATACATGTATCATATGCAATATATGAAAAAGAAAAATGCATTCTAAGTTACATTTAAAATGGAAAACAATGTTGTTGATCTTGTAAATCCAAATAATCAATCTTGAAACAATTGTGCACTTAAAACCCTTTTTTTCTACTTAAACTGAAGACTGAAAATCCTTACCAAATAATTCTCTTTTTTCCAGAACCTTTCCCCAGTAGTAGGCAAGAACTGTATGAGCTGATCCTGTTTAATTAGCATGACAAAAATAACAGACTTTGTATCAAAGGGGCGAGATCAAAAGATCGATGTCAGATAAAAATCTAAATTCAAATAGTTAGGGGGAAGGGTTAAAAGCTTCTGTAAGTTTCTGTCATCTGACATTGATTACATAAATGATTTTGGTATGTGTTAACATTTCTAAACATTAAAAACCACATAATATTACATTCTAATTTAAATGTACACTTTCATTTGTGAAGGTATACAGAATATTATTCATATTAATATAATTTTACTTATCAATTGATTAGTTTCAACATTCATTATATTTAGTTTTATGGGGTGGGGTGTTTCAAAAAACTATGTGATTTTAGTGTTTTGTCAGACATAGAACTTTTGATCTAGACCTGAAGAAAGAAATATCCATGGGCCACAATGTTCACCTTTATCATCCTGGCCCTGATGTTCTTTAGAAGATTTTACAAGATGTTTTACCCTATCTATATCCAAAATATATTTTACCCTACAATAGCCCCACGGGGTCATGACCTAACTGAATCTAAATCCACATAACATAGAGATGTATTCACAATAATATTACTAACGTAGTCTTGCTGTTGTGTTCTATAGAAGTTTGTTTGGTTTTTTTTTTTGTTCATATAAATGTATGTACAATTTGACCCCTGATTCTAGCCCCATTCTTAAACCCAGGATTTAAAAAAAAACAAAACCACGCATATCAAATCAAAGGCCTAAAGGCATTCATGCCAACTTTCCTGATTTAGGTGGGATTTCCCCAAATTTAAGCATGATTCCCGCTTTCCAGATCTGGGAAGCAAAAATCTCCAAAAATCTTGATTTCATAAAAATTTCCCCCAATTTACGACAACAAATCCTGATTTCCAACCTGAATTTGAAATCCTGTGCCATTGCTTTGTGGCTAGCCAATGAAATATTGGGAAAATGTGTCAGCTATTGTTGTTTATGTATGCTTGGTATTTGGATGGTGTAATTTACCTGGTCTACCTGTGTAGGGTTGTTTATTGTACAATGAGAAGCATGTTTTGATAGTAATTAATTGGGAAGCTGGATTTCAAATTGGCATTTTCTTCACAACAAGGTGGATAACAACGATGATAGTATATGGACATTCCCGATTTTCTGGATGGCTGACAGCATCCAAGATACGCAAAAGATACACCAAATATTTTTTCCCTAGTTATATATAAAAATTTATAATGTATTATAAAATTATAGGGGACCTAGTATTTAATAGACTGTGATGTGTAATTCGCATAATCTGTTACTGTAGTGATTCAAATTGAATTTGATACAAGCAAGTAGCCTAAATTTAAAAATTGAATAAATTTATGTTGGTGAACTTTTTTCCTGGTCATCATTTCAGATGTCATACGTGCAAAAGTTTTCTTCGTGAACTTTGTGTCAGAGCAGAAAACTTCTTTTCTGGTTGCAGATTGTTCCACTAGACTCTACAAGTTACAGACAGCAAACTTTGAAAAAAAAATTACATCTAGTCCAGTCATATTATGGTGTAAAAGGATGGAGCTTTTGAGTGTTAATAATACAAGCAACTTTTTTTGGGGGGGGGGGGGGGGGGGGGGGGGAGGGGAAGGGAAGAGAGAGGGAGGGTATATTAGTCATTCAGCTAAATAGGTGATGATTTTAATAAAATAATTACCCATATCTTTCAAAGTGTGTGGTTTTTTGTTTTTTGTTTTTTTTTCAAGTTTTGTTGACGTTAAAGTTATGAAGAATAAAAATACACTTGATGTTGTGTTAATATATGATACATGTACAATGACTAGATTGATATTATCTTTGAAAAGACAAATTTACACTTTCATGGCAAAATGTTGCGAATTCAGACCTTTGAAAAAGGTTGTTATTCGCAAAATCCCCCATGAGGATTTTTAAAAGTTGGCATGTATGTGAAGGGCCACAATGGCTTTGTGCCTGGAAAGCAGACTATAAAAGAAAATAAAGCCACTGCACATGATACACCCGTCAGATGTTTATTTATTACATGTATAAACAGTTAAAAGTGCATGACACAAAATCATGTCAGTCTTAATTGGTGCAAAGACTGTATCAATATCTTTGCTATGGTCGGAGATAAACTTAAGATTATACCTTGCAATGTATCTATTGCACATTGCAATTGACTGATCAATATATCTCTTTAAATAACTACAGAAATATTTCAAAACATATTTTTATTTTATTGCATATATCTAATAGATAATTTCTTTCACATGGTATGAATTACTTAGTTTGGACTGTACAAAGAAAAGGAATGAGTATTTCACAGCTTTCTTACATTATACTCATTAATTAATCTTTAACTGGACAGATGTAATTTAGCTCTTATCAAAATGATGTTTGAATCTTCAGCTGAACTCTGAAACACCATGGCTTACTCCCAAGGGGCTAATGGAATCTTAATTGGAGAGACAGATTAAAGTGCTAGAAACATCATTCTCATAAGATAGATTCCTCTGTTCTGTTTGTTAAGTCTTTGAAAATTTTGTAGTATACTGCTGCATATATTTATCTCCTTAATATTAGAAATGGAAAAAATTATTCATATTAATTTGAGGTGTGGCTACATTTTATGAAAAAAAAAGTATATTGATAATGTAATGTGTATCGATGTAATAAATAGTAATACTGCATTACTTTCTAACATATGTAAGGATTACCTCCCTTAAAACATTTCTTTTTGGTTTGTTTGTTTTTAAATGCTTATCATTTTAAAAGTTTTAATAACCTGATTTTAAGCTACAATTTACAATTTTTTATACAGATGCACAAATTGACAACGTTTGTTGATTCTAGGACTCATATCTACATGAGCCCAAAAAGGATTATAACATATATGGCCAAATCATCTTAATCATAGGTCAAAGTAACCTTGATCTAGGGCATGTTTGATGAATTGTCCAGACAGGATTTTGCCATATTTGGCCATATCATCTTAATCACATGTGACCTAACTTTGAAGTGCCACTCTCTGTCCAGGATGTATCATCTGAAAAAAGTTTGATTATTCTAGGTCTCATAGTATTTAAGTTATAAGCTGGACACAAAGAGGGACAGATGGATGGACATAATCGCCATAACATAATATGTCCCATCTTAGACAGGCGTATAATTAATAATAGTCTATTTAATTATGTTTTGTACCATAATTTTGCTTTCTTCCTTTAGTTTCCTCAGGAACTTATCTTAGAGCTTGAAATTAACATCTACTCGTTGTTTCATGACCAATTAAAAGCCTGGGGACTGATTGACTGTCCAATCAGTTCAATGGGACTGATCAATCTTCTCATACTTAGCATACTAGTACTAAGACTGTGGAAAATTAATTGGAAAGATGAAATATACAGCTTTTGTGACTATCATTTGTTGCAGTCAAGACATTTAAAAGGGCAGGTATGATTTAGCATACATTGTAGATAACTGTGAAAATAGAGAAGAAGAAAAGTCTATTGACAGACAGACAAACACAAATGCTCACTTGAGCTTTCAGCTCATATTGAAATGCATTGATGTACATAAAATATTGAAACATTGAATATCATAACCCTCATAGAGAATTTTTTGTGCCAATTCACACCCCCCCCCCCCCCACCAAAAACCAAGAGGCCTATGGGCCACATCATTCACTTAAGTCATCTTGGCCCATATCTAAAGATTTTCCCTATATATTTGCATGATTTTAACAAAAATGAATCTGCACTATGTCAGAAAGCTGCCATGTAAACTTGAAATTTTTTGGCTCAGTAGTTCATGAGAGGATTTTTAAATATAGATTTTCTTATATTTTTGCATATAAAACTTTGATCCCCTATTGTGGCCCCACCCTACTCCCTGGGGGCCATAACTTTAAAAAAAAACCCAACTTAAATCTGCACTATGTCAGGAAGCTTCAATGTAATTTGAACTTTTCTGGCCCAGTGGTTCTTGAGAAGATGATTCCACCCTATTTTTGCATTTTTGTGATTATATCCCCTTTGAAGGGGGCATGACCCTTTATTTGAACACACTTGAATCCCTTCACCCAAGGATGGTTTGTACAAAGTTTGACTGAAATTGACCATGTGGTTCTGGAGAAGATTTTCAAAGATTTTTTCCTATATTTTCATATATAAACTTTTGATCCCCTATTGTGGCTCCACCTTACCCCTGGGAGCCATGAGATCAATAAACTTAAATCTGCACTATGTCAGAAAGCTTCTATGGAAATTGAACTCTACTGGCCAAATGGTTCTAGAGAAGATTTTCAAATGATCCCATTCTATTTTTGCATTTTAGTGATTATTTCTCCTTTGAAGGGGCATGGGCCTCCATTTACACAAACTTGAATTCCCTTCATCCAAGGATGATTTGTAGCAAGTTTGATTAAAATTGGCCATGTGGTTATGGAGAACATTTTCAAAATCTGTCGGTGATTTTTCACTATTTTGCTATTATCTCCCCTTGGAGAAGGGTGTTGACCTTCATTTCAACAACCTGGAATCCCCTTCACCCACAGATGCTTTTTGCCAAGTTTGATTGAAATTGGCCCAGTGGTTCTGGAGTAGAGGATGAAAATGTGAAAAGTTTATGATGACGCTGACAACACTGATGAACAACAATGAAAAGTTTTGATCAGAAAAGCTCATGTGACCCTTTGGCTCAGGTGAGGTAAAATCTTAAGTGAAAATAACACTATCAAATATACCACATTCAATGAATCTATATAAAATTAAAATATTTCACTATTGAATTCACACACACACACACACACACACACACACACACACACACACACACACACACACACACACACACACATGTGCAGTGTCAAACGGGGATGGAGATTGGAGATGATCTAACTGGGGACTTCATATTCTTTACTCTATACAACAGCAGAGTTTGCCTTTGCAAATGGTTTCTTATAACCAATTTCAATAGCATATATTGAATTTCTTAGTTTTTAGTCATGGATTTTTTAAAATGCAAACAAGGACATGATTTACACTCATTAATATTTACACATTTTTAGTACATAATCTTGTCCAAATGGGGGTACAATATAAATACTTTAAAAAATGAAAATGTTGATCGTTGTAGATGTATTCTATGTTTCAGCAGAGTTCAAAAATGCGTTTCCAAATGGTGTCTTATAAATTTCAGTAGAATATATTGATTCTTCTAATCTTAAGTCATGCACTCTTTACAATGCAAATGGGGACATAGTAATTCATTAATAGTCACATATTTTAGTGAATCATCATGTACAAATGGGGACACAATATAATTGCTTTAAAAATAAAAATGCTGATCCTTGTAAACGTGTATAAATATTTTAATCAACTCTACAGAGAAAAATAATTCACAAGGAAATTGAAAATAAATTATAAACTATGCTGTTTAAGCTCTTTTACTATTTTTAACACTTAAGCTTAAATTACCTTTTTTTTTGGGGGGGGGGGGGGGCAGACAGGACAATCAATATATGTTTACTTGTGTATCAAAATAACAGATAATGCTTGTTGATAAAAAGGTTACCTCCTCAATTTTACATGCCTACATCTGAGCATTTGTGCATGCTTTTTCCTAGGCAGGTAAATATTAATTAACAAAATCAACTCTGGAATTTTTATTTATCATATATTTTTGTAGCATGTATAGTAAATATTTCTCCCCCAAAAATGTTATTTTGGACTTGGTCATTTTAAAGTGAGCCAATAAATGTTTATTGTTCTACCTAGAGGTTTGTTCATGGTGCCATTATATTTGTTTCACTGAGAGACAGATATTGGTATAAAAAACAGTAATACCTTACAATAAGTAAAAAGAGCCAAATAGTATTCATCATTATTATTATTTTGTGGAAAATGTCAAAGTCCACATGGTGACAGTTTTTGGGGAATGGAATTTTTCTTTTTCATTGTAGAAAAAAAATTCAAATGCACCATTTTCTGTCTCTTTGAGACAAAGAAAATGGTGTGAAGCACATAACATATCTCAATTAATAAAAAATTCACGGCTTAAAAGCTATTCATTTACTAGGCAGGTACATAAACATTAACTAAATCAATTTGAAATTTTTATCTATTACATATTTCAAAGATGCTTATAGCAATTTCTTTGTCTGTTGAGACAAGGAAAAATAAATAATAAGATTTCTTGTAGCATGTATAATCAAGATTTCCTCCCCTGAAAATGTGATTTTGGACTTTGTCCTTTGAAAACAAGCCAATAAAATTGATTCTCAAGTGTAAAAAATTTATTGGTCTAGCTGGAGTTTTCTTGGTGTTATTTTATTTGTCTCATTAAAGGTCATATGAAACGATTTCTAACAGTGCTATTTTACTTTATAAACATAAAGATAGGTATGAATGAAGCTAAATAGTGTTGATTAAAGATTTATTCTTTGCATCGAAAAGAAATGAAGCTGTAAACTTGTGCATAGAATTAATTTGTTACCAGCTTATCGTTCTTGATTCTGTGTGTTTGTGATGTCACAACGACCCATCCATATAAATAACACAATGAAAATAGTGTATATTGTACACCACACTCTTAAAAAAATCTCACACTAATTCAATGGATATGGACAAATTTCTGTTTTATGACAAACTGCCCAACTTTGTGGTTTAACCATCAGTCAGGAATGATGCACAGCAAGCGAATAACCTTCTTCATCAGATGATGATCTTGAAGAAGAGCTTGTGAATTTCAAAGAGCCTATGCTATCAGATACTGAAGTTTAACTACTGTGTTTTGGAAAGATTAAAAGTCTTATGAATTTGTGTACATTTTATTTATAATTCATCATTTTAAAAAATGTCTAAACACTGTATTGGTAATCCCATTTCCTTTTTGATATGAATAACCACAAATGAAGTTGTGCTAAAATATTCTTGTACACAAATTGTAAGTGTAGAGTACCCTAAATGTGGCAAATGTATCATCATGGATGTCATCTGTTCTCCTGGTGCATAGTTCTTCATAATCATCTGGTGTTTCCATGTGTGCCCCAAAAATGTAAAATTCACAAATATCAGTACTGATATAGTGTATAGAATACAAGTTTTAGTTTCTGAGTGATATCTCATGATCTTCTTATATTTGAATTTCAGAATGAAAGCTAAGGTTTATTTACAAATTTAATTTTACTAATATATCATATTATAATGTTATGTTATAATTTTGATTAAATTAATAAATAAAAGTTGCATACTTTTGGGTTGCGAGTGTAACTATATTACATATATTATAATTAATAAACAGGAAACTATACGAATATCATCGTAATGTAGATTAAAATAAAAATATTGAATATAATTGTGTAGATTTATTCACATTTACTAATAGAGTGTGTTTTTGTGTAATACTTCCAGTGCTCTTCGCTTTTACTAAGTGGTTGACTTTCTATTTGATTTGTTTCAGTCTTTGGAAAATCAAAAATGATTGCACAGAGTCTAATTTTAAATCGATCTATTTGTGTTTACAATGTTTGGCTGCTGGATGTACTGAAGTGCAAAGTTCGAAGCAGTAAGTCCATCGCATCGGAGATTTTATTCCCATATATTTTTTTTTTCTACTTAATTTGAGATCCCTTGGGAAGAGGTAATTGCCCCCCCCCCCCCCCCCCCCACTTACACTTAGTTATACAAACTATTGTTTACATCAAAGTGGGTCTTTCTGATGTCATCAGCAAGGGAAATAAGCCGAGATCATCAAACATAATTTGTGTGATCGAGTACATTTGATCAGTTGTTATGATGTTATCTCACATTGAAAAAATATAATGCTGATGATTTTTTTTGTTTAATAAACCTTGATTAATGAATTCCCATGCTTAACTTAATTTCTTCAAAATATCACTTCATATGACCTTTAAGAGAAAATTTTGGCATGAAAACATTAATACATTGCAATAAATACAGAAAATCAGAGCCAAAAAGTATTTATAATTACTCGTTGAAAAATGTCTAAGCTATTGTCGAAAAGGTGAGTTGTTTTTTTTTGGGGGGGGGGGGGGGGGGGGGGGGGGGGAATAAAATTTTTACTTTTCATCCTAGATAAAATCAAATTGCAACTTGTTCTTGTCTTGTCGAGACAGAGAAAATGGTATAATGCATGTTAACAAACCTCAATAAAAAATAATTTCATTGCATATAAGCTATTCATTTCCTAGGTGGGTAAATAAAATTGATTGTTTGTTTGTTTTATGTCCTGTCAAGAATTTTTCACTTACAGTGAGATGTCACCAGCTGTAGGTGAAGTAACACAAATTTAGACCTATGCTTAGTGCTCAGGGGCAATATTTATGAAAGTTCGTAGACGTAAACATAGGATTTACGTCTGACTTAAGATTAGAGTTACGTACTCGTAAAATGGTATTCACAAAACTGTTTGTAGCTGCAAACATAACTTATGAATTCTTAAATGTACGACTGAACGTACGCGTGCACAGTGGCTATTTTCACTTCGAAGCGAAAGATAAGTGAACTTTACTTTTGTATTTTCTGCGCTACCGCTGCATTATCACTGAAAATGCCGAACAAAAGCACAGAACCTTGTGAGAAAGCAACGGATTTCACTGTGCATTTCTGTCTACGGTATGTCGATCAACTGTACAGTTATTTATGGAAGATTCGTCAAATTTAAAGCATTATCATATGCATGGGTCTGTGATGCTGTACTACTGCAGAAAGGAGTTGGTATGGACTGACAGGCAAGATAAGTTGTTTGTGTAGGAATGACCTATGTTTTACCCCTGACTAGGCCCTAAAGTGATGTTAAATAGACCTCAAACGTATTGTGTACATGGCACTTGCATCAGGCTTCTTGTCCATTTTGTTCTCAATCTATATATAGTGCTTGGATCTTAATATATAAAAAATAGTGGGTACATATAGGTATGTGTTACTTATTAACATATGTACATGTGCCCTTTATTTTCATGTTAAAACCCAAACACCTCTTTATATGGTAACCTCACTTTTCACAATGTTATAATTGAAATACCAAGTTATATACCAAATTTTTATTTCATGACTGGGACAAGAGCTAAATAGTAGCATAGCTACATTTACAGAAGTATGAACATGCTTACATCATTTTGCAGAAATAAAAATAACATTAGTGAAAAATTAATTGAAATGTGTATAATAGCATAAATAAATAAATAAAAAATAAATTAATAATTAAATAAATAAAAATTGATATACAGATACTAATTTTAAAATGTGGGACTTGTATTTGCCCCATGATTGGCTATAAGATTTTAAAATTATTATCGATTTCATAATATTTGGTTTGAAAAAATGTGTTGAAAAGAAACATTTTGAAACCATCAGAAAAACGACTGGCATAAGAACAATTACAATCTCTTAGCATCATTTCACTTATAGTTTGAGCTCTTTCATGTGTAAAACTTTCAGAAAATACTGTGAAACAAAATCTCATTCATATACAGTTGTACAAGTGTGTGAAGTCAGTGTTATTATGTAGAATAACATTAGCTAGATTTATTGAGATAGCATGTAACATACTAGATATCCAAGTTAGCTGAGTTCTTTTATTTTTCAAAGGATCATGAAGGTGGTCAGGATATAAATTGCCAACAGACAGCACCATTCTTTGATTTAGATGCATTTCTCTTTGTTCACTCTCCTGAAAGTCTTTTCATGAATTCTCAGGGTTAGGATTGGGATGCAGGATTTACAGTACACACATGATGTAAGCATTCCACTGTTAGTAGTTAGTACACATAACCATTTCTGTACATACACTTTCTTAAAAAATAAAATTATAGTATTTTTTATTTTCAAAAAAGCAAAATCAAATATTGTAGTGATTTTCTTAATGACATTAAAACCGCACTCAAATGCTCAAGAACATATGTTTGTATGATCAAAGTTTGTCTGTTAAATGAACCTGTATGTCTAGCATTTTTTCACTATTTAAGCAGTCAGAAATATAACCAATTAAGGAGATATGTTAAGTTTCTCACTTTTTCTCTGAAATTATTTTTTCATCTCAATGTGAAGAGTTCTTCAATGCACAGATGCATAATTTCCATAATAGGTTTAAGTGTTATATTGTAGTAATACTGCCACACATGATACTTTAGATGTTGGCCTGGTTAGCTCAGTGGTTAGATCACATATTAAATTATTAATGAAGGGTCCATTGATTGTGCCATTAGTATTTTTTCTCTTCTTTGCTACAGTACTATCCCATTTATACAATTTACTGTAATACACATGAGCTGACTTTACATTTTTACTTGCCACAATTGGAACTATCAAAATATGCAAATTCTAAAACAAACCTGAAAATATATCCCAGAATTTTTTTGTAGAAACAAGATAGAATGTATGTGGGTTGTACCTGAAATGTCACGAAAAATTTTATATTATTGGGAAATGTCTTGTTTATATCCTTGAGTGAAACTTAACATAAAGCATTCTTGGTTAAAGAGTATAAATTTATTTATTTATTTTCTTTGGGAAGGAAGGACCCAGTTCATTACCATTACAAGGGGAAGTGGTAATGAAGAAATACTACAGTTAACTATACATGATACTTGCAGATATCTTCCCAGATATGGTGTACATAAATATACAATAAAATCAGTATTGTCAGTTTTACAGTTGATCTATACTAATAAGTAATAATTATGGACTCAACTTTTTGTCCTCTGATGTGGGCTGATGGGGAGAGTCTTTTACTTTTAATATAATAAACATTGTACTTTACTGAAGTTTTCAAATTTAAATTCATATTTTATCTATAACCATTAATTAATTCTGAGGATTTAATGAAGTTTTTAAAATCATCCCATAGATATTCTGCAAACCTGCTTACCAAACCATTTAATTTATTTGGTTAATTATTATTTGTATCATATTTATATCATATCTTTTCAATTTTAGATCATCCCCGCCTAAAAATGGCTGAAATATTGCCAAGTCAGTGTAAAACCCAATCAATCAATTTTAAATCATTGTCTTCATATGATAGATTGCAAACCTACTTTAAAGAATTATAAAAACAAAACATGACCCCCCCTTTTATACAATATCCATCTCTAAATTATTTAAAGAAAGGGTCAAATTTTATTAAAGATGGGTTTGTTTCAATAAAAAATTTAACCTATTTCTAATTGAATTAAATCAATATATATTTATTTATTGAATTTAATCTCTTTTTATTATATTTCATTAAGGGATATGCTCAATATTTCAAGGCAGGTCTTAAATTGAAGGGACAGCTTAATAAGATTTCAAAACTATTTCACTTATATGGATCACATTTATGCGTTACTTGGACCACTTTAAAAGAAATCACAACCCCCCACCCCCATATATTTCATAATACATGTACTTTTTTCTTTTCTTCAATTATGGCTTCAAACCTCCTATCTGATTTTTACTTCCACACTGTAATTATCTTATATCCTCTGTGCTTGCACATGTTAATGTCTAGTTTAACTAACAATTATATTAATGTATTGTTTAAGTCTTATGTAATTCAATTGCAGTCTAATAACAATGTAATACTATATATTCTTTTAATTAGGTTACAGATACAATGCTGTGATGCCCTGAAAAATCTTTTGTGAAACAGAGAAATGCTCGTCTTCATTTGCCATGATTGTGTGAAAGGACAAGCAGAGGAATGGTTCGAAAATGTATGGCAGGACTGAGAATCCAACACAGAACTCATAGTCTGGCATTCTACCCACTGACCAATCCATGCTGATGTTCATTGTCCATCTGCTACATCAAGATCATTTTATATTTATTTATTCATTTTTTATATCTAGGCATTTGACATTAAAATAAAAGATGTAACTTGATATTCACCACATGTAAATATGTATACATGTATAAGAAATTAAGTACATGTAATTTTATGCATATAATTATCTAACTATATTTGTTGATATAGATAAATTAATTTTTAGATAAATTTCATGTTAATTGTTGTTGATATTGTATTACACCCTTTTCTAAAATGATTTTTTTAACATCTCGATAAAAAGATGATGATATAAATAAATTAAAAAAAAAAATGCCAGAAAACAACAGTGTTGCCTGGTGGGTTAAAATTTGTGAAGAGGAGCAGCAGTACATGAGCTAGAGTAATGCAAGAAGCCTTCAAAATAAAATTTTAGCAATGCTACTTGTGTAAACTGAAAAAACACACACAATAATAAAAGCAATTTTTTTACTACAAGCCAAAATTTTTTTAAAGTCCAAATGTTCACAGTTTGTTGGGAAATAAAGTTTCATTTTTCATTCTAAAAAAAATCAATTATACCATATTTGTCATCTTGTCAAGATAAAGAAAATAGTTTAGGAAGTATTTCAAAAGGTGTATTAATTATTGCTGAAAAGGTGTTTAAAAAAAAAAAAAGATCAAACCTGGAGTATAATGTTCTTAATTCATACCCAAAATATCAAACAATATTTTTATATTGAAAAAAAAAAAGGTTTCAAAATGGTTCAAGTTACAAATTATACTATCAAATTACAAACAAGAGGTACTGTGAGTACTAAGAATACCCCTGCTCACCCCAATCTGCCTAAACCAAAGGATGTTCCTTTGACCTTTTGACTCCCAAATCAGAAGGGACCATTTTTGTTCCATGGGAGGTCCTTATGTGTGATATAGTGACTCTAGGTGAAAAGAATATCATGTGAGAGCCCGGAAACCATTTTGTTATTTCAAAGTTCAGTAGACTTGACCTTTGACCTCAAAATTGATAGGAATCATCTTCATCCATGGTAATTCATGTTATATATGGTGACTCTAAGTGAAAAGGATAATACATAAGAGCCCAGAAACCATTTTGCTATTTCAATGTACAGTACAATTGACCTTTGACCTATTGACTCCCTAGTCAGCAGGGATCATCTTCGTCCCATGGGTAGTCCACATGTGTGATATGGTGACTCTTGGTGAAAAGATAGCACTTTGGGGCCAAGAAACCATTTTACTACTTCAATGTCCAGTACACTTGACCTTTGACCTTTTGACCCCAAAATCGATAGGGATCATCTTCATCCAAATGGGTAGTCCATGTGTGTCATATGTTGACTCTAAGTGAAAGAGTAACATGTGAGAGTATGGAAACCTTTTTGCTATTTCGATGTCCAGTACACTTGATCTTTGACGCCATGGACAACCTGATTCCAGTATACCCCCACAACAATTTCATTGGGGAGGGTAGGGGTAGGGTATAAATACACTATTTAAGTTAAAAATTATATTCAATCTTGATTAAATCAGAATTGTTATGTCAACTACTTAAAAATAAATTCAATGATATATCACGTGATATGATTTTTCACTATGCAAATGGGGACATGCATGTAAAGCCCATATATAGTTTACCAAGCATGGGAAAAAGTTCATACTCACACAGGCAACTTATCTTTCCAAACTGGGGGCTTTTCGTCATTGGGGTCAATGTTCATTTTTATCAAACTAGGCTGGTAATTTTAGGATGCTGATCTCGAATTTAGCATTTGTAGAAGACATTACGAAGGATGTCCCTGGTTGGTTGGAAGGTTTGTAAAGACTCAGGTGTCCCCATTTGACACTGCACACACACACACACACACACACACACACACACACACACACACACACACACACACACACACACACACACACCTGTAACTGGATCTTCTGGAATCCCATTCCAAGGAGCAAAATATCGAGATACAAAATCATACAATTCTCCCTCCGGACTAGTTGCACTATTTTCATGACTTTCTCTCAAGGTCACTATAACTCCTTTCACTTTTCCAGTGACCTCTGCAGCCATCATGTTTGTAGTATCTGGTTTTAAAGACTCCAGTTGTTTCCTGAAATTTAAAGATAGAAAATGTCAAAAACTTGACACCCAACAATATTCATAATAATCATCTCCAACAACTTTTAATCACATTCAACATACAATCATCATATTGCCAAACACTTCTTATAATCACATTCACCAATCACCAGATCTTAAACCACCTCCCTTAATCAAATCACCAATCATCAGATCTCCAAGCACTCCTTATAATCATATTCACCCATTCATCAGATCTCAAACCACTCCTTATAATCACAATCATCAGATCTCAAACCACTCCTTATAATCACAATCACCAATCATCAGATCTCAAACCACTCCTTATAATCACACTCACCAATCATCAGATCTCAAACCACTCCTTATAATCACAATCATCAGATCTCAAACCACTCCTTATAATCAAATTCACAAATCAATTCACAACTCTTGTTCCCCAAATTGAAATTGCTCCAAATTAACCCCAGCCCCCTTCCCTTAATGTACTGCGTAGTATGGAGAAGAAAGCATCAAAGTGGGAAGACAGACATTATGAACTGCAATTTTGCGCATTCAAAATAAAAAGATTGAAATATATTCAACATTAATATAATATGATCAATGTCATTGTTGTATATGATACAAAAATAATGACTTTTATGCCAAAGTACCAGTATGAAAGTGAATATATCCTTATACATGAAAAACAGCTATAAAACACGCTTATTTGATCTACCGTAAATTGTAGGAAAATATTAAACTCCTGTTTCAACAATTATATGCACATTTGAAAATGGCAATGAAGCATTGTACAAAGTTTAAGTCCATCAGATAAGCCATATAGGAGGAGTGTTCACACAGTATTTTACATTCTCCATCCTCTAAAAGATCCATTATTATAATTTTAAAGAAAATATATTGGATCCTCACGTCCTGACAATATGCACATCTACAAATGGCAATAAAGCATTGTACAATGTTTCAAGTCATAAGCCATATAGGAGAAGAAGCCTTCACATGATTTTGTGAGACAGATGGACAGAAAGTACAAAAACTATGTTTCCCCCTGGGAGAGGGGATACCTAATCATCACATCTCCAACCAGACTTTTCCATATGGGTGTAAAATTTTCGAGCGGGACATTAAACAAAATATAATCAATCATATCATCCAACCACTCTTTGTAATCATTTCCAATCATTACATCTCAAATCCTCTATATATTCATTTTCACCAATGATCCCCTTATAATCAAATATTCACCAATACCATCACATCTTCAATCACTCCTTATAATGATATTCCCCAATTGTCACATTTCAACCCACTCCTTATAATCACATTCACCAGTATTGACATCTCCAGTCATATACAATCATATTCACCAATCACATCAGTCTCCAGAACCACTCCTTATTATTTATCTAATATTCAACAATGATCACATCTCCAACCATTCCTATCACAGAAAAAGTTGAGTCCAAATATTTAAAACTGATGACAACGGACAAAGACTGATCAAATTAGGTCACATGGGACTTAAAAATAAAAATACCAGTACCAAATACATTGGCCTTTGTACTTCTGACATAGCAATGATAGATTTTCTAACATACTTTACTAATACACCCACCATTTTAATTGATGTCTTTAAAAAGCAGATATAAAATAGATCCATCCTTTGTCACTGTCAGTTTCACCAAACCTTTTGATTCAAATCATGAAGAATCATAAAGAACATATTTCTTTCTTTTTATTACATGCATCTATGAAGCACAAGGGTGCTCCAATTTCCTTTTTTAAATCACCAGCCAAGTGCTTTTATTTGCTTTTCTCCCCAAAATCTCTTGGTAGATTTCATGTCTGAAACTAGATGAAATTTACTCATCAACCAAATTACATAAATTTTTGTTCAAACACCTTTTGTTTTATCAGTATTAATGGATATGTTAGGATACCAGATCCTGAGAGTCAGCCACCACAGAATATTGAAGACTACTGTTTCTCTTGATCTTGTAAGTTTTTACCAAGTTCATAATGAATTCAACTACTGCAATTTAAACCATGTACTAAACATAACTCTTATAATAAGGATGATTATAAGGTGTCAGTCCAAAGTAAAAGTCAACTGCTTATTTTGGCAGTTTATTAGCAGTTTTTCAAGTACTTTTTAAGTCTTTAAGTTTTAGCATTCCTTAAAACTGCTAAACAACTGTTAAGAAACTTAAGAATTTGTGATAACATTAAGCATTAAAAGTAAGAAAGTTAAACAGGCTATCTAACAAGCAGTTTCTCAATATTGTTAATAAATATGGTAATCTTTCAACCAAGCCATTATGATTAATTCATACATTCTTAATTTTGTATGCTTTATAGATTTATGAGATTGATCAGTGTTTGTTATCTTCACTTTTTCATCTTAGAGCATATTATACTTTTCAGCAATCAATTACTTTATTTAATTTCCAGGGAAATTTATATCTGATCTTAATTAGAGGAACTTATAGTTTTTATTCTGCTCCTCTTTGTAGTCCTTATTAAATACATTGCATTAATATTAACCAACACAACACAATAATCATTAATTTGCATTTACTTTCTCATTTTCAAAGAAATTACTAGTAGTGATTCAACATGAATCAGTATTGTTTAAACACGAGGCCAAATTAGGTTTAAACGGCTCAACTAGTATACACCCTTACGGAACTTACATATAGAAAGTATACTAGACTTACAAGAAAGCTATGCTTCACTTATATTTCAAGCATAAAAGTTATGCTTGGCTACATAAAGCATACCTCAAGTATAACTCAAGTATACTTCAAGTATAAGTTAGTTCTATTTCAGATATGCTTTCTTCTGAGTTATTAGTAAAGTATACTTGACCTATACGTTAAGTATACTTAAAGTATACTTTGAACTGAAGGGGGTGACTGAGTTATACTTGGGGAAGATAGGTGGACTTAGTTTATTTCTCAGTCTGTATTCCTTGAGTGAAAATGGCAAAGTTCAAAATTTAATAATTTGTAACCCCCCCCCCCAAAAAAAACAAACAAAAAAAACCCATGGAAACCTCATTTTTGCTCAGGATACATGGTCATTTTCATGTAAATTAGCAGATTGTGGTGTTAATCAAGTATACTACAGGAGAGGCAAGTCACATATATTATGTGAAGTATAAGTCAAGTATACTTCTTGCATACTTCTGGAGAGGCAAGCAAAGTATATATGAAGTATAAGTAAAGTATATGTGAAGTATAACTCAAGTCTATGTGAAGTATAAGTCAAGATACTTCTTGTATACTTCTGGAGAGGTACGCAAAGTATATATGAAGTATAAGTAAAGTATATGTGGAGTATAACTCAAATCTTTGTGAAGTATAAGTCAAGAATACTTCTTGTATACTTCTGGAGAGGTACGCAAAGTATAAGTCAAGTATATATGACGTATAAGTCAAGTATATATAACGTATAAATCAAGTGCATTTCTTGTATACTTCTGGAGACGTAAGCAAAGTATAAGTCAAGTATATGTGAAGTATAAGTCGAATATACTTGGGAGTATACTTGATGCAATAACATTTCTTGGCAAGCGAAGTAGAAGTCAAGTATAAGTGTAGTACACTTCATCTATACTTGTATTTGCCAACCTAATTTTCATCTTATATTTGCAAACTAATTTGCATATAAAATCAAAATACTGGACGTATGCTTCAAGTATAAGATGTACTTTTTGTATCCTTGTTAGTATACTTGAAGTATACTCCAAGTATATGTAATTCTGTAAGGGTGATGAGGCTTTTGACTAAAATAAATAGGGCATTATATAGGGCACACTTTCATACAAAATCGGGCGTTATATGAAAATTTCAGGAATTTCTAGGTCGATTATAGGACTTTTTCCTCTAACGTACAATATGAAACACATACCTATTTTGACAAGAATCAAATCACTGCTTCCTAAGTAACAACATATAAAGAATACACACTTCACCAAGTCTTGAAGATGACTCCATGCATGCACAGTCAAGCATCAAGACGTGTAAGATTTGTACATGTTTGGGAGGGGGGCATATATTAAAGGGACTGGTTGATTTTTTTTTAAAATGGTATTTTTCATTTTTGATGTTAAACATTCAAAAAATAATTCATTTAATGTTGACAACCAAAATTTGACCTTCTGAATGCAAGGATAAAAGCAATATTTTACCCTGAACTCTGCGTTATCAAGTCTTTTTATGTTTATAAACAAACTAGTGAAATGTTAATTTTGTAATTTAAAGTGTCTTAATTTTGCAGTCACAAATTTAACTTTACATGACATACTTTACATAAATAATACTTGAAATGTGATATATATAATAAATTTAGATCGACATCTATTTCTTTTAAAAACTTCATAAACAATGAAATACCGCAATCTTTGTTTACAAAACAAATAATAAACTCTCTAAAATGAGCTTCTGTCCTAATGTATAACTTTAATATTTTTGTGAAATCTTTTAAACACATTAGACAGTAGATTTTGATAATTAAAAGTGAAAAACAAAATTTGAGGGAAAACCGTGAATCTCTTTACGATGATGGAAAACACAAACTACATTGTTCTAAGCAAGTGCAGCAAGCGAAAAATCAAGAGTGAAAAGCTTATATATAGTCTTTCCTAAGCCATGATTTAAAGAACTTTGCTTCAGGTAATATCAGTCATCATCAGGCTATGACATACTTTCACTGTATCATATGAATAAAAGGTCCTACAGTCCATGAAACATTCTACTTTACCATTTTTCTGTTCACTCACTGTGCTATCACCATGTGCTCACTGTGCATTCATTGTTCATTCAGTGTGTGTTCACTCACTGTGAGCTCTCCATTCACAGTTTTGTGTTCACAAATCGTTCAGCATGTGCTCACCGTTCACCGTTAATTCATTGCTCAGTATTTTGGAACATCACAGTGATTGTGAAAATAGCTATATTCATTGCAAGGAGAAAATGAAAAAGGAACATGTACAGAAGTAACTACCAATCATACCTGTAGATGGAATTAATTGCTGATGTAATATGTCACATCACTCAATACTTTCTCAAAACAAAATAATAAATTTAACATTCAGGATCAGGATGCCAGAAATCTTTCATAAATGTTGTTTTCTGGTCAAAATATCACTAAAAATATTAATAATTTTGACAAATAGTGCAACATTATTTTAAAATGTTTCCTCAAGTGGTATAGCTAATATATTCATACAGACCCTGAAGCGTACTACTACATCACTTGCATGGAATGAAAGGATTCTTGCATGGAATGCTGAGCGGTTTGCATGAAATGGTTTGCACGAAACACTTCCAATTTCTCAAATGTTCTGCACAGTTTGCACGAAACAGTAGGTGGGGCCTGCACTCTTCAATATTCACGTCTTTAATCCACACACACACACACACACACAAAAGTAGATTTAATAATAAACTTGGGGAAAATGGTAGAGATAAAAAAAAAGAAGCCTTTTTAAAAACAAAAAAAAACTCGACTATTATACCTGCTTGACATGGTATTGTTTTGACCAAGTTTTCTTCAGGTGAAACTTGGCATTATTATCTTTCACTAGGAGACACAAACTTATTTATAATATACAACACCCCCCCCCCCCCCCCCCCCCTTGGCCTGAAAATTGTGTGTAATAAGCAGCAAAAATTTTCACCGAGCAGTAATTTGCGGTAATTTTCACTGAATATTTTTGTGGAATTATGACTTATAAAAAAAGAATAAGAATCTGCATTCTGAGGTAATAGTCATCTGCAGTGATCTTCACTGCATGCCTTTGGGGAAAATACATGGGTAATCATCATGTATATTTCAGCAAAGTACGAGATTTTGTAGCATTAAAGTTTTAACAGACTCAATATTTCTTGTGTTGAAATTAATTAGAATCAATTAAATAGTCGACATTATAAAAATAAACTCAAAATATTTAACTAGTGTTTAATTTATTGTAATCATCACAAGTACCGCATGTGATGTGCAAAGGTGCGATTTATCCACCTCCTCGTTAATTATAAAAATGACTGTGATCAAAGACATATAGGTGCTATAAATATTGAGTGCTCTGCCTGTAAAAACAATGCTTAGAGAAATAAAAAGATGAATGAGGATGGGTTCTGTATACCCTGATACCATTTATTTATGACAAAAAATTATAAATACCGGCTTGTGAAAACTGCGCAGCATGTCAATCTGGGACATTCTGCACGATTTTTTTCACTTAATAAAATAAAATACAATATGAAACCTTTGCCAAGTTATTTACCTCGTCATATTGATTTTTTTTTCACTTAATAAAATGTGCGAGAAAAAAATATTCTAGAGTATTTCTTTACCCTGAGGGGGTATCTGCCAAAATCAAGGTAAAAGCGCAGTGTACACAACAATGACTTCGTAAAACAAGTGGTGATCGCATCCCATCTCATTATTTCATTTATGCAAGTTGTTTCGAAATCTCATATAAGCATTTCATTACAAAATTATTAATAAACGTTATGCATAGAAAAACTAACCATTTAGTGGGAAATATTTGCTAAACTTATCTTCTTGTATTTTAATTAGCATATGACATGACATTAATGGTGGCATATGAGGTGCAGTACAAATTTTAATTTTCTCCTTCAAAATAATTCAAAGTGTACATATTTTTAAGTGTCACATTTTCTACAATTTCTATGTTTCTATTGTAATTTTCTTGACATAGATTTTTTTCACTTTTAAAGAGGTGAACATGATGAATGAAGTCTGTTTCTCTGAGTGAAACATTATAATACAGAGTTTCACCTTAAAAAAAAATGTCAAAATAAAAACAATACCATGTCGAGCAGGTATAATATTCATTTTAAAAAAGGACATTTCTTTTTATCTTTACCATTTCCCCCAAATTTATTATATTTATTTGTTTTTATGGATTAATGGCACCATAAAGACCTGCATAATGAAGCATTTTGCACAAAACTGTTCAGCATTCTGTGTGAGAATCGTTTCGTTTTGTGCAGACTGTTCAGCATTCCATGTAAACCATTCAGCATTCTGTGCAAGAATCGTTTCGTTCCATGCTAGCGGTGTAGTAGTAAGCTTCAGGGTCTGTAAGTAATGACATGGAAAAGCTTAAATTTCTTATATTAATAATAAGTATTACCCTGAATGACATTAATCCACCAGTACTGACAGATAAACTTAGCATAGAACCAACTTTGATTGAAATGTAAGTTTTACAACTCTCATTCATATAACACCACAGAGCCTGTAGGCACTATAAAACTGAACTTTCCCATGTCTTGCACATCTAATAATATCTAACTGCTTTGGTTTTACAATATGAAACCTTTGCCAAGTTATTTACCTTGTCATATTGTCTGCAAGTCTAACAAGCAATTTTTTTGTAGTGGGGGAAAATTCCACAGTTTCTACATCATCAGGAGAAGAAATCAACTGAAAAATCCCAATATATAATGCAAACTAATGATCAATAATAATACATCCTTGCTCTTATTCTTGATGAAGAAGAGAATCCGATATTCAACAACAAGTTGAAAAGGAAGGGATCTGAGGAAATGTATTACACTATATATGAAATTAAGATTAGTTACATTGCATTTGATAAAGTTTATAACCAAATAAATATTACTAAAATCATTATCAATTGTAATAGCATAAGGCACAAGAACAAGATTCAAGGATTCTTACTCATTAACTCAAATTATCATAAAATAATCAGATTACACGGCCTGATACTTCCTTCTAACAACTTCTCACTTACTTCCAACAATGGAATGTAGTCAGTCTTATCCTACAGAAGATAGAAAAAAGGAACTGTTATGTACCACATTCATCTTACTGAGCATTCCAGGCATGTAGAAAATTGGAAATGGGATGGTGGTTACTAAGTACTTTGTGTTGATATAATCATTTCTACTGAAATTTTGACTTTTTGAGAAATGTTAAATATCAAATTCTAAATGTTATATACTTCCTTTTTGATAATATAATCTACTCAGTTCTTATTCATTGATTTATTATGTCAGATCATCAAAACATCAAACGAATGTTCCCCAAACATTTCTTCTCCAGAATTATTCATAGGAGGCCCATGGGCCACATTGCTCACCTGAGTAACCTTGACCCATATTAAAGATTTTCCCTATATATTCTCATATAAAACTTTGATCCCCGATTGTGGCCCCACCTACCCCTGGGGGTTATGAATTTAACAAACTTGAATCTGTACTATTTCAGAAAGCTGTCATGTAAATATGAACTTTTCTGGCTTAGTGGTTGTGGAGAAGATTTATAAAGGTTTTACCCTATATTTTCTCATATAAAACTTTGATTCCCTATAGTGGCCCCTTTCTAACTCTTGGGGCCATGATTTAAAAACAGCATGAATCTGCACTATGTCAGGTAGCTTCCATGTAAATTTCAGCTTTTCTGGTCCAGTGGTTCTTGAGAACTAGATTTTAAATAACCCCACCATATTTTTACATTTTTATGATTATCTTCCCTTTAAAGGGGGCAATGACCCTTCATTTCCCCTTCACACAAGGACAACTTATACTAAGTTTGATTGATATTGGCCCTGTGGTCTGGAGGTTTGTAAAAATGTTTTCCCCTATATTTTTGTGTATAAATTTTGATCCTCTGCTGTGGCCCCATCCTACCCCTGGGGACCATGATTTTGAAAAACTTGAATCTGCTCTGTCAGGAAGTTTCCAGGTAAATTTGACCTTTTCTGGATAAGTGGTTCTTGAAGAAAAGATTTTTAAATGACCCACTCTATTTTTGCATTTTGTGATTATCTCCCCTTTGAAGAAGGCATGACCCTTTACTTGAACAAACTTGAATTCCCTTAACCCAAGGATGATTTGTTCAAAGTTTGCTTGAAATTCGCCTTGTAGTTCTAGAAGAGATTTTTTCTGTATTTTCATATAAAACTTATAAACTTTGATCTCCTAATGTGACCACACCCAATCCCCCCCTGGGGGGGGGGGGGGGGCTGATTTTAAGAAACTTGAATCTGCACTGTCAGAAAGCTGCCATGTAAATTTGAACTCTACTGGCCCAATAGTTTTGAGAAAATTTTCAAATGACCTCACCCTATTTTTGCTTTTTGTGTGATTATCTCCCCTTTGAAGGGGGCATGACCCTTCATTTAAACATTTAACTTAATCTCCTGCACCCAAGGATGATATGTAAAAAGTTTAATCTAAATTCGTCTGCTGGTTCTGGAGAACATTTCATTAATAAAAATTTCCATTGTTTTTTCATTATCTCCTCTTGGAGAAGGGCATTGCCCCTCATTTGAACAAACCTGAATGCTCTTCACCCAAGGATGCTTTTTGCTAAATTTGATTGAAATTGGCCTGATCTAAGAGAGCAACAATTCAAATATATCACTCATCAATTCAGTAGAATACTGTAGTATATAATTTTGTGGTGGATTGAATTTCGATCATTATTTTCATGTCTAGGAGAAAACAATGAAATTAAATCCAACACGAATTTTATTTCAGAAATTATTGTTTCAATGTCAGAGATATCTATGTTGCTGTTAAAAGGGCCCTTATGGCAATTTTTACCCATTTTCACTTTTTGGTAGATTCAGATAGATACATGTAATAGGCAGAATATTCAAAATATGAAATTTTATGGGTCTCCTTCACTTATAAGTCATATTTTTCTGCATTTGAAAAATTGATATATATTCTATAACATCAGCATGTCATGACATTCTTACTGTCATTTCAGAAAACAATACTTTAATCAGCTGAAAGAGATATGGTGCTGGATCTATCTTCTGAGTCTTGTTCATTTCTTTAATTGTTTGGTGTATTATTGAGAAAAAAAGGTCAAATTTTTGTCACCTTTAATAGTTTTAAATGGAAATAAATATCACCATTTTAAACTTTATATTCATAGCTTAAATGATTGATTGATGAATTTTTTTATCCATATCGCGACGTCACCATTACTGGTGAAGGGCTGCAATGTTTAGACCTATGCTCAGCGATTAGGGCCTTTGAGCAAGGAGGGATCTTTAATGTGCCACATCGGCTGTGACATGGGGTCTCGGTTATTGTGGTCTCATCTGAAGGACCGCCCCATCTAGTCCCCTCTTACGACAAGCAAGGGGTACTGAGGATCTATTCAACAACAGCACAAGAACTTGCATACAGTGCAATAATTTCTTTTTTAAAGAAAACGCTAATCTTGTATTTATACACTATAAATAGTGGTAATCCTCACTAAATATAATTTGGGAAATAATGTTAATTTTAGCAAAGTGAGAGATTTGGTAGCATTTCCATAGTTTTAACAGACTTTATATTCTCTTTGTTTAAACTTCAAATCAATAGCCACCATTTTAAATGTAAATTCAAAATATTGAAGAAGAGTTCAGTGTGTTGTAATCAACACACCACCATTGCTGTGAAATATGATGTACAAAGGCACAATATATCAACCTCACGTAATTATAAAAAAAAAACAATACTCAAATCCAATAATTTGATTGGTGCCATAAATAATTGGTGTTCTGTCTGTAAAAGCAATGGCAGTGAAATGAAGAATTGAAACATAACCCTCCAAAACTTTGCTGCACTTAGATGGGTAAAATATGCCAGTCGTTTATTGTAAATGAAAAGTTAAAAGTAATCGCGAATTCCCAGACCTATGGAAATTGTGTAGCATGCAGAAAACCACACAGAGAAAGATTACAACATCTACCCTTAGGGGGCCAAGTGACAAAGCACATGTACACAACAATGCTCTCCCTCTCTCTCTCTTGTAATGCACGCCAAATGAACACATTAACTTCCCAACTGCAACTGAAAGTTTCTAAATATACTGATAATTTTACTACTTGGTACTCAAAACAACATTGGAGACATAGCTGAGGTTAAAAATTTGTGAAATATATAGCTTTTTTCACTTGTTAAACATTAGCTTATTAAGTGAACACCCAACTGATACATATCCAAGTGAACATTTCCATTTAATATGACACACACGGTCAACTAACACTCTGACACACAAGGTGAATTAAACATTGCCTTGGACCAGAAAAGTTGGATTAGATTGGTTAAAATTGCCTCGGACCGGAAAAGTTGACATTGCATTTAATTATTTGAACCGATAAAAATCTGACACCACAGAAATAGATTCTAAGAATTTCGGTCAATCAAACACTCTGAAACACTTAGTCAACTAAACATTCTGACACACGCTGTTAACAAACCACTCTGATGCAGAAAACAACCAGGACCCCCCCCCCCCCCCTAAATTACTCAATCAAACGTGACCAACATACAGAGTCTACCAAACAAGAACCACATGAAGACAATCAAACACTTGAGAAAAATATTGTCAATGCATATTTTTATTGTCAATATTGCTTTTAGTCAAATAGCGAACAGTCTGAAAAAGGTGATAGTTGTTTGACTTGTACCAAAATCAGGTTTATTAGTTGTTGCTGTTGTAGTAATTTTTTTTTCGAAGTCAGGGAGTGATAACATCATTAAGGTTTCATTTCTTATTACATGTAATTGCATTTACTTATAATTATTATTATATTATATTTTTTTGCTAGTCAATAATTGTTTGAAAATGAAAATATGAATCCTAAATATTCGTTGATATCAACATGCCACAAAGATCTGCACAGTATGACTTCTTCAAGTCTGCTGATATGATGAAATTGTGATAAGGAAGTTCACAATCTGTTCATATTTGGTTAAATTAACATATCAGATTTTCCCTTTGGGTATCCCTGCAACTAGATTACTGTCAAAGAGTTATCTCTCTTGGATTTATAACTAGATTACCAAATGTACAAAATTGTCATACAGAATCTACTAAACTCAAAATTATCCAAGATTTTCATGACATTTTACGACCTTGTAAATTCTGTTTAATAAATAAGTAATTATAATAGTGTATAATCTAATAAACTGGAGATATATAACAAATCATCTGTTTGACATTGGCTTGACACTGCAAAAAATGAGGCAGATACTGCATTTTTAAAAAGTGGATTCAACTTTTGTATTAATAATCATGAATTGTTTTTACCTCAGACTCGTCTGTGATTAATTGTTCAAAGAAATAAACATCATCTCAGATGAATCTAACATGTGGTTTTGGATAATGAGTGCGTACGTCTTTACAGCGCAATGTAACATCAAATCTTTGTGACGTTATTTCTCTGTTGTGTTGAATATGCCATTAGGACCTTTTGTCATGGGTGCAATCATTTGTCATCCATTTACAGATAATATATTTCGTAATTGTCATCATTGTATTCCTCATGAGTAGATGTACAGTCCCTGAAATGTTCTACTTTACCATTTTTCTGTTTGCTCACCATGCATTCCCTGTTTGTTCGTGTGTTCACCATGCCCTCTCTGTTCACAGTTTTTCATTCATAAATCATTAAGTATGCATTCACAAAGCGTTCACCATGCATTCAGTGCTCAGTCTTTGCACTGTCATTTAGAACATCACTGTGAAAATAGCTATATTCATTCCAAGGAGAAAATGAAAAAGGAACATGTACAGAAGTAACTACCAATCATACCTGTAGATGGAATTAATTGCTGATGTAATATGTCACATCACTCAATACTTTCTCAAAACAAAATAATAACCTTCGGGATAAGGATGCCAGAAATCTTTCATAAATGTTTTCTGGTTAAAATATCACTAAAAACAAATACTGCAACATTTTGTAATGTTTCCTTAAGTGGTATAGCTATGAATAAACAATCAAATTCCATTAAATTATGAAATTTTAACAGGGTGTTCTATAGTACTCTAAAGTGCTCTAGCATACTCTGTTTAGTAGTATCTGTCAAGAATTCTAACTATAATACCAAACATGCATTTCTTTCCTACTTTTACATATACACATATACCTCTATATGTAATACTGCAAACAATATGCATATGAAATTTGATTTTGTTTGTGTATGATTGCTTTGTGCATTGGAGTCCCATATATTTTAATTACTGAAATATTAAGAGTTCTCAATCATAAAATCTACCTTGAAAAATCATTAATAGAATGCTCTTAAGTTTTCAGAAGGTATCTTGACTCAGTCAGAGTGTTAGTCATGTTTGTTCCTGTACATTTTCGTTTTCAAATTATCTCATATATACATGTTATGTCAACTTTTCAGTCATTTAACATCTCAATAATGATTTAAGAAACTCTCAAAAGTTCTCATATGTTCAAATATTTCATTATTTCAATCTTTCAAATATTTTTCATGTTGATTTGTAAATAGTTCTCAAATTGTGTATTTGTTCAATAATTTCCATTGCTAATATCTCAAGTGTTTCTAATCATAGAAACCTCAAAACTGCTAAAAAGTAAATAATCTTAAAGCTTAAGGTAGAGGAATTTTCAAGTTCTCAAGATGTTTCGACTCAAAGTAGGTAGACATATTTAATTTTCTTGGGAAAAAATTTTGTTGTTTTTGAAGTGAATACAATTTTTGTGTGAATTGACTTTCGTTGTTTGTGATCACTTAAAAATTACATATTATGCATAAGTATAAACAATGTTGGCTATCTGCAATCCTAACTTGCTTCAATACTGTTATGATACATACACCATTATTTGTGGAAGCATGCCGTCATTCACACCTATTCACAAACAAATAATTACTTGGTGATCTGTGTACGCTTGGGTTATTAAAATGGTTGTACACAAGCCATTATGTTTAAAGTGTTATTATTGTATTTTGTATGTCTATAAAATTCTTAAAGAAACCAGACGTACCAATATAAACAAGGCTCATGTCCTCACAATGTTTGATGTTAACAGTGCACATCAGGACAAGAATGTCATCACACTGTTACAAAATAACTATAGTCAAACAATATTTAACACACATAACCCCTTGATCAAGCTGAATGGAAGAACATCATCCATTTGACCGTATGGTTAACAGTAAATTGAAATCAATTGAAAAACCAAAAAAAAACCAAAAAAAACACATTTGTGGTGTGGTATGCGGCTCAGGTCTTTCAAATCACTTGAAGAAGGGCATGGGTACTGATATAGTACTAGTGGATCTACTGGTGTCTTAGAAATGGATTTTTAAAAATATGACATGTATGGGTTCCATCTCCACAGCATATTAGATGTGCTGTCTCTATGAGCAATTCCTGTTAATACCGAAAGTAAACTGTACTATTTTGATAGTAATCATTCTTAATTACATTGAACTTTTTTATTTCACTTGTGTATATTTTTTTAATGAGTTGATTAACTACATATTAAGGCAATATAGTGCAGGATAAGGAATACAATGGTGAAGATTATGGTACTGACAAAATGTTATTGATAATTGGTAGCAAATAATGGTGACATAGATATTACCGACTTTAAAAATCAATATCTTTTTAAACTAAAATTTCGTGTTGGATTTAATTTTGTTGTTTTTTCCTAGTCATGAAAATAACGAAATTTAATCCGACACAAAATTAATACGTCTATAGTATATTGTTTTAGTTGTGTATTTTCCTACAATTATCTTATTTTCTCTCATTTCTAAATCATTTGTTATGTGATCTTACCTTCAAATAATTTACAGTTGTGTAACCTTAAAATTAATTATTAAAGTTCTCAAATAATACAAGGGCTGATTGATATATTATGAGCCTTGTATTGAAGGAGGTTAACAATGATGTCCTTTATGAGCCCTACTATTCTCGACTATTTAAGGCTGTGTAACTGAAGACTCCTGGTGTCATTTGGTCAGTTTACATCGAAGAGGTAGCACTCTACAGTAAACAATGCAAGTGATTTTTGTAAAATGGACAAAACTAGTGAAATAGCAGTAATGCAATATTTGCATAACAAAGGTTGAGCACCTAAGGATATCCATACTGATATGGTAGCAACACTAGGGAAAGATGCCCCTTTATATGCTACAGTAAAAAGGTGGGTGGCAGAATTTAAATGCGGCAGGCAGAGCCTTCAGGATGAAGGCCTTCCATGATGGGGGTCATCCTGAAGGCTTGTCACTGTTGCAACACCAGAAATGGTCAATAAAGACCATGATATTGTTATGACTGACAGGAAAGTTACAGAAAGATATATATAGCCAGTACAGTTAGTATTTCACAGGAAAGAGTACATTCCATTCTGAAAGAGAATCTTGCAATGAGAAAGCTTTCAGACCATTGGGTACCAAGACTTCTGACAGTTGAGCAGATCGAAACACACCAGGTGCACTTCGTCAGGAGCTACATTCCATTTTGACAGAAGATCTTGCAATGAGAAAGCTTTCAGCCCATTAGATATGAAGACTTCTGATATTTGATCAGAAGCACACCAGGTGCACTTTGTTGCATGCTAACCTGAACCTTTTAGAAAAAGATCCTGCAGATCTTTCATCAGAGATTTGTTACTAACGATAAAACGTGAGTCCATCATTTCACCCCTGAGGCCATCTATACAATGGAAGCACCTTATTCCATTCCCGTCAAAGAAGGCAAAGACTATTTCGTCAGCTGGAAAGGTTATGGCCTTGGTTTTCTGGGATGCTGACGGTATTCTGATGGTAGATTATCTCCAAAAGGGACAAACAATCAATGGCACATACTATGCATCACTTCTGAGGCAGTTATTATGGGAAAATATTAAATTCAAGCACCGTGGAAAACTCAGTAAAGGTGTATTGTTCCACCAGGACAACGTCCCTGTTCACAAGTATATTATTGCCATGGCTGCCATTAATGATTTGATTGAACATCTGCCTTATTCACCTGATCTCACTCCATCAGACTTTCATCTATTTCTAAACCTGAAAATTGCCATTTTCGGTACCCACTTTCAGTCAGATGATGATGTCATACATGCAGTGAAGAAAAGTTAAGATAAAGACTTCTTTAAAAGTGGCACTGAGGCCCTTAAACATTGCTAGCAAAACTGTATAGATACTGAAGGAGGTTACGTTGAAAAATAATGCAATATGTCTACCAAAATTCATACCCTTACATATGAGGCTCACAACACATTAATCAGCTAGCCCTTGTATCTCAAAAATTTTCATGATTAAGTTTATATTTTCATATATTGCTTTATTAAAAAATTTTCTGAAGTCTTGGAATTCTCAATCACTAATTTTCAAACTATTAGAATGTTGGAGTTACAGACCATGACGCATTCTACCACACATCCAAAGTGTTTCGTTTCATTCTGTGCAAATCGTTCAGCATTCCATGCAAACCGTTCAGCATTTTGTGCAGACTGTTCACCATTCCATGAAAAATCATTTCTTTCCATGCAAACCATTTTGTGCAAGCAACGTTTCATGTGGTAGAACCGTTCAAGCCATGCCCCTACAAAGTTACAGAGCGTGCAAGTCAGATAAATACTAACAAATTTTGATTTCTTTATCAAATACCCTTTCTAAAATTCTTCAATTATTTTATAACAGTTATTTTAAAAATTCTAAATTCACTTCATCCCAAACATGTCCTAAAATCTAATACTGTATTTTGCTGAATATGATACATACTTGTGTATAATATACAACTCTCTCTCTCTCTCTCTCTCTCTCTCTCTCTCTCTGTGTACTTCACTGGTGTAATACCTAGCAAAAATTTTGACCAAGGGTAATCTGCAGTAATTTTCATTGAATATCTTTGTGGAAATAATGAATTTCAAATGAAGAATAAGAATTTGCAATCTCTACAGATTTTGAGGTAACAGTCATCTGCTGTAATCTTTACTACATGTCTTCAGAGGAAATGCATACTACGTAAATTTCAGCAAAGCACAAGATTCTGTTGCATTAAAGTTTTAACAGACTCAATATTTCCTGTAAAATCAATGCATAGAGAAATAAAAATTTGCATGAGGATAGGTATTATATACCCTGATACAAGTTATTTACAGCAAAAATATAAATACCAGCTTGTGAAAATCAGGCAACATGTCAATTTATGTCTAGAATGTTGTCAATGATTTTTTTTTTAACTTAATGTGCGAGAGAAAAAATACTCTAGCCCAGTGTATTTCTTAATTTACCCTGAGGGGGTATCTACTAAAATCAAGGTACAAGCACAGTGTACACAACAATGACTTTGTAAAACATGTGGTAATCATCACTTCATTATTTCTTTTACGCAAGAAAAGTTGTTTCAAAATCTCACATTAATATTTCATTAAAAAAATATTAATAAACCTAAGTATAGGAAACTAACTTTTTAGTGGCAAATCATTGTCTAACCTAGCTTCATTTATTTTAGCATGTGACATGGCATTGAATGGTGGCATACAAGGTGCAATAAAAATTTCAATCATCTGTTTGAATATAATTCAATGTGTACATATTTTAAGTGTCACATTTTCTACAATTTTACATTTCTGTAGTAATTTTCTTGAGATAGATTTTTTCGCTTTTGAATAGGTGAACAGCGTAAATGAAGGCTATGTCTGCGAGTGAAACATTATAACTCAGAATTTCACCTGAAAAAAAAATGGTCAAAACAAAAACAATATCATGTCAAGCAGATATAATATTCATTTAAAGAAACAAAACCATCCCCCACCCCCCAAATTTATTATCATATTTAAATTTTTCATGGTTTAATAAAATTATGGCTCCGTAAAGACCTGAATATGGAAACATGCAGGCCACGCCTACCATTTCGTCTCAACCATTCACAAAACGTGCAAGCCCTGCCTTCCGTTCCATGCATACTGTGCAGACCATTCCAGAAAAGGGAAGCATTTTGTGGAAACTGCTTTGTGCAAACGATTCAGCATTCCTTGCAAGAATTGTTTTGTTCCATGCAGACTGTTCAGCATTCTGAGCAATTTGTTTCATTCCGTTTCGTGTAAGTGGTGTAATAGAATGCTTCAGGGTCTGTATCAAAAATATATCTAGAGTTTCAGTCAGCTTCACATCAGGCAAAAAACAACACGGATTAACAATGTATAAAGTAAAACAGAATTTTACTCCAGACTATCTTAAAGATATTTTTCTGATAAAATTAAAATACATAGTCAATAAACACTCTAATTCCATGGGGATCTGGGTTAGAGTAGATCCTCAGTACCTTTTACTTGTCGTAAGAGGCAACTAAATTATCATTGATGACAGGTTGATTAATTCCCTTTTGATTTGAATTGTCTACACACTTTACATACCAACAAATCATAATTATCATACAAAGACTAACATCAATATGAATTTCTCCACCAATCATAGAGAATTTGAAAATTAAAAAAATTAAGTTAGAACACCTCATTCAAAAAATTTTTAATTGCCCATGCAAAATAGATCTTTATAGTTCAAATAATCAATATTTAATAGTATTTTGTAAGAAAATGTACAGTAACTATATATTATGTCCAGAGAATACAATTTTGTACTCTGTTCGACATGGAGGCTTTCAAAGGCTGGCACAAAAACTACAACTTAATTTTGTATTTTGTAGACCTACGCTTGGACTTTCGGCCCACACTGTCCCATTTTTTAGGGAAATACCTGTGGTTAGTACTTAAATGTTCAAAATATATAAGTCATGTAATTGTTACTTTCATCAGATCTAGATACTTTTCTTTAATACACCAAGAAAAATCTTCATATTTCAACCTTAGAGTATCATGTGTTTGTATCAACAGGGTTCTACATCAACTTTTTTTCCATTTGGACAAGGGACAAAGATATTTACTAGTCCTAACTTCAACTTCACTTGTCTAAAATATTTTCAGAGAAGATCCAATAATATTGGCAATGTTGTCAACCTGAAAACTGTATTACTTAAAATACAGTCCATTTTATGCTTGCCTGATTTATTTTTTAAATTCTTATTCAATTGATAAAAACAACAAACACATGAAACAAAATTTTATCTAGACTTCCTGTCTTGAATCAATGACTGTTTGCTCAATGATGATCTAGAGAATCCAAAGTTCGTAAGATCTATTATTTGGAGACTTCTTTACATAAAAAAGCACTTGTCCAATTGGACAAGTGCTCAATAATATTTACTTGTCTGAATTTTTTTTTCCACTGGTACCGTACAAGTGTTAATGTCAAGCCCTAATCAATTGAATAATCAAATATATCATGTACGATTCAAACATTTTTATTCTAAGTACTCACTGACAGTTTCAACAACAAAACTATGCTGACTTATCATATTCATCACTGACAGAAAAATTGCTTATCTAACATCAATCTGGATGAACCTTGCTCCTTTGAAATCCAGTACATGCGTGGAAAACTTATTGATAACAATGCCATTATATTTATGAATTGAGGAATGTAACATCACAGTAATTGTTGATTATCTTCACATATATAGTACAAAATGTTACTGAAAAAGTTTCAAAAACTGTTTACAATTACATATATTTAAAAGAATCTCAAAGAGCTGGGTATGGTAAACATAGCAGTACACTGGCCCTGAAATTATGTTATCTTTAATTTCAATGCTCCAAATAATTTGTTCAGGACCTCCTGTGCATGGAAAATGACTTTTGTTTTTGAAAATGCATGTGCGTCTTATAAATCTAAAATCCGAAATTGGAGTGATAATCCGGATTTTCAAAGAATTTATGGTTTACAGCAGATTCAAATCAAGTTTTCTAAAAGGCCATATCTATGTAATATTGCAAACTAACATGAATGCATTATCTCTTAGTATGAATTTGAAAAACTACAGTAAAAAATATATACAAAGATGTGGCCAATTTCATTTCAAATGTTTTATATGTCAAAAGTCAGGTAAAAAGTGAATGCAATAATCATAAATGACCATATAACATGTTTTGTGCTGTGTTCGTTATCTTAATTAGTGTGATAGAGTGAAATTTTACATGTTTTAAATATTTCATTTTCGAACTTTCATTTTTTGAATAAATTGTTTCATTTCAATTTAATTGTAGAATCTGAAACATGAGAATTAAGTTTTATTCACAATTACTTCTACTTGTTTGTCTTATTACTTCATAACCTATTGAATTTCATCGCTGACCATACTAGACAGGTTTTTCTTGTTTAAAGTAATTATGTTACTATTTATAGACTGGTCACTCTAGTTTAGTCACATGATATTTTTTTGGGAGGGAAATTTTCTATTGAGGACAAGTTTTCTGTTTTCATACTGAAGCGGTGTAAATTCCTTGTACATATTTTTGCCATACATTATCATGTGATTGGATTTTTTTTAATGATTTTATTTACCCAGCAGGTTATGCACTATTTGCACTATTTATTTTAAGTTTTGAGTGATTGCATGAATGATAGAGTATGTATGAGCTAGATGAGGCTGATCTTTGTAAATTAGTATGAATGCTATGATATTAATTAGATTCAAATTAATTGTTTTACTTTTAGAGGAGAAATTAAATACATTACTGTTTAAAGTATTTAATCAGAGGATATATTCATTAACAAAGTATTCTATATATGTACATATTAGATATATTATTTTAATTACATTTAAAACACAGACTAGGAGCACTAATAGGACCTCTGCACCTCATGGGAGGTAAGATTAATTGTAGAAGGGTTCATTTTTATTATAAATCAAGTGTTTCACTTAATTGATGTTAAATGTATATATAGCCAGTTTTCTTTTTGTTCAATTTATGTACTTAAGCTGTTTTGCATGACTTTTCTATTATTTGGAATATATTCAGTTTGTGTTAATCAGGAACTATTTATTTTGATAAGTTTATCTCTATAAGCTTATGGGAAAGGTTATTGATTTAGGAAATTATTATAATGTATAATTTCTATATACTTTACCTCATATTTTAATATTTTGGCAAAGACCTTGTTTGCACCGTTTTGATACAGAGTTATTGTTCTTGTGTATATAACTCCTATGTTATTTTAGGGTCTACATCTACATACATATATATATTTATGTGTCTACATTGTTTCAACTGTTACATCGCACAATAAAGAGAATAACCCACAGGACCAGTGTTTCCTTCATTTTCCACCCGGTTTCATTAGTATACACATGTACATGTTTTAAAACACAACTTTCATCTGGAAGAAAACACTAAGAAAAAGTTTTATTTATTTGAATTTTTCAATGTTAATATTTCCCCTTAGATGCAAGCAGATAATTCTTAGATAATGTATACAATACTAATATGATTCAGGAACACTACTCCTCTCTCAAATTGACATCCAGAAATGAAATGTTAAGGGCATAGGTGTTGAATAAAATACAAAATTTTGATAAAAGGAAATGTCTACCAGCATGACCTTCACTATACTGCTGATAATTTTCACTATTTGCACGACACTTGTGCTAACTAGAACTCTTATCCGCAAGAATTTTTTTCCAGATCACAATTTTCTTCCACTTGTCCATATATATTTAATCTGTATGACTATAAATTTTACATGCTTCTGATGTTTTTCTTTACCTATACAATTATTTAATACAAATCTCTATAGCTGTAACTTTCAATTTTGACAAAGGACCAGGAGTTCAAAGTTATAACATATGTACATATATTAAAACGAGACTCTTTTAGCAAATAATAACATTAGGGACAATAATAAATCAGCCAATTTAGGTGGTACACACTATTATAATATCTACTGTTAGTCAATCCATTTTCATTCGTCTGATTAAAACTACCCCTTCTCCATATGAGAGGCAAACGGTCCTCTTTGTGTGTGTATGTGTGTGTGTGTGTGTAAAATCCACACTTAGGATGACCTCCGTGTGTATAGCCTAGGCCTAATAAATAGAATATTTGTAATATTATTAGCTACATTTCGATAATTCTGGTTTTAAGCCATTGATGAAAAAAATATTTTTTGTAAATTCAAACCCTTCATGTGATTCCACACACTTGTTATACCATTGCAAAAATATTATCTTTATTAGATTGAGTTGAATAAAAATGACTGGAAATGGTCTAGTTTATCCCTGTTGACTTTGTAAATGCTGGACAAAGCTATCTGCATCATATTAATGCACAATATGTGGGCATTTTGCGAACACACTTTTCTCTGTTAGTAGAGGAAGAAGAGATTCTCTTTTCCAAATGTATATTTTTAAATGTTACATAGAAAACATTTTTTAACGAAATTTCCCGCAAGATCGGCAACTGCTGTGGGTATTCACAAAACTAGGAACCTCTGACCACACAAAAGAGGACCCCTGCTAGTTCCAATCTCTTGCATTTGGTCTACTGACAACAACTGTAGCCATGTAAATTGCTAAATGTGTATAAAATACCTGGCCCAAAAATCACATTTGTTTCTTTAAACTTTGTATTTTTGAGGAAGGGCATTGTAGTCTCAGCTGGAAAAAATACATACACATTTAATTGCATAATTTTTACTGTGTTTGACTAAATAGTGTTTTAGTTCTTAATTCCAGTGAATTAAAACCACATAAAATTTCTCCTTATTTCATAGATTTCTTTCAATTCTGTTTAGGACTGGAAATACTCTGACCCATTTATTTGAAAAGGTAGAGATATTTATGTTAATCATCAAATCCCAGCATGTAATCTTTTTGCTTGTAATTTTCCAAGATATAGTCAATAAATGTTGCAAATGTCACAAAATTATTGGCAGCTTTTATAAATGTAAGAAACAATACTATGTTTAATTTTACTCTTAAAAGAAAACTATATGAGATATCAAGAAAAATTAATGTGTTTTGACAGCAGCAGGTTGTGGACACTTTACATATTCCAACTGATGAAATTTAAAGACAGGGCCAATTTTGATGCTTACTGTACCCAACTCTTTCTTTATTTTCTGCCTGCAAATTTCCGCCTCTAGGATACCCGTGTATATACAGGAACGTCCACTGAGGCCCACAAAAACAGCAGCATAAGACAGTGGCTATTTATAAAATTCATTTTATTTTAATCTTTAAATAGAAAGTTATAGTCATTTCAGAACCAAAAAATGAAAGAAAAAAACCCCAAACAAACAGACAAACCAATGCATGTGCATACATGTGCACTTTAGTAAGACTCAGCATTTTTGCTCCTGTCATTAAATAGGCATTTGTATCATACACCTACAGTATGAATTTCATAATGTTTGCAGCATATGTAAGAGAGTTATGGTGATTTCAAAGTTGTCCATTCAGTCTTGAAATTAATTCAGCACACATGTATTTGCATGCTGGACAGTAATTTTGACCAGAGCAATAGTAAGGAGTACCAAGATACACCCAAAACATCAAGTTCTGACGATATTTAAGGAAAAGCAATAATACTAATGCACTGCTAAAGTGGTACATGATACACCCACGTACATTATTGACCCAAGAAAATCTACTTCCCAAGGGCCATAACTCTTTCAAAAATTTTAGGACAGCATTCCCTTACTATTATGCACATCTTCTGTACATATTGTGATCTTTCTTTGTACCAAGTTTCATTAAATGCCCCCCTTCCAAGGGTTTAGAAGGAGTTGCAGAGACGAAGTATTTTGCATAGAAAAAACTAAGTCCATGAGCCATAACTCCTTTTTAAAAAATTGGATTGATTGATTGTATATTGTTAAGAATATTTCACTCATATGGAGACATCACGCTGGTAAAAAGCAAATTGGACAGTGTTACCCTTGTAATATGCACATCTAAAGGGTGTTAAGAAAGTTCGTTCCATGATTTACAGCATGCCTAAAATTATTTATAAACAACTCATATACAAGTTTATATGTTTTTGATAACCAGACAGTCCACCTATGTTTTTCAATACATTTTTAATTCTATTTGCCATTGAATGAATCAAAGAAATCAAATGTTTCTGATGTATCTCCCTCCATGCACGGTGAAGTCGGCGTCGTAATTGGCACATTGTCATTGGGCGCGGATCCTTGTAGGCCTCGCTGTCCAGAATACTCCATAGATTTTCGATGCAATTTAGGTCTGGAGAATTGCCTGGCCATTCTACTTTGGTAATACAGTTTGGTAGATTATTTTCACACCAATTCTGTGTTAGCAGGGCAGTGTGAGGGGTCGCTCCATCTTGAACAAATGTGGCGTGTCCTGGATATTGAAGTAACTTTCGTTTGTCGATCCTACCACTATTTTTCTGTCAATTTAGAGCAGGTTTTAGGTCTTTTTGAAGGATATTGTTCACATAATAATCAGCATTAATAGTTTTGTCGGCTGGAACAATGTGAAGTTTGGATAATCCCTGTACTCCCATCGCACCCCATACCATGACTTTAGCGCTCGACTTGACGCAGCTTACATCTGGAGCCTCATCTGACTGGGACCCCCCATACAACATCGTCCTGTCGGTTCGGAACATGAAACAAATATTTCGTAGATTCATCACTAAAGATGTAGTTTTCCCAGTCTTCAGCCGTCAAATGCTTGTGATCACGAGCAAATTTCAATCTCTTTTGCCTCTGTGTTTTCGTCAATAGTTGATTTCTCGGTCTTTTAAATGCCTTCCATTTTTTAACTTTTCGCAAATAATTAAAAACAGTTACATGACTCACATTAAAGCCTGAGTTCTTAAGTTCCTTGCTGCATTTCCTTGTTGATTTTCCTCGTTTGTATTTTATGTTTTCCACTTTTCTCTTCACTACCCCCACTATCTTCGAAGGCCGGCCGGATCTCGGTTGATCGGATAGTTGTTTATTCTGCTCTCGCCTTCGCCTCCACTTTGTTACCCATCACTCACTTTTACATAGCTGCTTAGCCACATCCTTCACACTTAATCCTGCATCTAATAAAGCCAAAGCTTGAGTTCGTTCATTAAATGTATCAACACTTGTACAGTACGTCTGCTTTTTCACTGAACTCGGCATATTTATTTTATGACGTAATAGACACTTTGTTTACATCACACTATAGTAACACAAGAGAGTGCACATAGGGAAGGATAACTGCTGATATAATGAAAAAAAAAGTCTATAGAGTTACCAGTAAAAATTTGAAACAAAAACATGTCGTTTTTCTATATACAAGTTTATATGTTTTTGATAACCAGACAGTCCACCTATGTTTTTCAATACATTTTTAATTCTATTTGCCATTGAATGAATCAAAGAAATCAAATGTTTCTGATGTATCTCCCTCCATGCACGGTGAAGTCGGCGTCGTAATTGGCACATTGTCATTGGGCGCGGATCCTTGTAGGCCTCGCTGTCCAGAATACTCCATAGATTTTCGATGCAATTTAGGTCTGGAGAATTGCCTGGCCATTCTACTTTGGTAATACAGTTTGGTAGATTATTTTCACACCAATTCTGTGTTAGCAGGGCAGTGTGAGGGGTCGCTCCATCTTGAACAAATGTGGCGTGTCCTGGATATTGAAGTAACTTTCGTTTGTCGATCCTACCACTATTTTTCTGTCAATTTAGAGCAGGTTTTAGGTCTTTTTGAAGGATATTGTTCACATAATAATCAGCATTAATAGTTTTGTCGGCTGGAACAATGTGAAGTTTGGATAATCCCTGTACTCCCATCGCACCCCATACCATGACTTTAGCGCTCGACTTGACGCAGCTTACATCTGGAGCCTCATCTGACTGGGACCCCCCATACAACATCGTCCTGTCGGTTCGGAACATGAAACAAATATTTCGTAGATTCATCACTAAAGATGTAGTTTTCCCAGTCTTCAGCCGTCAAATGCTTGTGATCACGAGCAAATTTCAATCTCTTTTGCCTCTGTGTTTTCGTCAATAGTTGATTTCTCGGTCTTTTAAATGCCTTCCATTTTTTAACTTTTCGCAAATAATTAAAAACAGTTACATGACTCACATTAAAGCCTGAGTTCTTAAGTTCCTTGCTGCATTTCCTTGTTGATTTTCCTCGTTTGTATTTTATGTTTTCCACTTTTCTCTTCACTACCCCCACTATCTTCGAAGGCCGGCCGGATCTCGGTTGATCGGATAGTTGTTTATTCTGCTCTCGCCTTCGCCTCCACTTTGTTACCCATCACTCACTTTTACATAGCTGCTTAGCCACATCCTTCACACTTAATCCTGCATCTAATAAAGCCAAAGCTTGAGTTCGTTCATTAAATGTATCAACACTTGTACAGTACGTCTGCTTTTTCACTGAACTCGGCATATTTATTTTATGACGTAATAGACACTTTGTTTACATCACACTATAGTAACACAAGAGAGTGCACATAGGGAAGGATAACTGCTGATATAATGAAAAAAAAAGTCTATAGAGTTACCAGTAAAAATTTGAAACAAAAACATGTCGTTTTTCTATTTAATTTTTCAAATTTACAAACGGAACAAACTTTCTTAACACCCTTTACATATTGTGATTTTTCTTTGTACCAAGTTTCATTAAATCCCCCCTCCAAGGGTTTAGGAGGAGTTGCAAAGATGAAGTATTTTGCATAGAAAAAACTAAGTCCATGGGCCATAACTCCTTCAATAAATTGAATTGATTATATATTGTTTAACGTCCCGCTCGAGAATTTTTTACTCATATGGAGACGTCACCACTGCCGGTGAAGGGCTGAAAAATTTAGACCTATGCTCAGCGCTCATGGCCTTTGAACTCTTTCAAAAATTTTAGGACAGCATTCCCTTACTATTATGCACATCTTCTGTACCTGCTGTGACACGGGACCTCGGTTTTAGCGGTCTCATCAGAAGGACCGCCCCATTTAGTCGACAAACAAGGGGTACTGAGGATCTATTCTAACCCGGATCCCCATGGGGTCAAAAAAAAAAAAAGTGTTCCCTTTGTAATATACACATCTACATATTATGATCTTTCTTTGTAACTAGTTTTATTAAAATCCCCCAAGGGTTTATGAGGAGTTAAGAGGGACAAACAGACAGACAAAGAAAGCTATAGTCCCATTCAGTTTTACAAACTGGTAGGGGACTAATAATTATACACATTCTAAGTGTATTGCAGGCAATACAAAGTGCCCCTACCAGTAAGATAATTCAGTCAAAAGTAAGTCAAGTGCAACAAAAATCCAAGACTAAATCACATATCAAATTCCAACTAAATATCTTCATCAAATGCGAAGAAAAGTCTGGAAAATTGATTCTTGCAGTTCATCAAGGGGCACAATTCAGTCAAAAGTAGGTCAAGTGTAATGAAACTCAAATTTGATCTGTAACGATTGAAGACCAAGTCATATAAAAATTTCAGTGGAACATCTTCATCTTATGTGGAGAAAAGGCTGGAAAACCTCAAGTATTCATCAATGGGCATAATTCAGTCAAAAATAGGTCAAACATAATGACACTCAAACTTGATCTATATCCATTGAAGACCAAGCCATATAAAAAATTTAGTTGAATATCTTTATCCAATGTGGAGAAAAGTCCAGAAAACCTCAAGCAGAATGACAGACAGACAGAAAGACAGATCAAGGGTAAACTAATAGTCCATTTAGACAAAGCTAGTAGGGGACTATTAATAATAATAAAAAAGAAGAAAACGAATATGGGAAACTTCATTTGGAGAACATAATAATAATAACAAACAGTAAAACCAATATGTTCCCAAAATCTGTGGGGAAACATAATAACAAACAGAGTGAAAACAATATGTTCCCCAACTTTGCTTGGAGAAGATAATAAACAAAGATATAGTAGCCATCACCAGTATAAGGTTAAGTCACACTGTATTCAAATGGAAGGGGGCTCTTAAATTTTGAGACATGAAAAATGTCCTAGGGAGCACTTATAGGAGTTGGGACACTCAGTAAGATAAAATACCTTACTCAAATATCTAGTGCTACTGAAGACTTATAATTAATTAAAACTATTAGGGTCATCATGAAATAGAATCACAATTTATTCTGGCATTAATGAAGCAACTGTATGCAAATGTAAGTATATAACCATGTAATAATTAAACTAGTTCAACTAAATTGATTCTAAACATCTTTTTATGCTAAATTAACACATGATACCTGTGAAACTGTTTCGTTGAGGGGAAAGTTCATAACAAATCCACTTTCATCCTTGGATACCACCAAATCACCACTAAGAGAGTTAAAGGTCACACTCGTAGAAGGATTGCCTAACATGGTACAATGTCATTCATTAAATATTTATCAAATGTATGCAAATCAGTTCTTTCAAAGTGACACAATTTCTCATTTTTACAAAATGAAATAGCCAACCTTGCTTAGTCAGCATTTTACTACAATTTTCATTTTACAAATTTTCTTGAGCATTATCAATCTTACTGCTCATTTAGTCCAGTCATTCTAGCCAAATATACAGCCTTATAAGTAACCTCATACCAACTGCAAAATTTCTTTTGCCTTCAAACGGTGAATTAAAAGTTGCTCTAGCATATATAAACAAGAGGTCCATGGGCCACATCGCTATCTAAGTCACTTCGGCCCATATTCAAAGATTTTCCCTATATTTTGTACATAAAACTTTGATCCCCTATTGTAACCCCACACTACCTCCATGGGCCATGATTTTAACAAAATTGAATCTGCATTATGTCAGGAAGCTGCCAAGTAAATTTGAATTTTTCTGGCCCTGCAGTGGTGTGCCAGTGTGTGTGTGTGTAAATAAATTATTTTTAAATACCAATTCAAAAAGTTTATAAATATCATTGAAGTTATGAAGTATTACATTAATTGCTTTACATATGGTCAACTTTAAACCCTTAATAAATATTTATGCCTAGTATGGATTTCCATAGATTGTCCTTAGTGATTATTATTGTTTATGGGTGATTGGTTTTGGTTGGTTGCTAGTTTAGGTCAGATGGTATTCATAAAGTATTTACTAGTCATTTCTGTAATTTGAATATGTACACTTTTGTAAATTAGGCTGAATGGTTGTATTAATATTTACTGTGATATTTCTTTTTTATATGGGAGTATAATCATTGCATTGCAGGTCAGTTTATTTTAATCACAATGATGTTAATTAATGTATCATAAAGAATGATATGTGAATATAAAATTCTCATAGTATGCTTTAAATTATGTATATTTGAAATATTATTTCTTGCATAGTTACCTGATGTATTGATGGGTCGAGTACACATATAATGATTGATTGATTATATGTTGTTTAACATCCCGCTCGAGAATTTTTCACTCATAGGGCGATGTCACCATTGCCGGTGAAGGGCTGAAAAATTTATGCCTTTGCTCGGCGCTCAGGGCCTTTGAGCAGGGAGGGATCTTTATCATGCCACACCTGCTGTGACACGGTACCTCGGTTTTTGTGGTCTTATCCAAAGGACCGCCCCATTTTTTTTTTTTTTTAAACATTTCTACAACACTAAGATAATTTCTGTGATATCTATTACATAAATGAAATTATCTGTCTTTGGTTCATGTTACAATGTTTTATTTTATTGTCTACTGAATGTGAATATATCTTTTTGTTTCAGAACATAATTTCCAGTGCCATCAATTACAGTATTGAAAACAGTTATTGTGTTTTATTTATTCATACTTGGAACCCGGTAACAGTTGTTTTTGAGAAGATTTTTCCTAAATATTTGTATGTAAAATTTTGATTCACTATTATGGCCCCATCCTACCCCCTGGGGTCATGATTTTTACAAACTAGAATTTGCACTATGTTAGAAAGCTGTGATTCAAATTTGAACTTTTCTAACCCAGTAGTTCTTGAGATAATTTTCCCTATATACAGCCCTGAAACGTTCTACTTTCCCACTTGAACAGTGAGCAAATGGTGAATGCATGGTGAGTGAATGGTGAATGCACAGTGAGCAAATGGTGAACACATAATGAACGAATGGTTAACGAATGCAGTGCAAACAGTGATTGAATGCTGAACGCAAAGAGAATGGTGGGAGCATGGTGAACGCAAGATAATCTATTTATTCGGAATGTATCAGATTTTTTCCCTTGGAATATATTTATTTCACAATCAGGTAAGAAAAATGATATGTACATTTATTCAATGAATAAAATAAAACAGAATCTGGAAACTGCATTTTCTACAGTTCTGAATATATTCAGTCTAAACAAAGCATACTTGTCTACGTTTTATTACAAGTACTGAATGTATCTTTCTAACTTTACATCAATGCATACAGTAACCATACACAAACAAAAGAAAATTCATATGTACAATGTATGCAGTATTACATGTGCAGTTCTATTTGTACATGTAAAAGTTTAAAAAAAAAAAATCCATGCTGGTATCATATTTAGAATTCTTGACGGGTACTACTAAACAGAGTGTGTGTATGTTCCTTTAGTGGGATTTATACTGTAATGCATTATATACCAGGTGTGTAAAGTGACTGACTAAGGTCAACTAATTCATGACCATTAACAAAATTTAAATGGATGTGACTGCATTAAAGAGGATGTTTTTTTAAATGTGTTAACTATAACATAAAAATACCCTGTTTAAATTTCATAATTTAATGCAATTTAATTGTTTATTTATAGCTATACCACTTAAGGAAACATTAAAATAATGTTGCAATGTTGTCAAAAATATCTGTTTTAGTGATATTTTGAGCAGAATACAACATTTATCAAAGATTTATGGCACCCCAATCCAAAATGTTATTATTTTGTTTGAAGAAAGTATTGAGCGATGTGACGTATATTACATCAACAATTTAATTCAATCTACATGTACGAGGGACAATTTTTAAGTTCGTAGAGTAAGCCTATAACTTTTTAATGCGATTATGAAGTTGCACGATTTTTTACACAAAACTTGCATAATCATTCCTCTCTCGAACAGGATCACGGCATGTGCGCAGTGTGCTGGGTATTTGCAACATGTGGTTTTATACACTATAGTAAAATATAGCGTTCAATATGGATGAAAAAATCTCTGAACAGAGGCTATATTGTAAGATTCGAGCACACCTTGGGTTTTCGTCAACAGAAATTCATGCTGATTTACAAAAGGTTTATGGGAATGGTGCTTTAAAATATGCTACAGTTTGCAAGTGGGTAAGTCGTTTTAATGATGGTTGGGAGTCAATTGAAAATGACCCTCGAGTGGGTAGGCCGGTTTCCGTTTTGATGGAAAAGAACGTTGCTACTGTGAAAACGTTAATTGAGGAAGACGCACGTTATACCGTGCAAGAGATAGAAGAATTAAGTGGCATTCATTTGTCAAGTGTTTTGAAGATCTTACATGAACGATTTGGGCTACGTAAGATCTGCGAGCGCTGGGTGCCCCATTTGCTCACTGACGAGCAGAAACAAAGTCAGGTTAGACTTGCATTGCAAGTTATAAAAAAATATGATACATGTGACCCACGTCGTTTGGAAGAGATAGTTACAGGTGATGAAACCTGGATCTATCATTTTCAACCCGATTCTAAGGCTAAAAATAAGGTTTGGGTTTCATCTGAGGGTGACAGACCTGTCAATGCCCGCCATTGCAAAACATCAAATCGCATGTTGTATGCGGCTATTCTTTGATTCGAAAGGTCCAGTCCTTCAAATTCCAGTCCCAAAAGGTAGTTCTGTCACTGGAAAGTTTTACAGAGAAAGTGTTCTTACTCAACTTGTTGATTTCTATCAGAAACGCAGACCGCGCACCGGTGTCCGCGGCATCAAATTACTCCATGATAACGCACCGGCCCATAAATCCGCTACGGTACAGGAATATCAGAAAGAATCTGGGATCGATGTCTTAGATCATCCCCCATACAGCCCTGACCTGTCCCCCTGTGACTTTTGGTTGTTCCCAAGACTAAAGGAAATGCTGGCAGGGCTCCGTTTTGAATCCCATTGTCATATAGGCAGTGCGGTCTACCAGTGTCTGCAACATATACCTAAAGAGGAGTACCAGGCGGCATTCCGGAAATGGGTAGATCGGTGTAAAATGCGTGTTGAGGCAGACGGGGCATATTTTGAAGGTCTTGGATAAATAAAATTTTGATATTTCAAACAGTTTTAAAAAGACTGTTCTACTCTACGAACTTAAAAAGTGTCCCTCGTATGATTGATAGTTACTTCTGTTCTAGGAATAAATACCACTCCTTTTGCAGTGATGTTCCTAATGACAATGCAAAGACTGAGTGATGAATGAACAGTGAACACTTTGTAAATGCATGTTGAGCGCACACTAAACAATTTGTGAATGCAAAACTGTGACCGGAGAGTGCATGCTGACTGAACGGTGAGTGCATACTGAAATCATGTCAAGTGAATAGAAAAATGGTAAACTAGAACATTTCAGGTACTGTATTTGCATGTAAAACATTGGTCCCCTGTAACTGTGGTCCCATCCAACCCCCAAAAGCCATGATTTTAACAAACTTGAATCTGCACTATGTCAGGAAGCTGCAATGTAAAATTGAACTTTTTTGGCCCAATGGTTAAGAAGAAACCATACCAAAACAAGAAGCCCACAGGCAACATTGTTTACCTGAGTCACCTTGGCCCATACTTAAAAGTTTTCCCTATAATATTTGCATATAAAACTTTGATCCCCTACTATGGCCCCACCCTACTCTCATGGGCCATGATTTTTATAAACTGCACTATGTCAGAAAGCTGTCATTTAAACTTGTATTTTCCTGGATCAGTAGAAGTAGTAGATTTTTAAGGATTTTTTCCTACATATTCGCATGTAAAAATTTGATACCCTATTGTGGACCCACCCTTCCATCGGGAGCCACGATTTAATCAAACTTGAGTCTGCAATATAGGATTGTTTGTTTGCTGGTTTTACGTCCCGTCGAGAATATTTTTCACTCATATTGAGACGTTTCATGTAAATTTGAACTTTTCTGGACTAGTATTCTTGAGAAGAATATTGACCCCACCTTATTTTTGCATTTTTGTGATTATCTCCCCTCTGATGAGGGCATGGTCCTTCATTTAAACAACTTGAGTCCATTTCATTCTGGAAGGATGATTTGTACAAAGTTTCTTGGAAATTGACCCAGTGGTACTGGAGAAAAAGATTTTTACAGATTTTTCCTTTTATTATTGCATGTAAAACTTTTATCTCCTATTGTGGCCCAACCCTACCAATGGGGACCATGATTTTAACAATCTTGAATCTGCACTATGTCAGGAAGCTTCCAGGTAAATTGAATTTTACTGCACCAGTGGTTCTTAATTGAGAAGATTTTTAAATGATTTATAAATGATGAAATTTGGAAAAGGGGGGGGGGGGGGGGGGGGGGGGGGAGAGTTTGCCCACTTCACGAGTAAATTTTAAAAGAACTTATAGAGACGGGAGATTTTAAATGACCTCACCCATTTTTGCATTTTTGTGATTACCTCCTATTTGAAAGAGGCATGGCCCTTCATTTGAATAAACTTGAATCCCTTCAATTCAAGGATGATTTGTACACAGTTTGATTGAAATTGGCCTTGTGGTTCTGGAAAAGAAGTCGAAAATGTGAAAAGTTTACAGACAGAGGACAAACACACAGCACGACAGACAGCGAACATGGAATTAGAAAATCTTACTTGAGCTATCAGCTCTGGAGAGCTAAAAAGAACACCAATGTATACTTTAATGATACTTCTATATCATGTACTTTTTAGAACAAGAGGCTCACAGGCCTTGATGGTCACCTGAGTATCATAGCCCATACATGGATCTGTTGGGGAGTCTCATATTTGCATTTAAGCCTCATTCATTTCACCACTTTAGTATTTATCCATTCTGCTAATCAGAAATATGGATTCTTGATGAAACTACAAGACTTTAGAAATTGCACAGGTTATTTTGTAAGGTTTTAATGATATTCATGAGCCACATATTTCATGAGAAAATTTCTCATTGATTATTCTGATCTCCATTCCCACAATATCCCATTTGTGCACTCTCTACATTAGCGAACGGAATTGTGGGAAAGGGGACAAGACTCCTCATCAATCTAATTTGTAGTAAATTTATCTGTGAATAATGAACTTTTATTACCAAACAGTCAATATTTAATTATTGGACAATGATATAAACAACATCGACAATGGAATTGCTATTCTGCCTTTGGAATATCAATTAAATCTAATGTTTCAAAGTTTGGAATCATAAGAAACTTTGAAAAACTGTAGGCACTATTTTGATTTCACCCAATGAGATTAGCTGAAAGGCTGTGTAGTGGCAAAATCCTGTATGATCACTAGAAGGCTATTGAGCAAGCTCGATGCCTTAAAAAAAATGAAAGCCCTAGCTTTATAAGTATAGTTCAAGAGATATTCTAAAAGATTTTTCCTATATATCAGCATATAACAATTTGATCCCCTATTGTGCTCCCACCCTATCCCCAGGACTCTGATTTGCACAAACTTGGATCTACTTTATGTCATGAAGCTTTCATGTAAATTTCCACTTTTCTGGCACAGTGGGGTTTGAGAAGAAGAGTTTTAAAGATTTTTCCCTATAAATTTGCATGTAAAACTTTGACCCCCTAATGTGGCCCCACCCTATCCTGGGGGCCACAACTTTTAAGAAACTTGAATCTGCACTATTTCAGAAAGCTGCCATATAAATTTGTACTTTTCTGGCCCAGTGGCTCTTGGGAAGGGGATTTTTAAATGACAAATTTGTTTTTTCTGAGTCTGATTGAAACTGGCCCAGTGGTTCTGAAGATGAAAATGTTGAAAGATTATGGACAGACAAAAGTTGATAGGAAAAGCTCATTTGAGCTAAAAAGAAATCTAAATTACCTAACTCATTAAACAATACTGCAGCAGTGGCAAGTGTTGCATGTCCACACAAGTTCACTTCATTTGTGGGTGTAAACCATCGAATGTGAAATTGATTACCTGTAAATAGAATTCATTTTGCATGTACTTTTTTCCTCCAAAAAGTTCTGCAATTTACCCGTGTAACCAGAAAGTCACAGAACCAAAAATTATTGTAACAAATCATGGTTCACACTTAGGCACAAAAATGTAACACAAAGTCAGTGTGTGCATGCAGCTCCAAAAATATAACCAATTTCTTCCAAAGTACAAGTTCTATCTCTTTTCTTTTGTTACATGAACTCACTATCAATAGTACTTGGGATCAGAATGACCTGTTATTCTACAAAATTAACAAAACACACTGTTTCTGTGTTGTACCCAGGTACTTGGGATGAGAATGACTTCTTATTCTAACACCATATTTGAAATGAAAAAACTAAGAAGTGTACACATTTATTATAGTATAAGTAAATACAGTTTAAGAGTAGTTAATAACAAATGATAAGTTTTCCAATGAAAATGAACGAGTATATTCATAAGAGGGATGTAAAATTTACCCAAAATAAGTGAACAGTATTTGCGGAAAATATGTACCAAAATAATAAGAAAAATCGACACCTAAAGACTTTTCTAACACTACGTTAGTTTTACTTACTGCATGATGCACAGAGGCTTGTCGCGAACTTTTTGCCTTATTGAAATAAAACACCATCTATATCTATGTGTAAACATAGAATAAAGAGGGTCAATTTATGACAAACCCCTGTGCTGTATGTTGAAAAACCCTACTCTACATAAAATGAATATAAACGAACACAAAGTTCTTATAAAGCACGAACCTAAGTTCTTGTCCCTAGCAGAGTGACAGTTCTGTATATATGGCTAACAAACAATGAGATACTATAAATAAACACTCAATCTGATAAGCCAGGTTCAACCTTCTTAGCCAATAGATTTGCAGAAAAGAAACAGCATTCAAGAAGGCTAGCAAAATGCTGAGTATATAATGAATTACATAAAGCAGTGAAAGATAAACTTATGAAACACCGAAATACTGACTTTATGCGATCTAAAATGTCTAAAATGATTTTAACAAACTTCAATCTGCATTATGCCAGGAAGTTTTCACATAATTTTGACCTTAATACTGGACCAGTGGTTCTTGAGAAGATTTTAAATGATCTCACCCTATTTCTGTGATTATCTTCCCTTTGAAGGGGGCATGGCCCTTCATTTGAAAAAAAAACAAACTGGAATTCCTTTCACCCAAGGATGATTTGTACCAAGTTTGATTGAATTAGCCCAGTGGTTTTGGAGAAGATTTTTAAAATATGTCAGTGTATTTTTGCTATTATCTCCCCTTTGATAAAGGTCTTGTCCTTCATTTGACTAAACTTGAATCCCCTACCCCCAAGGATGCTTTTTGCCAAGTTTTGTTGAAATTGGCACAGTGGTTCAGGAGAAGAAGTCAAAAATATGAAAGTTTACAGACAGACAGACAATACGTGATCAGAAAAGCTCACTTGTGCTTTCAGCTCAGGTGAGCTAAAATAGCATTTAAGACATTAAAGACATGCTATATATGCAATAACTATGTAATTCAAGGCTTAAATCAACATCAAATTTGTCACATCTGCTAAAATTAATTAATTATACAATAGTTCTATAATTGCTACACAAGATTGAATCCCATGGGGATCTGGGTTGTTAGAATAATCCTCAACTTGATGTAAGAAGAAACTAAATGGGGTGGTCCTTCAGATGAGACCATAAAAACTGAGGCCTCGTGTCACAGTAAGTGTGGTACGTTAAAGATCTCGTCCTGCTCAAAGGCCATAAGCACTGAGCAGAGGTCTAAATTTTGCAGCCCTTCACCGGCTATGGTGATGTTTCCATGTGAGTGAAAGATTCTTGAGCGGGATCTTAAACAATACATAATCAATCAATCAACTCTGAATTTTTAGCTGGAGAACTGTAGCTCAATCTCTTTGGTAACAAATGAGAATCCCAATTATTTCTACCACAGAGATCAATCTACATGTAGCTAGATTTTTACAGAAGAGATAAGTAGAGAACATCCATGCAGAACCTAAGACATTTACAAAGCATCAATACTGGCATACAAAATATTTTCTATATTGCAATAGACATGCATGATTATAAATCTTTCCTATTTAAGGATTGCACACAATTTTTCTGGGTCTTGTGAACTGAGTGACTTTTTTATCAACTGTGATTACAGACCAATATACTTAATACTCAATTCTGATTACACTCTACCTACATCCTTTTCTTGAGACTTAATCTGAAAATAGGTTATTTGTTGGGCACCTAACTGAAAGCACATTTGGCCAGATTAAGACTCAACCTCTTCCAAACTGTGTGGGTACTTTACCAAGTGAGCTAACTGTCCAATGTATCAATTTGAAACCCCTGGCTCAAAACCAAGTACCAAAACACATGGAGTTTGAGAGCCTATAATAGTAGTCTTTAAGTTTATGAGTATTTGGAGCTAGCCTTGCTTGAAAGCATTTGAAGCTTAACCTTTGCTTCAGAGCCTTAGGAGCTAGTCTTCCTTGAAAGCCTTTAAAGCTTATCTTTAATCTTGTGTCTTTGGAGCTAACTAGCCTTGCTTGACAGCCTTTGAGGCTAAAATTTTGAGCTAGCTTTCCTTGACAGCATTTAAGAAGGTACTCTACATCATCATAATGGCTGACTTCCTTTAAAGAACAATGAATGAAAATATAAATGTCAACTACATTACTAGATTAGTCTATTCATTTCAAAGTTCAATGCCTAGCTGAGTATAGCTTATTCAATTAGCACATTGACTACTAACAGTGGATAGCAGGTTCAAGTACAGCATGGTTTTAATTTTTTTTTTCCAGATTACTTTCTACTAAAACTGCATTTTTTGACTAAATAAATAAATTTGAAAGTTTGAAATATCCTCCATTTTTTCATTCACATCAAATTCTTCCTAAAAGCTTGCCTTTGGATGCTAAGCCTTGCTTAAGAGTCTTTGAAGCTAGCCTTGCTGAGAGTCTTCAGAGAGATTCTTGCTTATCAAAATAGTCTCTTCTGATTGTCAGGTCCAAAACAACTTTTTGTTTTCATTTTGTCTATCATTTTTCGTCCAGAACTCTTTTAGATAGACACATCATGAAACTTCTGGGAATTATAGTCCTCTATGGTCTTCTTTTAAATCGAAACCTTTGCCACTTTATTATTTAGGTCTTTTTTGAAGTGTCAAAATTAGCTAACCCCATTGGAAGTGAAAGCATCAACTTCCAGTTATTTCAAAAAAAAATTTTATGTTCTCATTTTTCTGTGCCTTAAATCTTGCTTATGAATCAGTGTTTGACTTGAATTAAACATATATTGTAGACACTATACATGTCTAGGGTAATGTGAAAAGTTTTCATAGATAGACTTTCTGTCATGAGATAATATGGTGTTGACAAATTTCTCATTTTCTCAGAAATGAGTACAGACAGACACTTGAAACTAATACAGGATATTAATACATTAGTGATAATCTATTCCATACATTTTGACTGTATGCTTGTCTGTTACTTCTGGTCTACACAGGAAGTTGTTAAAAATTGACAATTTTCAGATTTTTCACATTTCGATGCATTTGTTTTTCAAGGTGTTGAATGGGTATAAAAACTAGGTTAAGATTTTAAATAAGTTGTAGATATTGTATAGTTGTAGATAGTGCATCGTATTTTAATAAAAGTCACTTCTGGTCTAAAGATATGTGTTGATAGACACAGACCTTATTTAATGTGTAAAATTATTTGTTATGCTGGTATAGTCCATAGCTTACTCTGGTAGCATTACATATGCTACTGATGGTAATTTTTTAACCCCTGGACAGAAATGCAAAAATTTTCAAAGAGTTTGCCAAAGGATGTAGCATTACATAGTATATGCTTAGTACATAATTCATGAACCCCCCCCCCCCCCCCCCCCCCCCCCCATCATTCTGCAACAAAGAAGGGTACCACCTGATATTGGCCAATTAAGCCAATATATAATATTAGTCTCCTCAAAACTTCTAAGGTAAATAGAAGTTTACATTGATTAATTCCTGTCTGAACCTATACTCCGCAGAGGAAAAAACCAAAACAACACCTGAAACCTGGTAACTTAAAACAGCTATATACATCACCTTTTGAAAATGACCCCACATTCTTCTCTTTGTTGCGTAAGAAAACTGTCTCCGACAAATTAATTTCAGCTGCAATATTCTGCATCTGTACTTCAGATAGATCCTTAAAGTATAACGTAAACATTTTAGATATATATATTCAACACTCTTCAAGTGCACTTGAAAATAAAATCTTCAAGTTCCCAAAATTGCAAAATTAATTTTGTTCGCAAATTGAAGAAAACTTACATGTTCTGGATCTAATAAACATACAGCTGCTGGATTGCCCTCAAATGGCACACGAGTGAAGGCATCGACTGTATAAAATGGAATTTTCATGATGGAAATTGTTACAGTAATCAAGAAAGTTGTTCGAATTTCCTCTTCACTAGCATTGCCGAAGATATAGGTGGCGCTGCGCGCGCATGTTTTTGTTTAACGACAAGTCAACGTGGAACATTGTCTCGCTCAATTAAGCATCTTGACATATTCCCTACAGTGTATCAATGTATTTGATTGGTGTATATTTTTAAAGTTACGAACTTGAACGACGTGCATATAAAAAAAAAATTCCCGGGATAAAGTCAAAAAGTTATTATTGTAAGTAAGCGCACATCTCATTTTCGGCTTTAACGATCAACTAAACGAATATTGAAATGATATAGCATAAGTGTCCAAAAAACATGTATTGATAGAATTCAGTGAAGTTTTTCCTCGTAAAATGATCTAAAATGTTCGCATTCCTATACCGGTAGTCGTGTTCAGAGAAAATTTGGAAGCATTTCTTGGCAAAAATAGCCTTTAAAGTAAAAAAAAAAAAAAATTCTAATTGTCTTTAAAACCACGTACAAAACATGCCAAGAGTGTATTGCGATTACATTTGCTTTACTCTAAATATCGCCGACATAGAATCAAGTCCGTCATTATGAACTGAAATAACTACATGTATGTATTAGACCTGTTACAGTTAACCTATCTATTACAATGCACCTTCCGAGATTGCACACTTTTACTGTGTGGACTTGTACGATCATTTGTCAGGTGGTATTTTTGACAAACCATCAAACGAAATTGTTTAAATAACAAAATCGGTGATGAAGCATAAAATATTGCCAGCAGTTGACGTCTGTATCATGTCAAAGCAATGCAAGCTGTAACTGACGGTAAATAAATTGAAAAATAAAAGACTAAATATAATTACACATTTGTGAGTTAATATATATAATTTCATAGAATCAGAGTGAATATGAAGCAATAAACCCGTCAGCACAAAAAAAAAAAAGAAAAAAAAAAAGAAAATGTCGATTCATTAATCTCTGTCATCCCGAGAAGTAATTCTTGCTCTTGATCACAGACCTCGACGTTTTCATACTAAAAAAAACATTGTCTTTCTGTAAACAAACTATTCACAGTAAATATGTTAGATAGTGAGCTAATAGATCTTGAACACTATTCTTAAAGATAATTTCACTTATGGCATGCATGCATTCGTTGTATTAAAATTAGTTGAAAGTAAATGTCATACGTAATAGAAAAGTTCACAATATATTGAATTAACACCCACACGTGTATACATGTACATACACGGATACACGTGGGCATACTCTCAGACGTTCACATTGATATTTATACAGCCAAATGTCTGTTTATTTTCAGTGTTGTCGCACAATGGGTGACAGACCTTAGTGGGTTGGAGTCGAAGCAAACCAATTAAAAAGAAAAGAAAAAAACGGTGGGGGGGGGGGGGTCATGAGCATTTTCAATGTTATTTTGGGATTGCCATAGATTTTTTAAACTTCCCTTGTCCCGGCCTGCTCCAAAACCACACAATTGTGCCTGAATTTTATTGTTTGCAGGACTGCACAGTATCCTGCAATCAGTACCACCCCATTTCTCCTTTTCTCCCGCAGAAGCGTCAGAGGATACATCGGTTAGGGAATTCTCATATGCATAATTATGTCAACTTCCGTCACCCCTTCACCGATATTTCGCATTTGAGAGGCAGTAGACGATGTTTGACGGTTGATTATAGGCTATAAATGGACTTCACTTCCAGTTCACCATAACGATGCGAAAGGTAAGACCTTGACAAAGTTGCTTTTAAACAGTAGGGGTCTAATTGTAATATCATATCGAACTTTTCGTCTAGAATTGCAATCGGTGCAGCTGGTAAAAAATAAAGCCAAAATGGTGGTGTGATATACCTTGTGAATAGTTTGTTTACAGGAAGACATTTTTTTTAAATTAACGTCGAGCGCCTGTGACCCGATTATGTACGGCAATCACTGTTCCCATGTTCGTGTATACGATGCAATGGCGGTTTATACGAAATGCTCATTGTTGGTATGCTCTTAAACAATATTCCCTTGTTTATTTTGCCTAAGATCTTGGGAATTTTATAAGTTATACCGATATGTGTCAATTGGTGCACAATTCTATAGTTGAAAAATACCGTCAATTACAGCTTGTATTGCGTTTATGACAATCCCGTAAATGGTGACTTAGTTTTATATTTTGGTTAATTTACTAGTATAGATGCATATTTAGATGTCATAAAATATAGAAATATGACTTTTCAATCACGCTTTTAACTGGTTTTTGTAAGTCAATGGGAGGTGCACGGAGGCAAGGAAATTATACAAATCACGGACACATTTTTTTTTTTAGTCACGGATGTAAAAATTACGGAAATTCTATAAGTTGTTTTTATTGGTGAATTTATATGAAATAACGATTAAATTTTTTTACTTGTATAATATGCCTTACGGCGTGACCATTTTAAGGACGAAGTATTTATATCTACAACAGACATGCGAAATATTAAAACAATAATAAAAATTCCGTGAAGCGTAAAACGTAACCCACTCAGGCAGTTCGGAAAAAGAAATCCCGGTATGACTCTGTATCATGTCATTTTAGAGGAAAGGTCGAACCTGATACAATTATTTACCTAATACACCACTTGATGGAATTTCGTGAAAACAAACCGCTTCCATTATTTTTAGTATTGAAAAAACAAAATCGTAGATATAAAAGAAAAGCTGCATAGAATAATAAATGCACTAAACACTGGATATAACATTGGTGAAATAAACAACAACAAAAAATAATTCTTGTTTTGTTCAATATCTCCGATATAAACCAATTGAAAAAAGGTGTGTGTGTGTGTGTATATATATATATATATATATATATATATTGTTTAACGTCCCGCTCGAGAATTTTTCACTCATGTGGAGACGTCACCATTACTGGTGAAGGGCTTCAAAATTTAGACCTATGCTTGGCGCTTATGGCCTTTGAGCAGGGAGGGAGATTTATCGTGCCACACCTGTTGTGACACGGGGTCTTGGTTTTTGCAGTCTCATCCGAAGGCGATTAAATGGGGCGGACAAGCAAGGGGTACTGAGGACCTGTTCTTACCTGGGTCCCCAGGGGCATAAAGCAATCGTTTTAGGAACAAACCATGTCAGTTTATACAAGTAGTTTGCTTTAATGCTTTAAAATTTTCATAATAGTCTACAATACAATAGATGTGTATATATATATATATATATATATATATATATATATATATATATGAAACCCAAAAAAAAAACCAACAAAAAAAAAAACAAAAAAAAACCACAAAAAGACCCCCCCCCCAACAAACTTTGTATGCAATGTATGGAGAAAGTATTCTATTTGGAATCCAACTTTTGGCCAAGGTGTGTATATATACGTTATGTATAGTGTTACTTCCCATCAAATGATTAGAAGGAAATACATGAGCAGACATAGAATAGCAAATGGATATTTCGTAATTTCATGTTAAAAAGAAATAATAAACTATAAATCTTATCACCTTATTAGCTTCGATTTTTGTTTCACAAAATTATGTGTGAACTTCTTTTACAGGCATGGTGCATGAAAGTAAAGTAAACAGTCTATGCAGAATATGCGGTATCAAGATCCCTGTTAATTTGAAATCTCATCTTAAAGAAAAGTTCACTCCATTAATTTGTTATACAACATTGACATTGACAGCGACATTTTGACCATTCATCCTTCAAAGATACGTAGTGCTTGCAGACTTCGTGTAAGTAGATACAGTAAAAACGACAGTGACTTTTTTTAAACTTACCATTCCGGACCTCCACGACTTCGCGGCTCATTCAGACAATTGTAACATTTGTTATTCTAAAGCTGGCCGACCAAAGAAATTTCGAGAGAAAATTAACTGTTCCATCTCAATCCATGAAATGTTCGATTATCAGTAGAGAGCACTGGTACTCCAACGCGACGACAGACAAAGACACAGCTTCGACAGTCCCTTCCTCTTCTTCAGATCCTCCATGCTCATGTCCTGTAGATAAACTTGTCTTGCAGAATCAGAATCCATATATGAAAATACGTTAAAAATGTCATTATTAGAAGTATACCCATTGAAAGGTTTTGGAATTTTTTGAAAGTCTGTCCGTGCCTTGTGTACATGACAATTGTCATCAGCAATTTAGTATTTTATTGATGAGCACGAGAATACTTGTGCTATGAAAACTACAAAATTGTTCTATAATGATACGACCAGGCTAAAAGTTTTTAAACTGCCTCTACATTCTGTGTCAGCAAAACATACACGCCATAAAAGGTTAAAACCTATTATATCACAAGTAAATGAGTTTTGTACAAATTCAGATGAAAAAATAGATGTTTTATTTTTCATGTTGAAAGATCACTTGCGTGATGTTAATGATCCTCGATGGAAACTTGTAGAATGAAAATTCCCATTCCAGTCTTTCTTCACAGCAATGTCTAGCTATTAGAGTAAATTTATTACAAAGCAAGTTGAAGACAGCATCTACTGTTCAAAGAGATGATCTACCCAGTTTTAAACCACCGAAGGAACTGAATTCACAAAGACTATGATACTTTATATGAAGGTTGCACCATTCTGTTTCAAGAAGGATAAATGTCCAAAACCAGCTGTGCCCAAACCAGTGGTAAAAATTGACCACAATTCACTCAAACAGCAAGTGGACATTCTTGCTAGACATAGTTGCACAAAGTTCATTTTTTGTTACGTGTACATTTCTGAATTAATCATGAGTAAATCATCACAGTTATAATGAAACTTAATGCCCGATATATTATTTTCAGTCTTTTGTGTTATATTTTTCTTACTTGCACTTACAGTTATCATGATAAGTTGTTGATAGTTTTCTCTATGTACCGCAATACTAAGCCTCCAAATTTCACTGTATTATAGACATTGTATATCCTTAATAATATGCTATGGAGTTTTATTATACTAGTATATTTGTTAAATGATACGGGATTTTTACATCCCTAATATGAATACCGACACGCACCCTTTGTCACATACCCTGTATCAGCACCCTTTATTTCACTCTTTATCTTACATGTAGGTATAACGTAATGTAAAAGCATACTGCACTACGTCACAATTGCCTTTTAAATTTAACTTTCAGCTGTCAATAAACCTTGAAATATATATTAAAAACAACAATTCAGACATGGCAAATACGGAACTTTCGGGAAGTTCCGGAACGACCGATTGCAGTTGACGTTTATACACCGCGGTCACGTTATAATAACTAATTGTAGGGCAAAGTTGACATCAATACAAATGTTTCACTAGCAGACGCGCACATTCAACTTTCCTCGCTCCTTGTAAATATGAATACTTTATGCAAATTTTGTGGTCTATGACGTCGCACCACTGAAGCGGGGCGTTCACTAATACGACCCTATCAGATATGCGCATTTCTATTTTCAGACTGGTTTTTCCCTCTGCATTGCGCACTGATGAGGAATTGCGTGAATTATAAATAAACGCTTCTATGGAAAGCTTTTTAAAAATTCATTAAGAATGAATTTTAATGATTTATTATTATTATTATTTCGACTCGTCATGATTAAAGAGATTGATATACTCCCAACTCGTGATTAAACTAATGATTATTAAATGGATATTTTGATTTGAAACTTCGATTTTTTTAAGTAGCTTGAATTTCCTCTCACAATTAAGTTGCAGGAAGACTGATTAAGAGTTTTTCCTCACTTTCTGGGTAAATCGAATTTTTGTAATGTAATGAGACTCTGCATTTTGATCTATCAAAATATCATATATTTGGGAATACTCTTGATTTCTATATTTTGTTCATGTATTTTGCAATGAGTATGGAACCAGAACTAGATCGTGATCACGTAACTCATAGATGGAGCAGAGGACCTAGGGGGAATCCAGGAATTTAAGTTACGAGGGGGTGGGGCGCAACATCTTGAGGAAGGGGGTCTGGGGACCGCCTAAAGGACCCCCAGTGGGTCCAAGTTGAAATTCTGGTTGGGGCGAAGCCACCAAAAGTTCCACGGTTTTAAAGACTTTATAGGGCTTGAAATATGTTTTATTTTATCGATTACTTTTTTTTTTTTAATAATTTCTCTCAATAAAGTAATCTAATTAAAATTAACTGTCGCTTGAGAATAACATGTCATTTATTTCTATGAGAGTGGAAAAAAATGTTGCCTCTTTTATCGTTAACAAGAGCTAGATCATGATTTTAGGGGTGGGGGATGCGTCCCCCTTAATCCGTCACTGCATATCGGTGGCGTGTAGAGTTGTAGCTATCAAGCAAGATGTTTTTTCTTCATGCATTATTTTATTCAACATATATACATAGGTTGATAACAATGGCTGATCTGCTTGTGATAAAACAGAGCTGAACTAATAATAACAACTAATAATTCATTTCAGCCAGGTAAGAATTAATTTTTGTTTGTTTGTTTGTTTTTTGTTTGTTTGTTTTTTGTTTGTTTGTTTGTTTGTTTTGCTTTGTTGTTTTTTTTGTTTGGTTTTTTTTGGGTTTTTGTTGTTGGTTTTTTTGTTTTGTATTATACATATGCAATTCTTTTCTTCTGTTGCTTCAAATCTTGTGTATTTGAAACGTTTTAGTCTTGTGTTTTGATAATGTTATAGGTAGTCTGAAATGCAAGGAAAATGGATGACCATGTTCCCATAAACCTGAAAAAGGAGGAGAGATACCACAATATTGATAATAGATTATTGTCAATTGAAGAAGAACAGAGGCAAAAATTCATATATTTGTTAAATAAATATTCGCTGCATATATACATTTCTTAAACTTATTTGGGAATACATGTAATTCATATTACAACTGTGAATCTAGGAGTTTTCATAAATTTTATCAATATAGTTTGCTATATTTATGAACATATATCTAATTTCCGTACTACATTGTAGTATTGCATTCATTGTTCTGATATCAATCAAAAATGCATTTTTCATCACTAGAGTCAATTGAGCACTTAACATGTACCATGTATAAAGCAGACTTAAACAAGATGTACCCAAAATGTTTTACATTAACAGAAAAGGTCCCTATTAGAACTTTCTTTTTTGACATATGGCAGTAAAGAGCACTAATTATTCATATCAATTTTGTTGATATGTATTTAGGTCAATTATTTTTTCCAAAACTTGAAAACTTGGATTTCCTGTGCGTTTATTTGTTTTACGTCCCGTCGAGAATTTTTCACTCATATTGAGACGTCACCAGTTGTAGGTGAAGTGCCACAAATTTTGATCTATGCGCTCAGGGCCGTAGCAGTGAGGTGTTCTTTAACGTGCCAACACCTACTGTGACACGGGACCTCCATTTTTAATGTCATATCCGAAAGACCAGTGATTCCCACTTCTAAAAGCCGAGCTATTTTTACGCCTTAGGTTTTACGCGGCACTGACACGAGCGGGGATCGAACTCGGAACCTCTCGATTACGAAGCGAACGCTCTAACCACTGAGCTACCAGTCCGTTGAATTTGATCAATGGTGGCTTATCAAACTATCATAAACAAATATGTACCCCCTTACACCCCAAGCTAGTACACGTGAATTTCAATTTCGTGATGATCAACATAATTAAAGTTTATCTGCATGCTGCTAATACACAACTTGATGAAATGTTGGCAAACAACGAGAAACCGGAAGTAATCTTGCTGAACATTTTCGAAGCGGCGTGACTAAACGCAGAATAAAAACGGAGGAACTCGAAACACGGCTACTTTATTTATAATGTGCTACACGGGCAGATGAACACAACCCATAGTCTCGCGCGGACGAAATGAAAGAGACATATTCTGTAAATAGAATTTTTCCGGAATGCTAGTGCGTAATGGCGGCAAAAACAAACGAAGCTGAGACGTTGAAAGAAAAACTCTTTTCCTTTCTTTTGTAATGCTATGGTGGATGAAAAAATGAAAATGACGAACAGTGATCAATCGCATAAATCCCATGAAGAATACAAAATTATGAGTAGGGAAAGCATGGTCCCCTAGACACACCAGAGGTGGGATCAGGTATGTGACTGTTACCATTATCAAATATGCAAATCTGAAGCTATTAGGTGTATCACAACTCCATTACATTGAAGTGGTCATTATAATTTTGTACATCCCAAACTTGATATAGTAAAGTTTTTATCAAATTGACATACATGAAAGGGGGGGGGGGGGGGAGGCCAGAGTGGGTACGGGTAATGTTATAATGAAAATAGGAGGGATGCACTGCTTGATTAGATTTGGTGTAAGGAAGTATAATGATATTGATAATTAAACAATTAGATTAAATCCAATTGATCAGTAAGTGTTTATACCAGAACTAATTATGAAATGCACAGGTGCTGTATGTGCTTGTGTGTGTTTAAGCAATTTGAATTAACAAATTAAGGTACTAAATATAATTGTATAGAATAATGGTATAGGTTTTTTTTTATCATGTTAAAGATTATATCAAGCTCTAACTTTAATAAGTAAATTTTGTAGAATTCCAGCATGATAAAGTTGTTTTGGTGGAAGTTTCCTTAAACATGAAGAAGGTAAATAAGCTATTTTGGACCCACTATCAAGGATCTACCATATAGCTTTTTTAACCATGGCATTTGACTTGAAGTTGTTTTCTAAAGAAGATCTAATTTCAAGTACATAATGTGCATCACATGCAGTTTTAATGATTTGATCTTCCATGAAGGCTGATGATTTTTTAAAAACAACATGAAAGACAAACATAAACTTCAACTTAAGAAACTGAACAACAAAATAGATATTTTTACATAATTTGGTGCACAAAGAAATCCTATAGTAGGCGATTGTAACTGTCTTGTCTAGTGAATTTGTTTCTCTCTTCATTTTCATCAGAATAAACATCTTATATATATATATATATATATATATATATATATATATATAAAAGATCTACCTTATGATTAAAGAAAAAAAAATAGCCTATCCAAATAATGTGTAATTTCATTCCAGTTGTATCTCAAAAAATTGGTATAATGTAATTAAATATATAAGGCATTTTATATTTAATGTAAATAACTATTATGATTAATTTTTCGTAGTTTGATACGGTTTATTATTAATTATAATTATTCCGGAAATATATTGTTTATTGGTGATGTTTCACCCCAGTATGTATAATCTGGCGAGAATACCACTTGTGTTCATCTGTCCGTGTAACACATTCATTTAAAATTAACTTTAAAATGCAATGAACATTATAGTTGTCAATTTGTACTACGTTGTTTCGGGTTCAATTTATTTCACTTGTATGGAATACGAAAAGAGTTTGCAACCTTTTGTATATTCAGGACTATTTATGCGGATTTCACACAACTAGTAATATATGGAATTGATCTTTAGGTGATAAAGGGAGTTGAGTCAAGACAAGTGCATGAGAACTCTTTTAAAGTCGTTATCCTCTGTAAAGTTGTTTCTACCGACGCATTTTGCTTACTATAAGAACTAATTAAATCAATTAATTAAAGTATGACGTGATGACATTACAATTAACTCTTCATCCCGAAGGAATTTACGTACAAACTTCATATCATCAGTCCGATCTAAATAATAATAATAGAATATAATTTCTTTCGTATCTTCTGCGACCCGATACCTTTGCAGCTTGCGTCAAGTTGATTTCTTGGGAGTAAAAGTCGTAATTTTTTCTGAGGTTTCTTTCTTTGCTGTTATGGGGGTCTAGGGTACACACAAAACATTACTGCATAGGAATGGATCCTGAGAGTTTTGTCAGAGTCCAAACTAAAGTTCTTTTGGTCTCTCACTTCAGATTGTGGATTTCAGTACATGCACCTTGCTATTGAAAAATCTGAATTAAGGAATCAAATGTATCATAAAAAACATTTCTTGTAGCTCATACCTCCAAATTCATTTATCCAAAGTGTCACTCATTAATGGAGAACTGACTGAGCTATGGCCAATTTTATATCTTGTATTTCAGACCGACTGTATTTATGGGCGTCCATGTCCGCTAATCAGAATGTTGTACCCGGCGGTTAGGCCAATTCAAACTGAAGCGTTCTTGTATTTTTTAATTTTTTTTTTGGTGGTGGTGGTGGTGGTGGGGGGTATTTTATTATTTTTGTGTGCGTGTGTTTTTCTTTATTGGATCACTTTGTTAGATCATTGTACTTCTAGCAACCTCCGTCGACAATTCAATTCTATCTATAGTATTTCCGTTGCCTCAAATAAATCAAGAATAATGATTGTAATTCATTTTCTCACTTTATTTTACAAACAAGATAAGATTTTATAATTCGTCTGCAAACATCGAGGTGGTGTGAAATATAAATTAAAAGCAGGCCGTATCCAAATACATTACTATCATTTAAAACACATTACATGTAAATAGGAAAAACATAACATCAAGAGGATTCATTGTCCCTTCACAACACCACTTCACACTACTGCAATGAATAATTAATAAACTTAATGTCGTGAACAATAAAATGACATTACATGCATTCAAAAAACAAAAACCATAAAAAAAAAAATCTTAGCACTATCATCGCATTGCTGTCTACTGAAAGCAACAAGATACAAAAAGTATTCATCAAAAGCACACCCGATGCTAATGAAATTATCAAATCATTTCATAATACTGCAAGGATCGTTCCTACAATAGGAAACGTAGCTACTGTTGATCAATATTCAGTAATGGTCAGGAAGCAGGAGAGATAGAATACGATAAGTACCTATATTATAACCACTAATGCGTACTACACTGCACGCCTGTTATTTAAAAAAAAATGAATACATGCAAGATATCTGACTAAAAACTTAAATAAAGGATGTCCTTATTTATATTTGTCTTTTACTATTGTCAATTCTAATCGGTAATTGAAAAACAATAATAAGATATTAGAATATTTCGGCATTCGCTATGGTAAAAAACTAAATATTCTTTCTACACTTCCTCCGTATGAAAAAAAAGGGGGGGGGGGGGGGGGTACTAAATTCATCTCCAAGTACAGACACCTATTACAGAAAATGGCGATAGTCAGACAAGGGGGCAGCAAGAACACCATTACCTATAGATTCATCAAGGTGTGCAATCACACCAGGTAACAGATCAACATTCAAAGTAAACTGCAGACATTATTAGTATGAACTATGCTGAATGATTTTGTAATTGATTGTTGATCAACACAGCCTAATATCAACAAATGTTTTTTAACAGTCTGAAAATAATGAGGGTTCATGATAAATGTATCAAAAATTAAAACATCATTGAATTCCATGACATCAAATTAAGTCACTTTAGTTTCAGGATCATAACCAGAGTTATCGTTCCTTACACTCGCATGCAAGTTATTTCGTGTTAAAATCTGAATATTTGTGGCTAATAAAATGAAACTAAGAAATAGAAAATAAGAAAATGAAGTGCAATTAACTTGTAGTTTTTAATTTCCATTACAATGCATACCGACCTAGCGCATCTACAAGTATTCGTATTTCCACACAATTAAAAATGTGTCGTGTGTTTTGTGTGTCATTTTACAAGAATCTTGAAAAACCAGACACATTCACAAAGCTCGGTGTAACTCTGTAATTGAAAATGTAATGTAATTGAAAATGTAATTCTGTATAGAAATTGTAAATAGATAAAAAAAAAAATGTACATGATAAAATATGTAAAAATAAATATATTCGCAACATATTGAATTGCAATACAAAAAAGAACAAGAGGCCCTTAAGTCATATAGTAAAAATGTTCAAAATTTTGGAAAATACAATCTTTGAATTTAAAACGAGTGAAGATTCAACATTTTTAAAGTCACTTTCCTTAATTTTTGCTCTTTTACATTTTGGAACATTTTATTTCACTCTATTAAAATTGCTGAAATTTATTTATTAGTTTACCCCGATTTAACATTTCACAAAATGACATCCTTTTAAACAAAAGAAGCAATATTAGGACACCATTCGCTGCATTTTTGTAAATAGCACGGTATCGTAGTACCCTCGTTTTCAAAAGTATACAGATATGGCCTCACAATCGACAAGCAATTACATTCATATCTGTTTGTTTATTTATATGAATAAAAACAGTTTTATAAGGTATTTACAAAACATTAACAATTTAGTGAAATCAGGCCAACAGATATTAAAATTGAAATTTTTAAGTATCGCGGTATCATAGGACTTCGGCAAACAACTAAATCGATTGATACATACAATTTCACAAAACAATTAAATCGCCATCTTGTGACGTTGTGTTATAAAGAGTATAAGTCTTGGTGTAGTGAACTACCTTAACTTTCATTGGTATCAAAAGGTAGAAAGAAAAATGAAAGGCTAAATAAATAATAAAATGTATGCAATTATAAATAGCACAGAATGAGATGCAAAGTAACGTATACACACACACACAAACATACCCATGTGTGTGCTAAAAGACTCTATTCAAATACATGGGAAGCACTTAGTCAATAGCATATCAAATCTTAATATATGATTATTTTCATATTCAGTATATCTACACACGGTGTTCTACAAACTGTTCCTCTGTGTGCCATGGATGTAACCTTTGTTACTTTCAAATCCCCATGGTCGCTGAAGGTGAATATTATGACCTTTTATCCCGTAAGAGTTCTGAATGAACGTCATAGGTCCACACGCTGTTGACGGTACACCCTTCAACAGGTTTCCCAGCTTCATAGATTATACCTGACCGTGTCCGAGTTTCAGTGATGGAGATTTGGTATCGGTTGCCTTCATTGTCATTTCATGTTTTTAAAGTTACTAGAAAAGACGTTTGTTCTGCCCATGTACAAAATAAATTGTACGTAAAGTGCGTTTACGTAGTCACGATCTTTGAACTCCTAGGTCAAATGAAAACCTGGTATTATAAATAGTTCTTGCTATATACACAGTTCATGATATTTAGAAACAATCCACAGAAATACGGCCACGCAGCTCAAACCGGGATAACTTCACAACTGCAGAATCGCTGAACTGGCACTCTGGTCCACTTGGTCATTGAACATGAACTGCAACAAAGAAATAATAAATATTCATGAACTTGTAACTTCAGATTTCTGGGCAGTCGCACTTCATGCTTCATTTTTGTAACAATAATAACACTGTATTAACACTCACAACAACTGTCAAGTGGAGATGCCTTGTTGATGTACAATGGTTGCTTCTTTTGCTTGGCTACAAGTCTACTGATTCTGCTTTAAGATCAATTCTGTTCAATGCTTGGTTGTCTGGGTTGCTTTCAGTACAAAAGTTGGCTTGAAGTATATGAAGCTGTTCCTTCGTTAAAGAAGATTGAATCCGCTTAAGTTTTTTGTTGGCAGGTCACCTCGGAGTCTGAAAAATGTCAATTAGTTATCTTTAATATTGCATTACACAGGTTATGAATCTAGCTGTAGTATATATAACCATGCCGAAACTTCTCCATAAATCTTAAAAGAATTGAATTCAAGCAATATGACAAAATATACAATCAGACGCTGGAGAGAAAAAGAGACACGGAGATAACATTTATTGCTGAATACATACACATCTATAGTTATTATTGAAAGAGGTTACGTACTGCAAGAATACAATATGGAAAGGAATAGTGCAATATGGAAAGGGTAAAAGTGTTGCAAGAATACAACATGGAAAGAGGTAAAGAACTGCAAGTGATAAAAAATCTGTTTACACCACAAAAGGATAAAATGTACACCTATATAGAAATTTATTGAACTGATCTTAAGATTACACCAGACATTTATCTTTTCCTAGATACTTCAGCATTAAGCTATCATATTTTGTTCAGATGTTGAAAACTTGGGGAAAATAGCAGTGTTCGGTGTTAGTAATACACAAAATATCTTAATCTCGGTGTTGTGGTTTTGTTCTAAATACTTATATACCGTGTAGTGGCGGATCCAGATTTTCAAAAGGGGGGAACCTGTGAATGTCAAGTATCTGTAAAAATATTCAGCAATTTCGGTGCCAAATCTGAAGTTTCACTAATGTTATTTTGCAAATTTGTAGCTAAAACAAGGGACTGGTCCCCTCTAAATCCATCACTGCCGTGCATTTATCTTCCAAAGCAGTCAAGTATGGTTTTGAAGGAATGAAAACCACGATTATTAATTTAATATTATTATCTTAATTTTGATAGACAATTTAATGAAACTAAACTTATGAATTTTCTTCCAAATTCCTTAGATATTAAACTTCTAGGAAAATCTACCCTAATTCCAGTAAATATTCTTGCAGCAGATTATTGGTCCCCTACCATTTATCGTCGGTCTGTCAATGATTTCCAATCAGTTTTCCGGACTTTTCGTCGAATTGGATGAGGATATTCAAATGAAATTTTATATGTGGCTTTGTCTTGGATAGTTACAGATCAAGTTTGAGGTTCGTTATGCTAGACCTACTTTGGACTGAATAATCCTCTCGGTAGGGGACTTTGTATTGCCTGCAATACTCTAATAATGCTTGTTTATTTAATGAATTTCAGAAGGGTTGCAAATCTTTAGTTTGGTAGGGGGTTTCGGGAGTTTTATGATTTAATTAATGTCACGGTAGCTCAGTGGTTAGAGCGTTCATTTCGTAACCGGGAGGTCGTGAGTTCGAGCCCCGCTCGTGCCATGGCCGCGTCAAACCTAAGACGAAAAATAGGTAGTGATTGCTCCTTCGCCAAACGCTCGGCATTTAGAAGTGAAAATTACGGGTCTTTCGGATATGACCTTAAAAACGGAGGTCCCGTGTCACGGTAGGCGTTGGCACGTTAAAGAACCCTCACTGCTACGGCCCTGAGCGCTAAGCATAGGTCTAAATTTGTGGTACTTCACCTACAGCTGGTGACGTCTCAATATGAGTGAAAAATTCTCGACGAGACGTAAAACAAACAAACAAACATCATTTATGAGCATTAGTTATGCAATAGAAGATATTAATAAACACAAAAATATACTTCGACACCAAAACTAGTCCATACGTGAATTTTTCCACACCAGAATATAGACCGAATTCTATGATTATGGATTTTGTTCATCACAGGCTCTTTAAACCACCACAGGTTTTGGATGAGATTACTTTCAAATCAAGCCGCGAGTTCCCCCAAACTCAAATTTACTAACAAAAGAATTGATGCCGTCAACATTCTTCATCATGAAAAAATGTCTTGTATTCCAAAATATACCAAGTTCCAAGTCTACACCTTGTATTTCCTGCAAATATACTTCCACTATCGCATCCAAACTTTTTAACTACAACAAACTTTGTAGTGCCTAGATATACACCATCCTATACTCAATCCACCTACGTTTTCTTGTTCTTCGTCTTCTTTTAACTATAGTCCAGCTGGACATGTCACTAATGGCAATGTTGATAAAGTGTCTCTTTGTAACTAAGGACCCAAGGATGGGGTGCTGTTTCCCTTTTTTTAATGAAAAGGTTTTTAAGTAGAAAACTTTTACCTCCCCCTGTGTCAAACTCCAGTCAATGCGAATTCTGTTGAAAGGCATTGCACACAAAACAGGTAACTCTACTCTCAGCACCCAGTCTAATTTTCATATCATCTAATTGTGTTTACAGCACTTCGTTCCAAATTCACTGTAGATGAAAAACAAGAGCTCCATGGGTCACATCGCTCATCTGAGTCACCTTGACTTGTATTTAGATATTTTCCCTATATATCTGAATGTATAGTAAAACCTTGATTCCCTATTGTGGCCCCAGCCTTCCAACATGGGTCATGATTTTTACAAACGTTAATCTGCATTATGTCAGGAATCTACTATATAAATTTGAAGTTTTCTGGACCAGTGGTTCTTCAGAAGATTTTGAAAGATTTTCCCTGTATAGTAGTATGCAAAAAATTTTATTCCCCATTTGGCCCCATCCTACCCCGTGGCCATGGTTTTAACAAACTAGAATCTGTACCATGGCAGAAAGCTTCCATGTAAATTTGAATTTGTCTGGCTCAGTAGTTCTTGAGAAGATGCAAAGGTTATTTCCCTATATATTCACATGAAATACTTTGATTCCCTATTGTGGCCCCACCCTACCCCTGTTGTCCATGACTTTCACAAACTTGAATCTCCACTACATAAAGGAGCTTCCATGTAAATTTGAATTTGTCCAGCCCAGTGGAATTTAAGTAGAAGAAATTCAAATCACTCCACCCCCCCCTTTTTTTTTTGGACATTTTTGTGATTATCTCCCATTTCAAGGGGGCAAAGCCCTTCATTTCAACAAACTTGAATCACATTTACCAAAGGACTATACCAAATTTGATTGAAATTGGCCAGTTGGTTTTGGAGAAGATTTTTAAAATTGCTATTGTACTTTCGCTATTTGCTATTATCTCCCTTTGGAAAAAGGTGTTGCCCTTCATTTGAACAAACTTGAACCCCCTTAATTCAAAGATTACTTTTGCCAAGTTTGGTTGAAATTGGCCCAGTGGTTCTGGAGAAAATAAAAATATGAAGTTTACAATGACAACAATGATGGACAATGGAAAGTTTTGATCAGAAAAGCTCACTTGACCCTTCCGTACAGGTGAGCTAAAAAGAGAAAATAAAACTGAGTAGAGAAATATTCTAAATATTTTTACAGTACCAACTAGCACTCATGAAATGTACCTGATTTAGTCTTGTCTGTTGTAAATGTTGTCATCCTTGACAATGCAGTTTTCCTTCTTCTGAAGGAGTGCTGTAGAAACTACAACAGAGACAGTCTGCATGTCAGCACTCGTCATTAATGAGATGGAAATATCTCTCTTGAGATGGAAATATCTATCTAGGATTATTTCCAGATCTGACACTCACTCTACAAGTCAACCATATTGCACCTTAACAAAATTGATATTTTTCCTTCTAAATATTTCTTGCTATTTCTTACTCTAGATGTTCAGTTGCGTACATGGAAAATATAAATGACAGATTTTTAGTCTGCTGTACACTAGTTTTAACAAAGTCATTCACTGAAATTGGTGTTTCAATTCAATTCATATTTTATGAATAAGCATTACAACGTAAATCCATACAGATCAAAATACTAATTACAATACCAAGTGTGCTTTTTTACTTTAGTAGAAAACCATGTACAATAAGCTTCAACTTTAGGTAAAATATACTAACCGACTCAACAGCACATACAAGCTGTTCTACAAACTCCATATCAAATAAAGACAGAGAGGGGAGGAGAGGGGGGGGGGGGGGGGAATTGGTGTCTCATAAATCTTTCTGATGATCCTATTTTGCTCACTGGACTGGTTTACACAGCTCTGGTATGTCAACATAGTTTATCAGATATATATCTCACTGCAACCATGCTAGAGGTTGTAAGAGATGGTTTGAAGAAAAGTGTTATCATTTTAATTATTTGTATTTAATATATGTAAACAAGTACCCCAGATACATTGTCTTCCCACAATCCTCCACCAAGTAATGCCATGTCACCTGACAAACTCATTGTCTTCCCACAATCCTCCACCAAGTGATGCCATGTCTTCTGATGAATCCATTGTCTTCCCACAATCCTCCACCAAGTGATGCCATCTCTCCTGATGAACTCATTTTCTTCCCTCAATCTTCCACCAAGTGATGCCAGGTCTTCTGATGAATCCATTGTCTTCCTACAATCCTCCACCAAGTGATGCCATGTCTCCTGATGAACTCATTTTCTTCCCTCAATCCTCCTCCAAGTGATGCCAGGTCTTCTGATGAATCCATTGTCTTCCCACAATCCTCCACCAAATGATGCCATGTCTCCTGATGAACTCATTTTCTTCCCTCAATCCTCCTCCAAGTGATGCCAGGTCTTCTGATGAATCCATTGTCTTCCCACAATCCTCCACCAAATGATGCCATGTCTCCTGATGAACTCATTTTCTTCCCTCAATCCTCCTCCAAGTGATGCCAGGTCTTCTGATGAATCCATTGTCTTCCCACAATCCTCCACCAAATGATGCCATGTCTCCTTGTGGACTCGTATCTCTAGAAAAACCTCAATCACAGGTGGCAGGGCCACCAGTGTTTGAATTTTAAAAGCCCACAATTAATCATAGCTCATCTTACTCAGATTAACAATAATATGTACAGACACTTCATTGGACCAACACAGGATGCTAATCCCTTTCATTCCTATCAAAGATGTGTAAAAATTCATACAGTTTTTACCTAGTAAAATACATGTTTCTGTCTAGGATTATTTCCAGATAACCCTCACAAACCTGACACTCCACAAGTCAACCATATTGCATCATAACAAAATTGATATTTTTCCTAGTATATATATTTCTAGCTATTTCTTCCTCTAGATGTTCAGTTGCTTACATGGCAGATATAAATGACAGATTTTTAGTCTGCTGTACACTAGTTTAAACAAAGTCATTCACTGAAATTAGTGTTTCAATTCAATTCATATTTTATGAATAAGCATTACAGCGTCAATCCATACAGATCAAAATACTAATTACAATACCAAGTGTGCTTTTTTCTTTTAGTAGAAAACCATGTACAATAAGCTTCAACTTTAGGTAAAATATACTAACCAACTCAACAGCACATACAAATTATGTATCAAATAAAGACGAAGAGAAGGGGGGCATTGCTGCCTCATAAATCTTTGATCATCCTCTTTTGGTCACTGGACTGGTTTACGCAGCTCTGGTATGTCAACATAGTTTATCATATATATCTCACTGCAACCATGCTAGAGGTTGAAGAGATGGTTTGAAGAAAAGTGTTCTTTTTTTAATTGTATTTAATATATATAAGTATGTCATTGGAAAAACAATTTGCAAGGTAACAGACACTGTAGATCATAAAATATTACTGTGGAATGCAGAATCAAAATAGACTGTTCAATGACCTATCTAGAATATGATGAATAGTTAATGGACAGTCCTGGCATTTCACTTCAACGTTATATGGATTATTTTACTTGTGTCAAAGAAATCTCAATACATTTAGTTCTAAATATTTTAGATCAGTACATGGAATTTCAAAATGTACAATATCACACTAAGTTGCAATTATGACCATTTTGGGGTTGCCATGGATACCTTCGGTGTTATATATTGTTCACTCATTTCTAAGTTACGTACCCCAGATACATTGTGTTCCCACACTCCTCCACCAAGTAATGCCAGGTCTCCTAATGAACTCGTTGTCTTCCCACAATCCTCCACCAAGTAATGCCATGTCTCCCGATGAACTCGTCTTCCCACAATCCTCCACCAAGTAATACCATGTGTCCCTATGAACTCATTGTCTTCCCACAATCCTCCACCAAGTAATGCCAGGTCTCCTGATGAACTCGTTGTCTTCCCACAATCCTTCACCAAGTAATGCCATGTCTCCCGATGAACTCGTCTTCCCACAATCCTTCACCAAGTAATGCCAGGTCTCCCAATGAACCCATTGTCTTCCCACAATCCTCCACCAAGTAATGCCATGTCTCCTGGTGGACTCCAATCGCTAGAAAAACCTCAATCACAGGTGGTAGGGCCACCAGTGTTGGAACTCTAAAAGCCCACAATTAATCGAAGCTCATCTTAATCAGAGTAACAATAATATGTGCAGACACTTCAATGGACCCATAAGGATGCTAATCCCTTTCATTCCTATCAAAGATGTGTCAAATTCATACATGTTTTACCCGCACTGTTCCTTCAGTAATAGTTTTGAAATATCAAATAGGGAGGAGGGGGGGGGGAGTTGGCAAGACATGCATGGTTTGAATTCTAAAAAACACTGAGACTTATAATCTGGAACTCAAAACAAATGGTATCACAAACTTTTCTTAATAGTATCCAAAAAAATTTCAGTTATGGCACTAACTATATCTCCCCTATGCACTGTGTCATTCATATTAATGAATTACTAAATCTTGAAATTATCAAGAAAAAAAAGATACACACATCAGGATGGACCAGTGTACAAAGTCTGTCAGGGAAACGGATATCAAGATATTGAAAAGACTATCATTCTATGTTCTATGTCCAGAGTGTACTGACCCTTGTCCATGTGACCTCAAAATAAAATGGGGTCATGTACTTCTTAAGAGGTACTAATGTACCAAGTTTGGTGTTGATTATACAAATGATCCTTAATACATAGAAGACATAATATATTACTATTCCTAGTTTGACCCATGACCTCGAAAGTAATAGGCGTCATTTACTACCTACAATGTATCAAGTTTGATGTTTGTCAAGTAAAAGGCTCTATAAAATATAATATCAATCCTTTCCACCTCGCATCAGGATGGACATCACCAAGTGGCAAAAACTTATTTTTAGATTCATTTATCAACATAATAATCCATCAATGTACCCAAAACAATGAAAAACAAAAGATTTCCATACCAGAACCTGTCATTTGAAGAATACCAAGCCCTATCCACCCTCACAATCAACCCAGACATCATTACACCTGACGACAAAGGTGGGGCAATTGTAATTATGAACCTGAAAGACTTTTACAAAAGCCAATGGAAAATTGAACAATAATATCAATGACATCAAATTTTCAACAGACACCACACCAGATAACAAATATGGACATCAGTGTTTTACATGCTTCCAAAAATACATAAACATGGCAATCCAGACTGGTACATTATACGCCCGCATATGTAATTGAATCAAAAAATCTAAGTTAAAGGGCCATAACTCCTTGAAAAAGTTTGGGACAGCATTTTCCTTGTAATATGCACATACACTCATAACACAAATGCATCGAAAACAATAAATCAAAAAAATACCTTTAGTGACCATGTTCAACAAGTTAAAACCAGATTTCTGATCAAACATTAACAAATTCAGGACAATCTTGGGGAGGGGCGGGGGGACCCAGACACAAAGGAATTAATGAGTCCCCAACCTAAAATTCACCCTGGTGCATTCCAAATTGAATAATACTACTCCAAACACTGGAAGCTAACCGTGTATGAGAATTGCCAAATATACCCATTTGTCAGGAATATTAAAAACATCCAAATTTCTTCCACAAAAAATTCTAAATAACACAAATCTTAGACTGCAACAGTACTTCAGTAATCGATAGAATTAAATGCCAAAATGTTCAATACATTGGAAAAACTGGCCACCTGTACATTTCATTGGAGCAGACCACCATCTAACAATCTTTCTCCAAGACAATTTTGGCAATGTTCGTTGCAAAAAATTACGAACACCAAAAAAACTTAGTATATAAAAAAATTATAAAAAATAAAAATAAAAAAATAATTAAATATAAAAAAAAGTATATTAAAAAAACAAGAGTATATATCCTCCACTGATAGTTGCTAATAAATCAGTTTGCCTGCCATTGAACAACGAAACAGATAAATCAAATCTATTTTATCAGTCAGTATATACTTTTGTTTTCAATCGGTTGTCGATGACTCAAATACCGACTTCCTCTCTTCTATACACAACGGTAATTCTGACACAATTTCTACAATTCGAATTTCTTCCCATGACGAAAATGTTTTACAAATCATCAATACCAATAAAGCAGCTGGTCCCTACAATGTTAACCCAACACTTAATTCAAGCTTCTCATGTACTTGCAGATCTTCATTTAGTAGACTTTTCAATTTGTCACTTTAACAATTAATGGAAAGTATCTAATGCAATACTAGTACACTAAAAGGGTCGAAGGAAGTTGCTAGTAATTACAGAACTATATCTCTATCTTAAAAGTGTAGTAGAAAAATCTTCAAGGAGAGAAAATAGTTTTACCCATGTAGTCCTGAATTCATTCACCGACACCGAGAGCAAAAAGGGCACAAATAATAATAATAAAAAAAAAATGACGAGTATATTTGCTACTGTACAGTATTTCATTTACTCAATATTTCACCCAATGCATTAACTCTACTTACAGGTCACCACTATTCTTAATGTATCATTTTATTTACTAGAACTCTATTTTAAATAACTACTATTCTATTTCAAGTGCTACATGTTATTGTGAAATAGGGAGGAAGGGATATAGTTGGAAATATGAGCAATTAGCAACAAAATTGTTATTACTATTACAAAGTATTTATATAGCACATTATCTAACATTACAACTATTACTCTTAGCACTTGCATAAAACAATATATCACATCAAACAAAGCAAAGTTACACATAAAATGCTAAATGGAGTATTTTAAACAAACATTAGATTTAATATCACAAAGATAAATAAGAAGACTAACATGGTTCATTTAAACATTCTTTAAATTTCACATCACATATACATCACACCTTACTTTTTTTTTTGTTTGCATATTTGTTTTGTTTTCTTTTCTTTTTTTTTTCTTTTTTCTTTTTTTTTCTTCTTTTTCTTTTTTCATTTTTTTTTTTCATTTTTTTTCCTTATACTTCTATAAAAAAAATGTCCAATACATATAAAACATGCTCATAACTTAAAATCACAATCATAAAGATGAGTTTTAGTAGTAATTCATACACGATAAAAGACAATTAAGAATCTTGATATACCAGTCTAAAAAAATGTGTTTTGAGAAATTTCTTAAAAACACAAAAAGATTGTTCATTTCTCAAATGACTGGGCAAGTTGTTCCTGTGTGGCAGCTGATTTGTCAAAATGTCTCTCGCCATACGTCTTGTTGCGAATGTGAGGTTACACTAGTAATGCACAGTTCTCTGATCGCAGTGAATGTGTTGGTTGGTAGACATGAATTAAGTCTTGTAAATAAGTTGTTGCACTGCCATGGAGACATTTAAAAACATACATCAGAATTTTATACTGGTATTGGTAGCGCACAGGTAGCCAATGACGAGTAACAAGTGTGGGAGTGATCTAATCATGTTTCTTAGTTCTAGATATAACACGAGCTGCTGTGTTCTGAACACGTAATTTGTTGTGTTGGCTGGCAGTCCATACATCACATTTCCATAGTCTAATCCTGAACTGACTAGTGAGTTGATTAAAGTTTTACAGGCATTGTTTGTTATATATGAGAGTAGGCATCCAATATTTCGAATGTGGAAGAAGCACGATTTAGCGGTGGTACTTATTTGCTTCTCCATAGTGAATGTCTTATCAAAAATAACACCAAGGTTTCTGACACAGGAAACATCGCTGACAACAGTACCAATGAAATAAAGATGACAGTTCGAAAAGTCTCTCCACTGGTGTTTAGGGGTGAAAACAATCAATTCGGTCTTATCCTGATTCAGTTTCAGAAGATTTGATAACATCCAGTCACTGATATAATCCAAACTTGTTTCGATGCGACTTAATATGTCAGTCCAACTATCTAGTGCTTCAATCACAAGATTTACTTGAGTATCATCTGCGTATCAGTGATATTCCATACCGTGTTGTCAGCAATCGATTTCAAAAATAGAAAATAAAGTCTTGGGCCCAACACAGATCAGACTCCGTATTTGAGATGCATTTCATTTGAACAGATGGATCTGATTGGTGCATGTTGTGAACGATTTGTCAAATATGATCTTATCCATGCTAAAGCAGATCCACTTATGCCATAGGAATATTCTAAACAGTGGAAGAGTATCTTGTGATCTATAACATCAAATGCTGCTGATAGATCCAACATAACTAAAACGGCACAAAAAGCTAATATTCTAGGAAACACAGACTTAAAATCTGGAACTCAAAACAACTGTAAGCACAGTATCTAGCATCTAGTCTAGTATCCAAGAAAATTTTCATTGTATATATACATGTATATATCACTGTCTTGGTACTAATTGTCCCTTTGTGCATCTAGTTATATACAGCATGAACTTGAAATCCTTTTACATAGGAACCTTTTTTAGTTGTCTTAAATTTAGTATACAAAAATGGTTATTGTATAGACATATTACTCTTTCCTCATTTACAGTATCCTCTTGTACACTTATTCATATTCATAAATGAACATTAAGATACGCAATAATCCGAAAACTCATAACATTCCTAAACTTATCCTGCCATTCAGCAACCTCAAAATTACAATCTTTTCTATAAATACACAAAGGAATTTGTTTTACACTTGACTAGATAGATCTGAAAATGTTTCTGGATATATAGCTGATGTTTCTAGTAAAGCAAATGGATGAAAATATAAAAAAAACAGTTACCCTACCATTATGAAACACATTCATAGTTTGAAAATTCTCAGAAACACAGACTTTAAATCTGGAACTCAAAACAACTGTATGCACACACCGTTTTTAAGTCTGGTATCCAAGAAAATTTCATTGTGTAAATATATCACTCTCTCGTTACTAAATGTATCCCTTTGTGTACTTATTGATATATATCAAATTCCAAATATCATGAACTGGAAATCATTTTACATCAGAAGACTTATATATATCTTTCTTATATTTAGTACCCAAGAAAATAGTCACTGTATAAATATATTACTATCTCCTAATTAACAGTATCCCATGTACACCTATCAATGAACTTCCACAAGATTATGCAGTAACTCGAAAACCCATAACATTCCTAAATTTATCCTGTCATTCCACGACCTCGCAATTACTCAATCCTTTTCACAAATACACAAAGGAAATTTTTTACACTTCTCAGAAATATCAGAATATAGTTGATGCTACTAGTTAAGCAAATGAATAAAATTATAAGTTACACTATCATTATGAAATACAAAATATATAAATATATGTAACTTGTTGAAAAAATGAAGTTACACATGAGGGAGATGGTGATGGAGAGGTTGAGGAGAAAAGAGAATATTAATGGGAGGATCAAGGCTATTAACAGGTGGGGATCCTGGAATTTTTGAAAGGGAGGTTCTACAATTACTTTTAGTTCTCAAGGGGTGATGGTGGTGGTCAACCCTCAAAAGCATTACTTTGACCTTTTTAAGCAAAATTTTTTGATCAAGTGGGAGGGGGGGGGGGGGGGGGGGGGTGTCCATAGATGAATATGAAAGAGAATGAAATGTTTCAGAAAAGTGTTTGACCCCTGTGGTCTAAAATTGAAAAGGAAAAAATATATGTACTGTAAAATAGGGAGGAGGGGATATAATTGGAAATGTGAGATGGGGCCTTCAATTAGCAACAAAAAGGCAACACATTCATAGTTTGAAAATTCTCAGAAACACACAGACTTAAAATCTGGAACTCAAAACAACTGTATGCACACACCGTTTTTAAGTCTGGTATCCAAGAAAATTTTCGTTGTATAAATATATCACTCTCTTGTTCCTGCTTGTATCCCCTTGTACACCTAGTTACATATATCAAATTCCAAATATCATAGACCGGAAATTACATGCATGTTACATAGGAACCTTTCCTAGCCGTCTTAAATTTAGTCTCCAAGAAAATGGTTATATTACTCTCTCCTCATTTACAGAATCCCCTTGTACACCTACTTATTCATATTTATAAATAAACTTCGGTAAGATTATACAATAACTCAAAAATTTGTAAAATTCCTAAACTTATCCTGTCATTTGACAACCTCAAACTTACACTGTATTTTTTATAAATACACAAAGGAATTTGTTTTACACTTGACTAGATAGATCTGAAAATGTTTCTGGAAATATAGCTGATGTTTCTAGTAAAGCAAATGGATGAAAATATAAAAAAAACAGTTACCCTACCATTATGAAACACATTCATAGTTTGAAAATTCTCAGAAACACAGACTTAAAATCTGGAACTCAAAACAACTGTATGCACACACCGTTTTTAAGTCTGGTATCCAAGAAAATTTCATTGTGTAAATATATCACTCTCTCGTTACTAACTGTATCCCTTTGTGTACTTATTGATATATATCAAATTCCAAATATCATGAACTGGAAATCATTTTACATCAGAAGACTTATATATATCTCTTATATTTAGTACCCAAGAAAATAGTCACTGTATAAATATATTACTATCTCCTAATTAACAGTATCCCATGTACACCTATCAATGAACTTCCACAAGATTATGCAGTAACTCGAAAACCCATAACATTCCTAAATTTATCCTGTCATTCCACGACCTCGCAATTACTCAATCCTTTTCACAAATACACAAAGGAAATTTTTTACACGTCTCAAATATCAGAATATAGTTGATGCTACTAGTTAAGCAAATGAATAAAATTATAAGTTACACTATCATTATGAAATACAAAATATATAAATATATGTAACTTGTTGAAAAAATGAAGTTACACATGAGGGAGATGGTGATGGAGAGGTTGAGGAGAAAAAGAGAATATTAATGGGAGGATCAAGGCTATTAACAGGTGGGGATCCTGGAATTTTTGAAAGGGAGGTTCTACAATTACTTTTAGTTCTCAAGGGGTGATGGTGGTGGTCAACCCTCAAAAGCATTACTTTGACCTTTTTAAGCAAAATTTTTTGATCAATTGGGAGGGGGGGAGGGGGTGTCCATAGATGAATATGAAAGAGAATGAAATGTTTCAGACCATGTTTCAGTGTTTGACCCCTGTGGTCTAAAATTGAAAAGGAAAAAATATATGTACTGTAAAATAGGGAGGAGGGGATATAATTAGAAATGTGAGATGGGGCCTTCAATTAGCAACAAAAAGGCAACACATTCAGTTTGAAAATTCTCAGAAACACACAGACTTAAAATCTGGAACTCAAAAACAACTGTATGCACACACCGTTTTTAAGTCTGGTATCCAAGAAAATTTTCGTTGTATATATATATATATATTATATATATATATATATATATATATAGTTTTGTACACCTACTTATTCATATTTATAAATAAACTTCGGTAAGATTATACAATAACTCAAAAATTTACAAAATTCCTAAACTTATCCTGTCATTCGGCAACCTTAAAATTACACAATCATTATACATACGGGAAAATTATTCACTTGAACAGAAATGTCAGAAAATGTGCTTGGAAACATAGCTGATGTTTCTAGTGAAGCAGAGTGATAAAAATATAAGAAAACTATCCTATCATTATTAAATACAAAATAGATGTGACTTGTTGTGTATTGGAAATTACACAAAGGAGAGGGTGAAAGAAATGGCGAGTAGAAAGAGAATATCAATGGAAGGATTGAGGTTAATATGGTCATTCATGTCTAAAGAGATAAAAAAATAAATTTACCGTATCATTAGGAAACCCAGTATAGATGTATGTAACTTGATAAATAGATGAATGAAACTAGATTTTGATACTTAACTATTACAAAAGAAGTCCATAGATGAATATGAATGAACAAGAAATGTTTCAAAAACATGCATCATCCCTGTGGTGTACAACTAATATAATAATAATGCACTTATATAGTGCCTTATCTAAATATACTCTAAAGCTCTTTACACTATACTAAAACGCAAATCAAAATTATACAGAATACATAAAATACTTAATAATGCCTTAATAATCTTCTTGATTTTAGATGGAAGACTAAAAAGGACTTATATAAATGTGTCATATAAATATACTATAAACACTGTGCTATATGTTTTACTTCATCATAAAACAGTAATATTTCATTGAATGTTCTATTTTCTATTATATTTACTGTACAGACAAATGGATGGACAGAACCTTAACATAATACATCCCATCATTAATGAAGGGAGTATAAAAATGTGCAAAACTAAGCAACTAAATCTTATTGGTGGAAACAATGAATGAAGAACTCAGGAATTTGCTTTCGGTATGATAAAACAAAATTTCTACCACAAAGGACTTGGGAGCAAATCAACAATCAAATTGCAAATGTTATTATTGACACATGAGCCAGTATTAACATCTTAGATGGCGATGCTTTCCAAAATTACTCTTGGGAAAGAAAAATCTGAGACAATCAAATTCTTAAATATTTGCATCTGAGTCTGCTATAACTTTGAAACAATGGGGAATTATACAAATGAATGTAAAATACAACTCAAAAACAACATATTGCCATGTTATTCCCAGAAAATGTTGCAGCAAAAACACCATCCAATGGTTGAAAATGATTAGAATTGATCTGCAACGTGTTCAATCAACTAATCAGGCAACATGCAAAATAGTTCAGAAATACGAAGATATTTTTGTTGGGATTGGAAAGCTAAACAAAAACATTACCAGTTGAAGCTACACATAGACGAAACTGTTAATCCAGTGGCACAACCAATGCGACACCTACCCTACCCTACCACATGTTTGAAACCGTAGAAAGGAAAATAAATGGCTTAGAAATGCTTGATGTAAATGAAAATGCTGAGGGACCAACCCCTTGGGTGTACATTTCGAAAGCCAACCAAAAATGTGAGAATTTGCGTTGACAAGCAAACAATGCAAAAATATGAGAGATTCCGGATTTCAAATATCAAGGAAACACTATATGAATGGGGGCCACTTGTTTTTCAAAGCTGCATTCTTTGGATGAGAATTCAAGATATATTACGATGTTTGTCTGCCATAAAGTGTCTTGTATTGCAGTTTCTTCCACCACTGTGATATACCAACGAATATTTCAGCAAGTCCTATAGACAACATAAACATGTTTGATAAAACAAAATCAAATCATGACAATGCACTGTACGCTGTATTTGAAAAATTTTGGGAGAGTAATCTAATTCCGAACTTTGAAAAATTCGAGTTCTATTGATTGGAGCTAAAATACACACACTGTCAAAAGACGGTATCAAAGTCAATTCCCAAAAAAAAAAATAAAGCTTTTTTTTAAGAAGCTCAAGTGAGCTTAGAAAGCCCTTACCAATAACGTAAATACTGAAAACTCAACCACCAAGGAATATGTTAGTTTTCTGATAGGACATTCAGTACTCAAACGCAATCTATGGATGAAATTAAAGAATACATACAGATACTGCAGCAAGTCCACAAAAATACAATCTCCGAAACATGGAACAAATCACATCAAATTCAACCATATTACAATATCTGCAGAGAAGTGTCAGTACCAGGGCCAGTAGTTTTGAAACTGAACTGAATTACATTACCCTGAGTGTACAAAAAAAAAGAACACTTAGATATTGCACATAAAATGCTCCAAAGAGTCATTAAATCAAATGCATTACTATGAGAAAAAGTATTGTGGCCAAAAATGGATGCAGAGGTGGAAATAAACTTTTTTATTTCACTTTTGCCAGTTACTGTGCAAAATAAATCAACAACCATCGATAACAATGACAAAACTGCCAGAGGTACCATGGTAAAAATTGGAATGAATTTATGTGGACCATTTCCAACAGGAAAACAAGTACTAGTATCGGTATATTACTATTCCAGATACCCAGAGGTAGCGATAATGAAATTGGTAATGTCAAAATTACTATTATCTGATGTCTTAATCTATAGTAGTACCAAACAAATTCAAGATTTCCTGACCTTATTCATTTATAAAGTCATATAATTTACTATTTACTTGACTGTATTACTGAGTCATATAATTTGCTATTTACTTGACTGTATTACTGAGTCATATAATTACTATTTAGTTTACTTAGCTATTTCACTGTGCTGTTTTATTTACTGTTCTACTCCATTCCATGCAATGCCATCATTTCTCCCATCCTCCTCCTCCTCCATGTGTTTGGATATTGCCTCTAATGCACAAATCTCTGAAAAAACACTCAAAAACAGTGAATAAATGAAAAGAGGACACAATTAATGCTTATCTTGCTTTGAGCTATTTAAAAAATGTCTTCCAGTTTTTGAAAGTAAACAAAATAGTATACCTAGAGCGTCTCCACACTGGCATATTGAATGGATATTTCAAAAGTTGAAAATTTATGAAAAATCAATTTTCTTTTACGCTAGTAAGAATATTTAGGGGAAAAGGTATAAATCATGTTGCAATATGATAGAACTACAGCTAAATAATGTGAAATAATTCAAAAACCCAAAACAATCCTAAAATTGTCCTACCGTTATGAAACCTCAAAATCAAAAGTGTGGGAGGTCGTGAAAAGAGCAAAACCAACAGAGAAACCAAACACCTACACAAAGCATGGGGGAGCCATAGAAGGAATAAGGGAGAGAGATGACTGCACCTCCACACGCATGGTGGTACCTACCAGCGAGGGTCCCAGAGAGGCGTTGGCTCCTCAACTGCAGGGAAGTGATGAGGGGAAGCAGGGTCCGTTTTGTCACAACAGCAGAGGGGATAATTCTTGGTGTCACCTGTAGGATTTGTAATTCAAACCGAGGTTCGTTAATACCATAAATCCAGTGAAAAGAACTTCTCTAGTTACTGCTAGAACGGAATGAATTCCATCGGACTCGTGATACTACTACAGATACAGTGAGTCGGACAAATAGCCAAGATGTTAAAGAAGAAAAACCACTAGAAAACAAGCCATAGTGAACCACACCAATTTACAGATTTTACATATGAGAGCTCTCTTAGAAATCGGACATTATGAAACCACAACTGATGGATTTGAATCATCTGAGGAAAATGAAATCCCATATACTGACAGACCACAGATTCAAAATGTTAGAGGTGAAGTTCATTTATGGAGTAGCCCACTACAACCATTTATCACTGGAGAAGCAGAACCACCTACCGTGAGAAGATCAAGTCCATTGCCACACGTTGGTAGGAGAAGTCTGTTAAACCTAGATTCAACAGAACCCGCAACTTCAAATAGACATCCTTCCAATGATGCAGAAGACAAATCACCTAGTATCTATAGTGGAGTCAAAGGAACATTGATGGAAATGACCAGCCAGACAGTATCGGCTATCCAGACAGCAACTGAAGGATTGGTTAGCCATCAGCAACCTGATCATTCCAAATTCAAGAACAGTGCTATGAGTGGGAGAACCTCTGACTGCCTTGCAACAAGCAGATGCAACAGATGTCAATTTCACCCCAAAATCAACGGAAGCTTCCTTCATCTTCAGAAGAAGAAAAACCAGATCGTTACCTCACAGAACATCATCCTCCAACCAAAGGTCAGTCAGCAACACCAGCATACAAACCAATGAGGTCTGGCAACCAACCCACCAAAGTCAAAAGTCCAGCCTGAAGCCACCAACATTCACAGCTACAGCTGAGAAATGGGAAGTCTGATACAACAGACCTGAGGCAGAAACCAACATTGAGCAGTAGACACATGAGGAAAAGATGTGTAAAGTCTTTCCAAGGTTACAGGGAGTAGCTGGTGAGTTTGCATACAGGAAGCTATGTACCTCTGTACCGAGTAACTACAAATTCCTGCTTGAGAAACTACACAGTCAGTCTGGCAAAATTGAAACTTCCATGATGTACATTATCCAATTCACTCAAGGAAACTAACAACTAGGGGAGCCATCATAGGAATGTGCTGCTGAACTGAAACAGTCAGATGACAAGACCTACAAGAACAGAAGTGCTTCAATTAAACAGGATGACCTGCTATGAAGGTTCCTTCTTGGACTTGGCGACCACAAGGCAAGAGTCCATGCAAAATTGAACAAGCAACCAGAGACCATAGAAGATTCTGTGCATTATGTAGTGCATTACCTAGAGACCACAAGATATCCTCACATTCGGGAAGGTGTCGATAGGAAGGACCAGAAAACAGGACAAGAAAACGGTCCAGATAAACAGAATCCTGACAAGAAGTTGACTAAACCAGCAGAAAAGCAACACACAAGAGGGAACTCTGTTCAGTACAAACCTGGAGTAGATGCATCCAATACCACCAATTGTAATTCAGACAGCAAAAAGTTGGTGAACCAGTTATTTGCCCTTGTCCAGCAGATTCAATTTAATGAGAAATCAATTTCTCCTAATCAATGGCTTTCTCAGGAGAGAAATAACCTTATGCAGAATACCAGAACCATACCTGAAAATAAAGGAAACCCACAAGCACCTGGGAAACATCCAAAATATGAACCGAGGGAAGCAAATGACAGAATGTGCTTTGCTTGCAACCAATACATGCCCTGTGCCAGAAACTGTCCAAACAAAAACTTGCAGGAAGCTCGATAGAGTGAGGGAAGATTCCAAGAGGACTCCCTAACATTTTCCTACTGCCACCAACAACGATCAATGAGTATTCTATGAACTGGTGATGAGGCAGATCTCAATCAAAACTCACCTCCAGTTCTGACCCACTCATTGTCAAACTAGAGTGGGTCACTCTCGTTGATCGGGGAGTGACCCACAAAGAAACTGGTACAGGAGCAATCCAACACTACAAACCAACCAACAAAAATGCCTTTTGTGACCAAGCGATGTACGACCACACTTGCAGTTAACCAGTGTAAATGACCAACCTCTAAGAGAAACGGGGAAAGTCAGGTTTCAGATTCAATCTCAGGATATATATTTGTGCGTGTTTCTGTGTGAGTGTATGCGTGTGTGAATCTCACACTGAACTGTGGTGATTCCTTTCATTATTGATATTATCATTATATTTCATTTCAGAACCTTACTTGTACATTATAGTCAGATTTTTTAATGATAGCATCAATGTCTTAACATGTATGCATTCACTGATGTAAATTGTCACATGGACCTTATCATAACTATGGCAGAGTTTGTGAAACTTGCCAGGTTTGTTAGATTTGCTGGCAAAAATTGTAAATGTCTGATAAAAGTTCCGTAATAATCAGTAACACAATTTTTTTTCTAGCATTTTTAGCTTTGTATAACACTTAAAAAAATGTGTATAAGTACATGTAAACAAAAACTTATTTTGTTGATGACTGAGAAATATTAAAAATGGCCTGCAAATCTCTGACACTTGCAGACCAAACTGACTGACAGAATATTTAAAGTATCGCAAACAAATGTTGTGAGAGAGGGGGTTCATTGATTGATTATACATTGTTTAACAACCCACTTGAGAATCTTTCACTCCTATGGAGATGTCACCATTGCCGGTGAAGGGCTACAAAATTTAGGCCTATGCTCGGCTCTTTTGGCCTTTGAGCTGGGAGGGATCTTAACCGTGCCACACCTGCTGTGACACAGGGCCTCGGTTTTTTGTGGTCTCATTGAAAGGACCACCCCATTTAGTCGCCTCTTACGACAAGCAAGGGGTACTGAGGATCTATTCTAACATCCCAGATCCACATGGGGAGGGGTTGAAAGAGCTGACAAGTGTCCACTGACATAATCTAGCCTTCATTGTTATTAGTATTTGATGACTATGAATTTCATTATTACTAGGTAAATCTGAGAATTTAACTTACGTAAGGAATCTAGGAATTTATAGATATCTTCCCACAAAAAAGTGCGGTAAATTCAGTTGAGAACACTTATGAAGAGACGCGCGATTTTGATGATTTCTTTGGAATCTTGGTTATAGTAAGCATTGCGTTACAGTAAACTGATTAAGAGAGACTCAGCACAGTAGAAGAACACAGAAGTGTGAAAGAGCTTCACTTCTTTTAATACTGAAACTGCATTTGGTGTTTACTAATTTAATCATAGTACAATTTTAACACCTAATAGAAGAGGATTCTCGTAACTGCAATGTCTAAATAACGGTGTGTGCTTGAGTTCCAGATATCCAGACACCGCATTCACAAGAAATTAGTTTACTGTAAGATTTTATATATTTTATCTATCATACCATTTTACATACTGATATATTTCATTCACCATTTGATTGCATTCGGTTTTGTATTTTCTATACCAATTTAATCATCGCACATTTTAACACAGATTCTCATGAATGCAATATCCAAATAACGGTGTGTGCTTGAGTTCCAGATATTCAGACACCGCATTCACAAGAAATTAGTTTACTGTAAGATTTTATATATATTTTATTTATCATACCATTTTACTTTCATTCACCATTTGATTGCATTCTGTTTTGTAATTACTATACCAATTTAATCATCGCACATTTTAACACGGATTCTCATAACTGCAATGTCTAAATAACGGTGTGTGCTTGAGTTCCAGATATCTAGACACCGCATTCATAAGAAATTTACTTACACTAATACTTTATTCCTTATACCATTTCACTTGCTGTTAGTTTTCATTTACCATTTGATCCAGCTTGTCAGCTCTTTCAATTTGTTGTAGTGTTGGGAATTGAATGAAAAATGATAATCTATTAGAAGCAAACGAATTAACCTTCTAATTCTTAGTCTGAAATTCATCAAAATCATCAATAATTTCCAAGATTTAACTGCAAGACTTCAGCTTCCAACAATGTTTACTTCTGTAGTAAACAACTGCAGATCATGACAAAAACTCCCAATAAAATCATCAAACTCATACAAAATTTCCAAAAACTACCTCTCTTTAAGAATTAGACTCAAAAATGATTCATTGCAAGTCAAAATACAAAACACCCAAATCATCACTGCAAAGTATCTGTATTAAAATATTGCTGGAAGATCTCAAATATGATTAGTAAACTCAAAAATATACTGCAACTTACCAGCTATGTTCAGATGATCCCAACACACACATGAAACAGGTGCACAAAATATTGCACATCACTAATGGATATCAGAGCATCTTTAAACCACATAAAATGATGAAACAAATCACTGAAAAACAAGTGTCAATAACACCTAATTACATACAAACTGTTAATAATAGATATGCACTAACAAGTTCAAAAACTCTGCATAAAATAACACTATTTAATAACGTCTTTGGTATGGTACACTACCCTCCCTCTTCTCACAACAATTGTTTACAGTATACAATAATCGCAACAAGGTCAATGTAGTGATTTAATGTTTATTTAGTGTTATTGTATGAATTACTGCCTACATTGTATTGATGTGCTTTGTTGCTTTTGTTTTAGTTTTTACTGAAGTATAACGATCTTTGTTTTATGTATTTGTACATATATAATGAAAATATAACATGGTGTTAGGATTATTGTGACTATGACATATCTGGGGATTTTTAAATTTTCCATTTCTTATTTGGAGTAGAAAAGTGAAAAATGGCTGGTCATTTTAAGCAACCCCAAGAAATGGATTTCTCACATGATGAAAACCTCTCTGAAAAATGAAAGAGATAGAAACAACAATGAACTTGTACCTTGATGTGTCACTCACAAAACCAAATAGGAAAACTGCAAAGCGTTACCCTCATCACTCACAAAACCAAAAAGGAAAACTTCAAAGCATTACTCTCATCACTCACAAAACCAAAAAGGAAAACTGCAAAGCATTACTTCATCAAAACAAAAAACAAACATCAAAAGTTACCCGGGAGACAAAATCAAAGTTACTGGGAAATGTCACAAAGTTATAAAACAAACACCTAGAACTTTATATAACTGACACAAACCAAAGTCAATTGCTTGGATTCAAGGCATCTCATGACGTAGGACTCCTCGAAGTGGCAATGATTGTACAATCCAATTTATAAAACCCTACCAAAGAATTCTCTATAATATTCAAAGGACAGGGATGTTTTAGGCAGAAAACCCACAACATAAAGTCAGACAAATCTTTCAATCCAGTAATTCATCTTCCAAAATAAAATATTCCAATTACTCTGAGAAGTACGTTGAGCAAAACTTTGGATACAATGGAACAGAAGGTATCATTAGAAAAGTAGATGAATCCACTGGTTGGCTCAACTCATTGGTCATTATTGAAAAAAGCAAGAAAACTACGTGTGTTTGGACCCCAAGATCTCTCAACAAGTGTATCAAACGAGAATGTAAACTACCACTGACTGAGGACATCACAACTCCTATGTGAATTCCAAATAACCAAAATAATGTACATTGAAATGTACTAATTGCAGGAGTCAAACCAGATAAAGAGGCTATTTTTGGAAGAACTGTCTTCTCCTCACTTCATACGACACTACTGGATGGTTGATGATGACAACCGAAAAAAACCACCAAAGAGTCCTGTTGTAGTCCCCCCACTTCAAAGAGCTTCTTGCAAGACTCTCCGGAGAGTCCCTGGTGAAGTGCACACACTGCCCGTAGGCAAAGCAAACTCCACCATCTACCCCTCATGACTGACATCTCAAATGCCTACCTGAAGCCTGAGAGTCTGCCTCACCTTCAGTCATGGCTCTGATAATCAGCACAGGGTCACCTTTCTTCTGGGTCGGCCACCGACCGGGACAAGTCGACTTCCCACCAAACTGCATCTGCTGAACAAGAGCCGACAACCGGCTCATCCAATCCCTACCACTTGAATCATGACTGACAGTGCAGAAAGCATCCACCTCAATTTCATGCTGAACAGAACCTCCTCCTGCGTGCCACTTCTCCGCTGATCCAGTCGCCCTCCCATCTGGACCCCGTCTATCAGGACCCCTCACCCGTCCTCCACCGCCCCTCCCCATCGATACCCTTCCAAATGCAAGGAAATCATATGGTATCCAGATAACACACCACACAACACACAGCATTCTCCATGACCCATGGTCCCCTGTCCAACCACAGACTCTTGCCACGTAATCGGGAAGTGCAAGAAGGAACTACACCAGCAGGCCCTCACGTCCAACCGACGCACCTCTATTTCCACAGACCCTCCCATGTAACTGAAACTGCTCAGCAGGTTCCTCTGCTAGTTCTCCAGCTGCTGGCCTCCTTGAGTGAACTGCATGATGGTCATCTTGGCAGCCCCAACCTAGCCAAATCCAACATGTAGTTCCCCGAACAGGTGTTTGCAGTTACTCAGGACAGAGGCAGATAGCTACCCACACACAACTCCCCAGCTACTTCCTGCAACCCCGGAAGGATTTCACTCAGCCCCCCCTCCCGTATCCACTGCCAAATGTTAGCCACTGCCCCAAGTCTGCTGCATTAGACTTCCCCTCCCCCAGCCACGGCCGCAAATGCCAACAGTCTCAGGCTGGACCCCCAACCTCAGAGTGCCAGCCGACAGAACTCACTGGCCTGCATGCTAACACTGCTGAATGACCCTCAGCTGCTGGATGACCTTCGTGAAGCAATGTTCTGGCTCCTCCTCCTCTGAAGATGAAGGAGGATTCCACTGATTCCAGAATAAAACCGGCACCCACCTCACCATGCTACACGCAAGACAATCAGAAGTACTCCCTCTCACAGAACCATCCCTGAACTCGGAGCGTCCAGACTGTTGGCAACCAACCAATCCCTCAAAAGCCATCCAGATAGCCAACACTATATGGCCATTCATTTCCATCAACGCTCCGTCGACCACACCATAAATGCCAGATAAATCACCTCCTGCATCGTTTGAAGGATGTCTAGATGGAGCCGAGGGCTCTCCCGAACCTGGACCTTACGGACTTCTCCCTCCAAAGCATTACACCAGACCCTCCCCTCCCACAATAGGTCGCTCTGCTCCTTCTATGATGAATGGTGGCAATGGGTAACTCCCTAAACAAATTTCAACCTTAACACCTTGACTCTACAGTTCGTCAGCACCAGGGATCCCATCTCACTCAGAGGATCCAAATCAATCAGCTATGGGTTCACAATGTCTGAATTCCATGAGATATCTCAGTCTGTAAACCTACAAATTGGCCTGTTTCACCATGACTACCTGCCCTCCAGAGGCCCACTTCCTCTTCATCTTGGTTACTTGTCTGACTCACGGGACCCACAGCACCAACACTCGGCTGCTGAAATTCATACAGCTCCAACAGACATCAGAGAAGTTTCACCAGACCAGTGGCACCAATTCACCTTAATCTGAATTACAAATCCAATTGACGATACCTAGAAACAACCCCGATGCTGTCGTGGTGGAACAGACACTTCCTCCCCTGGTCACCACCCCGCAGTCAAAGGGCCATTGCCCCCGGGATTTCTGCAGCCGTCCCTCTCTCCTACTCTCCAATGCTGCCCCACGCTCTCTATGGGTCCTACTCTCTCTAAGGGCCCCACTCCCTCCCCCCCCCTTCAACATGCAGGGAGGCTCTCCCAATCAGAAACTTGTCCATCCCAAAGCAATGCTCACCACAATCATGACGCCAAGGAACATCAAAGCCAAACACACCCACTAACCAAAGGTCAAACGAATAACATGGGAATATATTAAAAAACTGTTAGATTCCCAACCAAAACATAGACTCACATCTCAAGTTTACCATTTAGTAATATTGTAATCTCAAAAACAGCAAATATAAACAACTATGAAGTCTCAGTTTAGTCTAAGTCAGTAATCACTAGCCAGCTCCATCAAAAACTCTTACGTTGGAAAGTAAAAACCAGACTAAAGCCTACTTAGAAAACTTTCTCCTAATCCTTCTGGAGGAAAGTTAAAATACCATTACTAAAACTGATGCACCTCTACTAAATTCCTGGCTATATTCCTTGAGATTTCCAACTCAAATTCCAAAATAATTCCAAGTCTGAATTCATCAAAATATTCTGACTACAAGTCCAAAAACTTTCATAACTAAGTGACGTATTGAAAAGCACATGGACACAATTTCTAATCAAATTTCAATAAATCCTAACTTTAACACTGAACTTCAAGACGTTAAAGCCTACTTCCTCAATAAACAAGTGGAGAACAAGTTTTCGTTTCACTCTTTGTGACATCATGGGGACTGTCTTAGAATGGCAATTTCACTCCGACTCAAAGACAAAATCTCAGTTCCAGCGTTGATCTGCTCAGCTAAAAAATAAAGATAAATGAATTCAAAAAAAGGGAAACAATTCATTCAGTTCTCGATACTACTGAAATATTTTCCCACCAATTATTATTATCATAATACATCTGATTTTTTTCATAGGGAATATCTGTATTATTAATTAAAAAGGAGGTACGTAAACATTGAAATGAAGTGTAGAATTAAATTTGTACACATCATGAAGACCTTTGGAATGGGGCGAGGCGTTAACGAAAAACCCCACAATCCTCTTGCTCTGTGTGTGAAACACAATTAAAGAGGCATTGGCCTGAACTTCTTCAAATTTCATTCCCCCATTTTTAACACTGTCAGTGTTTAACTAAGATATTTTTGAAGGTCATCAAAAATTTGAATGTCAGTCAAGCGAGACAGCACTCCCAATTCTTCGTTATGTAATCAATTAAGGCTCATGTCATGTTTTTGTTGACATATAGATGACTTAACAGAAAATATATTATATTGAAAACAAAATGAGATTGACAAACACTAAAAAAATGTTTAACAGTGTTCAGAATGAACTTACGAATTCCAAAATTTGCTTTAAAAAATAGTTAACCTATGTAAACAAAAACATGACACGAACCAGAAAAATTCAGGAGTCTAAATAACATACTTCTGTGAGAGTAAGAAAGAAAGAGGTACTATGTAGGGATCTAATGAATTTAACGGTTCCTAATACTGTGCTGACGTAGGCGAGATAACTTAAATACCCCCTCCCTTATACAAGAACATTGCAGGGGTGGAACCAGGTGCGGGAGCTGTAGGTTGGATCCCCCCCCCTTTTTTGTCAGATTATTTTGCTAAAAAAGTAAATCAATGCATTTTGAGGGTGGAACCCCCACTCTTTGATAACCAAATTTAACCCTCATTAAAAAATTCCTGGATCCGCCTTTGCACAACAGAATAAAAAATATCGAAACATGAAAAGTCTAAGAGAGACATGTAATAACAAGGGATTTCTGCCCTATAATATGGGCATACAGATAAAAAAAAATGTACCTGCTCCGTATAAACGCTGTCTCCCGAGAGGAATCGTGTAGTGAGGGACCCTCTTCTTCTGCTGCGAGATGCAGGGAATGTTCCTGTGATCAGGTCGCCTGTTGAGGACTACTAATTTCTAAGCATTCTGAAAGTGTCCAGTCATCATCTTCGCAGGCTCTGTAAAGTTCAAATAAATTCTGTTAGTTCCTCGTTTGTTTGGTCAAAGGCTCATAGTGTTTGTAAGCATCCTCTTTGGTTGTGATCTTACAGGAAACTTTGTTTTTGTTTTCTATGTAACAATTGAAAATCCACATTTGGAAATTTTCTCTACTGACAGCACAAAGTATGTTCCCAAAATGTCAACATCTGCTTTATTAGGTTTAATACAGTGGAGATGAGTTTTGCCCAGCATTTAAGAAATCAACAATAATAAAACTGGACCTTTTCCAGGCATTTCTGTTCTGAAGAAACATACACTATACAACCCCAAGTAATGAAAATAATGGTTTTACAATAGTATAATGTGTTTATAATCAAGGGATGAATTTGAATTCATAAAAAAATAACTTACTGAATACCTAAAATCAGGATTATCAAAATGTAGGTAAGAATGTTGCAGATATTCTATTTTTTAGGTCATGCTAAATACGGATTTTATCTGCATGACAATCATACCGACAATTGAAATTATCCGCATGACAAAATTTGAATACCATAAACCAGGTCTTAACATAAGACAATTATTATGATAGAATTTGCCAATAGTGTAATTTCACTTTTACATGGTTATTAATTCGGAGCGTATTTATTTTATCGCTGAAAATGCAGTCTGGTCCTTCCTTCTCCTTATGCTCCTAAGGGAAAGGGTATTGTTTTAATCAGATTGCCAAAAATGGGTTGACTAACACTGTGGGGTGCACCACCTATGAAAATCATATATTCATTGAAAATCCGGATTATAACTCCAGTTTCCGATTTTAGATTCATAAACTGTTTATTACTGTGTGTAGTGTTCACATGTTTATTGTTATGTACATGTGTAGTATTTATGATTATTACTGTGTGTTGTGTACACTTATGTGTATTGTTATGTGTAGTATTTATTTGTGTGTTTATTACAGTGTATAGTGTTTACTTGTGTGTATTGTTATGTGTAGTATTTATTTGTTTATTACTGTATGTTGTCTTCAATTATGTGTATTGCAATGTGTATTATTTATTTGTGTGTTTATTATTTTGTGTTGTGTACACTCGTGTGTATTGGTATATGTAGTATTGATTGCTTGATTATGTATTGTTTAACGTCCCACTCGAGAATTTTTCACTCACATGGAGACGTCACCATTGCTGGTGAAGGGCTGCAAAATTTAGGCCTATGCTCAGTGCTTACGTCCTTTGAGCAGAAAGGGAGCTTTATCGTGCCACACCTGCTGTGACACAGAGCCTCGGTTTTTGCAGTCTCATCCGAAACAACAACCCATTTAATCGCCTCTTACGACAAGAAAGGGATACAACCCGGTTTTCCATGGGACTATTTGTATGTTTATTACTGTGTGCAGTGTTTACTTGTGTGTATTGTTATGTGTAGTATTTATTTGTATGTTTATTACTGTGTAGTGTTTACTTGTGTGTATTGGTATGGGATCTTTTGTTAGAATAGATCCTCAGTACCCCTTGCTTGTCGTAAGAGGCGACTAAATGGGGCGATCCTTCAGATGAGACCGCAAAAACCGAGGCCCCGTGTCACAGCAGGTGTGACACGATAAAGATCCCTCCCTGCTCAAAGGCAATAAGCGCCAAGCATAGGCCTAAATTTTGCAGCATTTCACCGGCAATGCTGACGTCTCCATATGAGTGAAAAATTCTCGAACGGGAATTTAAACAACAATCAAATCAATATATTTGTGTGTTTACTACTACTTTATAGTGTTCACTTGTATGTATTGTTATGTGTAGTATTTATTTGTGTGTTTATTACTGTGTAGTGTTTACTTGTGTGTATTGTTATGTGTAGTATTTGTTTGTGTGTTCATTACTGTGTAGTTTTTACTTGTGTGTATTGTTATATGTAGTATTTATTTGTGTGTTTATTACTGTGTAGTGTTTACTTGTGTGTATTGTTATGTGTAGTATTTGTTTGTGTGTTCATTACTGTGTAGTTTTTACTTGTGTGTATTGTTATATGTAGTATTTATTTGTGTTTTTATTACTGTGTAGTGTTTACTTGTGTGTATTGTTATGTGTAGTATTTGTGTGTTTATTACTGTGTAGTGTTTACTTGTGTGTATTGTTATGTGTAGTATTTGTGTGTTTATTACTGTGTGTAGTTTTTACTTGTGAGTACTGCTATGTGTAGTATTTAGTTGTGTGTTTATTACCGTGTAGTGTTTACTTGTGTGTATTGTTATGTGTAGTATTTGTGTGTTTATTACTGTGTAGTGTTTACTTGTGTGTATTGTTATGTGTAGTATTTGTGTGTTTATTACTGAGTGTAGTGTTTACTTGTATGTATTGTTTTGTATAGTATTTGTGTGTTCATTACTGTGTAGTTTTTACTTGTGTGTATTGTTATGTGTAGTATTTATTTGTGTGTTTATTACTGTGTGTAGTGTTTACTTGTTTGTATTGTTATGTGTAGTATTTGTGTGTTTATTACTGAGTGTAGTGTTTACTTGTATGTATTGTTATGTGTAGTTTTTATTTGTGTGTTTATTACTGTGTAGTGTTTACTTGTATGTATTGTTATGTGTAGTATTGGTGTGTTTATTACTGAGTGTAGTGTTTACTTGTTTGTATTGTGATGTGTAGTATTTATTTGTATGTTTATTACTGTGCGTAGTGTTTATTGGTGTGTAGTATTTATTTGTGTTTTTATTACTGAGTGTAGTGTTTACTTGTATGTATTGTTATGTGTAGTATTTATTTGTGTGTTTATTACCGTGTAGTGTTTACTTGTGTGTATTGTTATGTGTAGTATTGGTGTGTTTATTACTGAGTGTAGTGTTTACTTGTGTGTATTGTTATGTGTAGTATTTGTGTGTTTATTACCGTGTAGTGTTTACTTGTGTGTATTGTTGTGTGTAGTATTTATTTGTGTGTTTATTACTGTGTAGTGTTTACTTGTGTGTATTATTATGTGTAGTATTTGTTTGTGTGTTTATTACTGTGTGTAGTGTTTACTTGTGTGTATTGTTATGTGTAGTATTTATTTGTGTGTTTATTACTGTGTGTAGTGTTTACTTGTGTGTATTGTTATGTGTAGTATTTATTTGTGTGTTTATTACTGTGTGTAGTGTTTATTGGTGTGTACTGTTGTGTGTAGTATTTATTTGTGTGTTTATTACTGTGCAGTGTTTACTTGTATGCTAAATCATATTAAGATACATTACTGTATAAACATTTAAATAAATTTAATTCGATGTCATTTCTTACTTATCTGACTAAGAAATATAAAGTTTGGACAAAAATATTTATTCATTGCATAACCGTCTTGCAAAAAAGTATCAGGTTGTTTTGGTATTGCTATTCTAAGAAAGTTAATGCTCCCAATTTCTAAACCAAGACTTTAAAAAATACATATATGGCTCAAATTCATTTTTTTTTTTTAATTTGACTTAAGCATATCAATAATGTACATGTTCTATTTATACACATTGGTACAGATTTTACCAACAGTTGTCAAGAAATTCAAGTTTCATGCAATAAACCCATTTTTTTCTGATATGATTAAAATGTATGATGATTTAAATTGTTTTATTATATTTTAAATCAGATATGGTCTACAAACAAAATTATCTCAGACAAAAATAGCATACAATTGAAAAATGATGAAATCTAATTTTCTTTAAAAAAATTGTTACAAATGAAAGACAAGAGCAATTAGAGAATTTATGACATCTTAAATAATTAATGATAACTTTAATTATGATCTGAGGTCATTACAGATGGTTCAATAAATCCTTGAGGAATTGGTACAGAAAAAAAATCACTTGGTATATCATTCCACCTTACACAAACAATTTTCAAAAGATTCAACCACATGTGTACGTTAGACAAAAAAAAAAAATCTTAACACAAACAATTACCTTGGACATACGGATTCAATTTAATAAAATTTTCTGTTCATTGCTCGCATCAATCATTGTTCTCATGGATTGAATTGATGAGCGGATTGAATTGATGAGCACATTGATTCAATCAATGAGAGTAATTACTGAATTGAAGTGGATTAGATTTAATTGAAGGGAGTAATAATTGATTTGATGCATGCAATATTTCAAATGACAAGAGAAATAATTGAATTATGATACTTTCAAACAATTATATCTATAATTATTTACGGTTCTGGTAATTTGGCGATCTAAATATGACCCTACCCTATTTCAAACACTGCTCAACTTTGGTTGCCAGTGGTTCTTGATAAAATGACTTTTAAATCACCCCACCTTATTTTTTGCAGGGGGTATTACCTTTCATTTGTACAAATTTGAAATTTCTTTACACAAGCGTGATTTGTGGTAAATTTGATTAAATTTGACCCAGTGATTAAATTGTGAACAGTTAACAGACAGACATAACAAAAGCTCCCTTGAGCTTTCAGCTTAGGTGAGCTAAAAAAAAAAAAGCATCTAACATCAATAAATTAAATAATGCTTACCTTTGATGTCATCTCCATCTTGAATTCGCTAGATGTCTTCTAATAATGCAGTTGGAAGTTCTAGTATTCCTCTTAACATGTACAGATACCGTGACAATTCTCAATACAAACGCAGAAGTCTTCAGTTGCTGTAAAAATTCATAGAAAAAGAAAAAAATGCAATGCTCACAATCATTGTCGCTTGACATTGTCGCGGGTTTAGAAATCACGTGATGACTGACTAGTTTTCACCACGTTTATATTATAATATTACGCCCGTACTGGTCGCGGTAGCTTAGTGGTTTAGAGCGTTCGCTTCGTAACCGGGAGGTCTTGAGTTCGAGCCCCGCTCATGCCATGGCCGCGTCAAACCTAAGACGAAAAATAGGTAGTGATTGCTCCTTCGTCAAACGCTCGGCATTTAGAAGTGAGAATCACGAGTCTTTCGGATATGACCTTAAAAACGGAGGTCCCGTGTCACGGTAGGCGTTGGCACGTTAAAGAACCCTCACTGCTACGGCCCTGAGCGCTAAGCATAGGTCTACTTTGTGGTATTTCACCTACAGCTGGTGACGTCTCAATGTGAGTGAAAAATTCTTGACGAGACGTAAAACAAACAAACAAATATTACGTCCGTCCATACAACGTACTGAACATTTACACCTTACACGTATTCTCAAACTTCAGATACACCGAATTACCTTAATGTTTGTTTTACGTTCCATCGAGAATTTATCACTAATACTGAGATGTCATATCACATATTTGGACATGCTCAAGACCGCAACAGTAAGTGCCAACGCCTGCCGCAACGCGGAACTTCCGTTTTTAAGGTTATATCTGAAAGACCCGTGATTCTAACTTCTAAATGCCGAGCGTTTGGCGAAGGAGTAATCACTACCTATCTTTACGTCTTAGGTTTGATGCTGCCATGCCACGAGCAGAACTGGCACTCACGTCCTCCTGGTTACAAAACGAACGCTCTACAACCGAACTTTTTAAATGATTATATTAATTAAATGTATAGGATTAAACTATGAATTATTAATATAATAATAAACAGCTGATAAATTGATCAATCATTACCAGTCTACATCACTCTGTACATGCATCTTCATAATATTGCGTGTTTCCACCTTGACGATGTGTGCAGGTATGAACCCCGATATCGTGCCGATATGAATACAACTCACTCTTTGGCACCTGTACACCCAGTCACGTGATATTCAAACGCGGCGAATCCAACATCATAAACCTGAGTCGCAAGAAGGTGGATCCAAGCACAGTTATCCGAATTTAAATCAATGAATAGATATAAATTTAAAAAAAGAGAGGAAAAAACCTCTCTCTATATAGATGCTATACATAGATTCCCCGCTCCTTTAATCTATTTATTGATTAAAATTGAGATACCTCTGATCAAAGACCCAACACCTAGCTATCTATATTCTCCGGTGGTGGATCTAAAGAGTGAGGGGGGGGGGGGTGTTTCCAAGGGTTTCCTCCCTTTCGTAAGAAAATTTTGCTAAAAAGGGTAAGAAAAAACAAAAAACCAACAAAAGTATATTTTGTTTTAATTTAGTTAGATCTATGATATAGCCTACCAAAATAACGTGTAATTTCATTCCAGTTGTGTCTAACAGAAATGACTTTATCATTAATAATTGTTCCTTAAAAAATACGTTAATAATTATTCCGGAAAAATGTTGTTTATTGGTGACATTTCACCCAAGTACGTCAAATGTTTGAGAGAATACCGAGGTATATAAGCGGACAAATTTCTGGTCAAAATGGAATGCATAGAACAGTGACGTTTTAGGGTGTGCATGCGCATTTCGATGTTTTTGGGCAGGGAAATTCGAAAAAGTGGACAATATGAAGTAGCACGATTGCACGAGGAGGTAATCACCAAACAATATGACTTTAATGTAGTTACATACATATTGATATATTGCAGATGAATTTGGTGATTACAGACCGGGTTTGGTAATCAAACCAGGACCATATTTTCACGTTATATTCATTTTACATGACTGGAAGTTGCTACAAAGATAGGTCTAGAACATATATGTTTTTAAGAAGGAAGCACTACAATACTGTTGATATTATGATACTATAGTACATTGGTATTTTCTAAAACAGAAATTACTGTTTATCTAACACTGCAACACTCTCATAACCCTGAACAATTTCTGTCACATAAAACAGATAACATTTTGAACTACAATATTGTAAGTATCCTGAACAATTTCTGTTACATAGAACAGATACATGTTACACTACAATATAGTAATTATATTATAATACAATACTGTAAGTATCTGGGACAATTTCTATCGTATAGAACAGATACATTTTAACTACAATACTGTATGTATCCTGGACAATTTCTATCATGTAAAACAGATACATGTTATACTACAATACTCTTAGTATACTGAACAATTTCTGTCACATAGGACAGATAAATGTTATACTACAATACTGTTAGTATCGTGGACAATTTCTGTCACATGGAACAGATACATGTTCCATTACAATACTGTAAGTATCTTGGACAATTTTTGTCACATAGGACAGATACATATTACACTACAATATTGTAGGTATCCTGGACAATGTATGTCACATAGAACAGATACATGTTATATTACAATACTATAAGTATTCTGGATAATTTATGTCACATAGAACAGATACACAATATACTATGATACAATAAGTATCTGTCACACAGAACAGATACATGTTACACTGCAAAACTGTAAGTATCGTAGATAATTTCTGTAACATGGAACAGGTACATGTTACAATACAATATTGTAAGTATCCTGGACAATTTCTGTCACATAGACCCCGTCCCCTGGGGATCCGGGTTGTCAGAATAAATCCTTAGCACCCCTAGCTTGTTGTAAGAGGTGACTAAATGGTGCAGTCCTTCAGATGAGACTGCAAAACCCGAGGTCCCATGTTGCAGCAGGTGTGGCACGTTAAAGATCCCTCCCTGCTCAAAAGCCATAAGCGCCGAGCATAGGCCTAAATTTTGCAGCCCTTCACCGGTAATGGTGATGTATCCATATGAGTGAAAAATTCTCGAGCGGGATATAAAACAATATATAATCAATCAATCTGTCACATAGAACAGATACATGTTATAATACAATATTGCTACAGTAGCCTGGAAAATTTCTATCACACAGAACTGATACATGTTCCACTATGATACTGTAGTTATCGTGGACAATTTCTCTTACATAGAAAAGATACATGTTATAATACAATACTATTAGTATTATCAACAATTTCTGTCACATAGAATAGATACATGTTACATGAAAATATTGGAAATGTCCTGGAGAATATCTGTCACATAGAACAGATACATGCTATATTATAATCTTATAAATAGGCTGGATAATTTCTGTCACATAGAACAGATACATGTTATAATACAATACTGTTAGTATCCTGGACAATTTCTTTCACATAAAACAGATATATGTTATAATACAATAATATTAGTGTTATGGACAATATCTGTTGCATAGAACAAATACATGTTATACCACAATGCTGTAAGTATCCTGCACAATTTCTGTCACACAGAACAGATACATGTTATAATACCATACTGTTAGTATTATGGACACTTTCTTTCACATAGAACAGATAGATGTTCTAGTACAATATTACTACAATAGTCTGGACAATTTCTGTCGCACAAAACAGATACATGTTCCACTATGATACTGTTAGTATCCTGGACAATTTCTGTCACATAGAACAGATACATGTTTCACTACAATATTGTAAGTATCCTGGACAATTTCCATGAGATAAAACAGATACATGTTAAACTATGATACAATAAGTATCCAGGACAATTCCCATCACACGGAACAGATGCATGTTACACTACAATACTGTAAGTATCCTGGACATTGTCTGTCACATAGAACACATACATGTTACACTACAATATTGCAATAAGCCTGGACAATTTCTGTCACACAGAACAGATGCATGTTCAACTACAATACTGTTTGTATCCTGGACAATTTCTGTCACATAGAACAGTTACATGTTACACTACAATATTGCAATAAGCCTGGACAATTTTTGTCACACAGAACAGATACATGTTAAACTATGATACAATAAGTATCCTGGACAATTCACATCACACAGAACAGATACATGTTACACTACAATACTGTAAGTATCCTGGACATTTTCTGTCACATAGAACAGTTACATGTTACACTACAATATTGCAATAAGCCTGGACAATTTCTGTCACATAGAACAGATATATGTTTCACTACAATATTGTAAGTATCCTGGACAATTTCCATGAGATAAAACAGATACATGTTAAACTATGATACAATAAGTATCCAGGACAATTCCCATCACACGGAACAGATGCATGTTACACTACAATACTGTAAGTATCCTGGACATTGTCTGTCACATAGAACACATACATGTTACACTACAATATTGCAATAAGGCTGGACAATTTCTGTCACACAGAACAGATGCATGTTCAACTACAATACTGTTTGTATCCTGGACAATTTCTGTCACATAGAACAGTTACATGTTACACTACAATATTGCAATAAGCCTGGACAATTTTTGTCACACAGAACAGATACATGTTAAACTATGATACAATAAGTATCCTGGACAATTCACATCACACAGAACAGATACATGTTACACTACAATACTGTAAGTATCCTGGACATTTTCTGTCACATAGAACAGTTACATGTTACACTACAATACTGCAATAAGCCTGGTCAATTTCTGTCACATAGAACAGATACATGTTAAACTATGATACAATAAGTATCCTGGACAATTCACATCACACAGAACAGATACATGTTACACTACAATACTGTAAGTATCCTGGACATTTTCTGTCACATAGAACAGTTACATGTTACACTACAATATTGCAATAAGCCTGGACATTTTCTGTCACATAGAACAGATACATGCTACAATACAATGGTGTAAGTATCCTGAACAGCTTCTGTCACATGGAACAGATACATGTTATAATACAATACTGTTAGTATTATGGACAATTTCTGTCACACAGAACAGATACATGTTATATTATAATCTTATAAATAGGCTGGACAATTTCTGTCACATGGAACAGATACATGTTATAATACAATACTGTTAGTATTATGGACAATTTCTGTCACACAGAACAGATACATGTTATACTACAATATTGCAAATAGCCTCGACAGTTTCTGTCACACAGAACAGATACATGTTACACTACCATACTGTAAGTATCCTGGACAATTTCTATCACATAGATCTATTGACCTAAGAGGACTGTTCTATAGCTGATAATGGATATTTCCATATTCCTACTGGTATTTCAACATTACAGTCTTTATTTTTGTATCATATACAGCAATGACATTGTTCACATCTTAGTTGAAACTATAGTTATGTAACAGCCAGAAACACATGTTGCAACACTGTTGCATGAGACCACAGTCATATAATGGCAAACACACATTCTTGTAAAATTAATTCAAACTTACAGTGAAGTAATTGTCCACACCTGTTGTTTTAAAACATATTATGAATTTATTGGATAAAATAAAATATGTTGATAATGAATTTAAATTGTTCCTCCCCATGATTTTGCTATAAGCATGTTTTACTGTATCTGTATAATACAGAATAAAATAGTTAACAATTAGTGAGATAGATATTCATGTAATTGTGTAGAAATTCATTGTCAGTAGTTTATCCACAATCCTTACATATGTAAAATGCATTTTGTAGTAATGATAAGCTCTTAGTGCCATGGATGAAGAGGATAGGAAGAAGATACTAAACAAACCCATCAGATGTAAGATCCAAACTGTAGGAACTCAAAGAATCAGTCTGAGAAAGAGATTGGATCCTATCTACAATTTTTCAGCAAGAATTAAAGAGAAGGATGTTGTATATCCCAATGTTGGTGAACCAAAGGCAAAATGTTTGGCTAGCACATCCACCAGAGTATCTCTTCTTCAGGCAGAAAACTCTGTTCATGATGCTGAAATTGTTCCCAGTACAAGTATATATACAAGAAAAGATGTGGTAAAGCAATTGTTATTTCATTTTATAATAGATGATGTTCACCAAAGATAAAGTTTTGTTTAAAAAAATGAGAAAACATGAGAAGTGGATACATTGTTATTTAGTTACTGATGATTTGAATGATGGATGAACAATTTAATGAAAGCTTATTAACTTTAGCATTATCATGTCATGGAATAAATGGTATGCTTCTAATTTCAGTACTTTAGTAAATGTAGACTTTAGATTCATAATCTACCTGCAAGTAATAAAAAATGAAATATTTTAGGGAGTCCAGTTTTTCAGTGAAGCAGAGTTTTACTCCCAGGATTTAATCTTTACTAAAGGAATAACACTTCTTCTTGGAAATGAGAGGATTCTGATCATCAAAGACTTCCGTGTAGCCAAAAAGAAAATGTATGTATGCCATATACCATATTTTTTTTCTTCTGAAAGAAATAAACTTTATAAGTTAAAGGTTTATTCTGTAATGAAATTTATGAATTAGTATCTTTTATTATGCTTCCATTTTGGCATTCCTGTAGCAGATTTAAATGAATCATATTTTTAGTCAAATATTATTCTCATCAATTGAATTTATGCATGCATCAATTCAATTAGTTTCCACATTATTTGAATTAGTGTGTGCATCAGTTCAATTGATGAGAGTAATAATTGATTTGATGTGCACATTAATTCATTTGATGAGAGCAATAATTGATTTAATACAAGCATTAATTCAATTTATGAGTGCAATAATTGATTTTCCAGTGATTTTCCTACACCCAAATATTGTTTTTGTTAAATTGAATTTTTCACATATGACATGTACTAAAATGTGCAATTATCACTGCAAACAGGGACAAATCATAGGAAAAATTATAGAAAATAACTGAAAGAGTTAAGAAAGAGAAAGTTACAATTTATGTGTAACTGTGACTGATACTATATAGCAAATTAACCAAGTAAATGATTTTGAAATTACTTACATATTGTATTTTACTCATCAATTAAGGTTAATCACAATGTTATTGCTTTTTCTCAATTTGATCAAAATGTCAATGATTTTTCCCAATCATAAAGGTCCAGGTCCCATATGAAAAAGTAGAAAAATTACTGGATGTGCATATCAATTCAATATTGCTCTCATCAATTCAGTTGATGCACACATTGTGGTAGAATTATTGCTTTCAAAATTTAATTTGGAACTTAGTAGAAATGATTTTTTTTTTTTGATTTTTTTTTTTTTTTTATAAATTTCAACAGTATTTATTGAGGTACATTTCACATCAAATAAACAGAACAATTGCAATTTATAAATGATTAAACATCAAAACATTGTTTACACTGTTGAACAGAGAGAGAGAGAGAGGGGTGATGAGATTAAGCATTTGGATAATGTTGAATACTCATGACTAGGTTGTGTTGAAGTTGATACAAAATGTTTTTGAATCAATTAGAATTTAGTGTAGTATAAATGATTTGATCATTAACTGAATCGATGCACGCCATGAATCAATTACTGTGTTCATTTATTTGAATTGATGTGTGTACTAATTGAATTATTGCTCGCTTCAGTTGAATTGTAGGATGCATCAATTAAATTTTCTATATCTCCATTTCATTTCAAGAGAACAACAGTTAATTTGTGCTCATCAGTTCATCAGAATAATTAATGCTATGAACAATTCAAATGCACACAGTAATTCAGAATTGAAGATATCATTAATTATTGGGGAGATCTTTAATTCAATCATTTTGCACATGAAATTGATGATTTCTTGTTTGTTTTATGTCTCATTGAGAATTTTTCACTCATATTGAGATGTCACCAGCTGAAGGTGTAGAACCACAAATTTAGACCTGTGCTTAGGACTCAGGGCCATAGCAGTTGGGGTTTTTTGATGTGCCAATGCTGCTGCAACATGGGACTTCTGTTTTTAAGGTCATATCTTAAAGACCTGTGACTTTTGCTTCTAAATGCTGAGCGTTTGGCGAAGGAGCAATCAATACCTATGGTTACGTCCATTGCATGAGTGGGGCTCAAACTCATGACCTCCTTGTTATGAAGCGAACACTGTAACCACTGAACTACCATGACCTGTCATTAAATTAATTGATATCTTCAAATAATTAAAGATATCTTCAATTATTTGAGTGTATGTTAATTTGGCATTCCTTATGTAATTAGTACCATACATGCTGAAATTTTGATTGTCTTTCATGATGTATAATAATGATGCAATATATGGCCATATTGAAAAAATCTATCATTCTACTTTCAGATGACGACCGTGGATATTCTTTAGTAAGTTTCATTTTAATTGCTAAGATTAATTATGCCAGGGTGATCAAAGTGTTCATGAATAAATTTGGTCATCTAAAAACTATATATTTAGGAATTTTGATAGTATTCTTATAAAATTCAGCTATCTGACTTTATTGATTTCCTTAAGGACTTTATTTTCAGAGAGGAAGTACCCTGTATGAGTTCCAGATTTGAAACTGATTTGTTGTAGATTACACTGTAAGAAATACAGATTTGTGACTTTTGAAATAACACTGTCTTGCTTGTTCTGTTCAACTAGACATTGTTCAAATGTATCCACCATCAGGAGTATTATTGACAATATGGAAGACAGCATCTCCTTCAACCTTATAGAAAAATTCACATTGACAGAAACTGAAAAAAGTGAAAGCATATGAATGGCCAGAACTGTTTACAGACAGAAACTGATTTTGTTAAAAAAAAATCCTTTCATCAGATCAAATGAATTAACAGGAAAAGTTAAAGGGACAAGGACACGATTTGAGCTGAAAATTTATTTTTCTGCTTTTTTTTTCAAATGTTTACAATGCTTAACTAAGGTATTTCTAGTGATCAGTTGTTGAGTTGCAAGTGAGATGCAGCACTCACAATTCTTTGATATGTAAACAAGGCTTATGTCATGTTTTTGTTCACATATAGATTGCTTAACATAAAATACCATGTTTAAAACAAAATGAGATGTGACAAACACTAAAAACTATTTAATTGTGTTCAGAATTAACTTGTAAATTTAAAAATCTGCTTTCAATGAAACCTTCACTGGTTTATTTAACCTATATAAACAAAAGCATGGCATCAGTCTTGTTTACATAACAAAGAATTGCAAACTCCTTTTCCATAGTTTTCAAGTTAGGACCTTCTTATTATAATGTGTGTTTGTTTGGGTATTGAAGATGTGTATGTGCCAAGGATTTTGATTTTCTTAAATTTTCAAGAAAATTACATGTTATTAAACTTAGTCAGTTTTAAGGAAATATTTCAAAGATAGAATAGGATTTGTCTGTCTAACTACATTTATTGTTAGATTATGTGTTTATTACAGATTATTTAATGCTCTATAATGCAAGAATTAATTCATTTCTAAACTTATACATCTGTCTTTTTACAGGATGTAATAAAATATAGGGATATCTGTGTTTGGTTCCATTCAGTGTTACATTCATAATATATTGTACTGTTGTAATAGAATTTATATAAACTCTTGCAAAAGTACATTTTATTGTTATATTAAACAATTCTAATTCTATGATATTCAAACCTATGATTCATGGATTAAAAGTTGACCCATATATAACCTCCGTATATGTTATGTACTGTTTATGGTGATCTTGTTTCCCTTCAGAAATATACATTTGTACAAACAGGGGTGGGTTTTTTTTAATGGAACAAAAATACAACAAAATTTGTAAAGGGGAAGAAAGATGATAGTTGTTGTAAGAAATTTACAAGATACCCTAGTTTATTGCCAGGATTTGTCACTATATTTTGTCCACATTGTATGTAAAGATTGAATGTTATTTTATTCAAACTAAAATTCATTTAAAACATCCTACTATTCTCTTTTAATGGGTGCCATCAGTACATTTTAATTTTTGTTAAGTTTCATTTTTAGGTGTTTGCTTTGGCTTACAAGTCATGGAGTCCCATGGGTCACCAAATGTGCCATTTACAATTTTAAGAATTATATTTAGAAAAGTTATGTTATAAAATGTTGATATTGGTATTAATATTTACAGTGGATATGTTACATAAAGTAACAGTCTTTACATTTATGTGCATAATGCAGAAATATCAATGATTGATTGATTGATTAAATATTGTTTAACTTCCCGCTCAAGAATATTTCACTCATATGGAGACGTCACCATTGCCGGTGGAGGGCTGCAAATTTAGGGAAATATCAATGATAATAAGACCTTGATATAATTTTATGTATAACACTCTATACTTTTTTCAGCACCCAAGTACATTATATATATGATAATGCTTTTATATTACAGCAGTACTGTATCAGCAGAGACCCTTTGTTTTTCAAGGAATTAGAATTTTTTGACAGACTGCACTGAAATAATCTTAATGGTATGTACCAAAGGTTTTTTTCCTGGATATACAAAATATACATCATTATTGGCAAATTCGATATCAATTTTAGATTATTTAACAATTTATTTTTGACCCAGTAAACCTACTGTGAGTGTTTATGCATACACAAGTTCTTATTTTGAGCCCTAATTAGAAATATGATTCTCCCCAAAATATACCTTCAAAATATGCATTCACTGTTGTTATGAAAATCTTCATTATTTGATGATTCATTATTATAATGTTGGTGTTTCTTTCATTTCAGCTAGTACCCTTGCATATGACCTGTCTTTGTATCCACAGGTTTGTGCTATAAACAGCCAGTACAATGAACAAACCAATGCAGGATTGAAAAGGATAAAAGATCATAATTTTATGATGCATTGTACATTTTACTTATGGAACACTAAAAAAGATTTAAGGATGTCATCAATATAAGAATTGGGCTACATGTACTATAAACTCAACTTTATTGATCATGTATTACTCAAGTAAGTAACAGGCAAATGGCTTTCAGACAAAGGTCACTCAAGGTCATTTTGTAAAACGTCAATGTCACACAGAACATAAACATTTTATATAAAAGAAAACCTTGACTTCAGCAATATTTCAATTGTTACTGATATATTGGACCAAGGTATCTGAAGGTTATTTTGGAAAGGTCAAGGTCACTCAGAACATATATCTTATATAAGGAAAAAGTTCCTATTTCAACAGTTTTTGAATAGGTGTTTGTCAAATATTGCACAAATAAGTAATATGCAAATGTCTTTCAGACAAATGTCACTGAGGGTCATTTTATAAAGGTCAAAGAAACTTTGTTTCAACAATATTTTGACAGTTATTGATCATTGCGCGAGTCTTTCATCATATGAAGTAGGCCTTTGGTTAGATGCAGTGTCAGGGGCATCCATCAGTTTTACTGACATTCTTATTGTATGAGTTGACAAAATGAATCCCACATGTTAGTTCTTTATGGTGATAATTGAACACTGCAAGATTATTAGTTATCTAGGTCCACCCAAGGGTGATGTACCAAGATTACAAGGTTCACTTCTTTACAAAATGATCAAATGTAGATTACAGGTTGTTATCAAGTGAATTCAAGCAACCTGTTTTGTGATATTCGTGAATGTTGCTATTGGTTATTTGAATTTTTGTTGTTTTTCTATATCAAAACGATTGACAATAAGCATTACTTATATAGGCTCCCTCCTTAACCAAAGAGTTGCTCTGCTTTGCATGGGACATTTCTCTGTCTGTAAGAAGCTCGTATTTCTCCAAAATGGTCAATTGTTATAAAATATTCATTTTGTTATTGCTGCTTTAAATGACTTGATATAAAATATATACTGGAATTTTTTTTTTCTGTACTTTGTAGATGTTGCGAAGAAAAAAAAAATGTTGCTCTACTTTTTAAGCATGACTGCTGATAATTTTGCAACTAACAAGAAACAGGGATCATTGATATATATTTATTTAATTCAAACCATATTAACAATGACATGTATCTTATTATATATTGTTTTCATGTCATATTTTGTATTGTCTGTGTTTTTTCCTTTCATTTTATATAGTTTTAAATTGAAATTAAGTAAAATTTTGATTTAAGGAAAGCCAATATCCATTAATTTTTACAAGAATTAAAGAATAAGAAAATTATGTTAATGGAACAGGAGAATGAAGATTGAATTCTTAAACAAGATAGAATTTAAAAAAAGAAACAGTTTAATACATCGATATGTGCATAAGGGGGAAAACATGACAGTCATTTTTGTAGTATGGATGTAGCATTTCTTCATCATCAAAGGTTATTTATTTATGTATTTTTAATTGTTTTTGTATACATAATAAACCACTTGAATATATAATTATCATGTGGAGAGAGAGAGGGGGGGGTATGTTTAAAGGTATATGATTATTTGAGTGTAATGACCTTGCCTGTTTCTGTAAATGTCATTTGTCAGTGATCAATATTGATATTATTGTTACAAATGTATTATCACTACTACAATGAATTAATAAATAAATATCAATGCTCGATTTGGAAGTTTTATTGATAGTTAGCAACCGTAACATACAGATAATACTTGACAAAAACATCATCTAGATATTTTTTCTTATTCAGTACTTTATTCTGAAACATTGCAAAGCACACTTTTCTTGATGAAAGATGTTATTAAGTGATGTGAAGCATGGGCACCTGTAGTTTCATTTATGGTGTTTTTCTGGAAGTGTTGGCTGTGATAGTCACAATGATAAAGAAGCAAGTGGATGGATACACAAGAAACTTGTGGCAAACATACATTAGAGGTTTTAAATGGCCATTCTTGCCTCTGCCCTCTCTGGGCTGTTGAAAATTGTCTAAGACTTTGTCATGGGTGGAGTTCTAGATAGGCAAACTACAGTATTCCCTCCAACGCAAGCAAATTTCAAGGAGTAATACCTAAGACCAATATATTGAAATGCTACATATGCGGGCACGATGTTTCACAAACAGGTCTTGTTTTTGAAAAACATATTGCACTTGTTTCACTGATAGAATGCACAGTAATAGTTACCCATATATATGCTTGCTTGCTCTCTCTCTCTCTCTCATAGAGTGAACTGCATATATGGCATAAAAGCTGGTTCATTATTATCGTTAAGTATTTTAACCTGTCGTATCCGTTTATAGTGCCTCATAGTGAAAACTTATCATTATGTCAAAAATTCGGATATTAGTTTCCAATGGGTATGATCAAAATGTTTAGAGACTGACTCAATGAGATTTTTAAAAAAAATCATAAAGTTTATATGTCTTTTTTTTTTTAGCCCGTAAAACTAGAGTTTCATTTCCAATACTTAACCTGAAAGATTTCAATGCATTACGGTGTTGGTGAAGAAAAACTGAAACGAAACAACGCAATTTGCAAAATTTAATCTGTGTTTCCACCAGTTTTATATAACTGGTATTTCGAGGCGCTCTCACGTTTACTTATGTTCCACTCAAATTTAAAATGAAACGAGGGGTATTATGGAGCACCAAATTAACATAAGCTCAAATAATTAAAGATGTCTTTTAAAGAAATCAGTTCATTTGATGCACGCAACAATTCAATCAAAGATATCTTCAAATAATTAGTGGTATCTTCAATTCTGAATTATTGCGTACATTAGTTGAATTGTTGATAGCATTCATTATTCTGCTGCATTGATACCCGCAATAATTAAATGGGTGCTGTTTTCAAATGAATTGATATCAACAACTGAATTGATCCGCGCTGCAATTTAATGAAGGGGGCAATAATTCAAATCAACAAGTGCGTGCAGTAACTGAATTATTGCTCTCTTCCAAATGATTTGCGCAGGAATTCTTTCAAAGAGAGTTGCTATCTAATTTACATTATCAAACATAATTCTTTGACATTTATATTATAGTATCAAAGATAAATTCATTTGAATTGAAGAGACAGTCAAGTCACTTATACCGAGCTCCAATTAAAATAAGCTGGCGATAATTCTGCAGCATAGATGCGCGCGTTAACTACATTGGACAGAGCAGGAAATGAACTGATACGCGCATCAAATCAATTACTGGCTCACAAGTAGGATGAATGCGCACATCAAATTATTGCAATTATTGAATTATGTTACTTTGGCGCTCCATGGAATGTACAGCTTATAAACATACACAAGTATCGCATTAATTATTTCATAAGGGTATATAAGAAATCGTCATAAACGTTATAATAGTTATGATTAATCAGTTTACGCTGCGTATATAGTCAGTAAAAAGAACGCAGTTACAAGTACGTACATGTGCTTGTTAATACGCGTATTCTTACTTTTTTTATTGTACTGTCTTCAGAAACATTGAAGTTTCAGCGAGTAAACTTCATTAACATTCAACATAAGTTTTCCATTAACGTCTTGTGGTACATTATAACGTTTTTCTAATGAGCTTTCAGATGCCAGTATTTCGTAAATCAGATTATTTGCCTAGCAATATATGAATGGATGCAACCCACGAGTGTTTGTTAGAGGGGGAGGGGTCGTCGAGACTTTTATTGATATTATTGTCTTTTATCTGACTAAAACCTCTCTCTCTCTCTCTCTCTCTCTCTCTCTCTCTCTCTCTCTCTCTCTCAACCTGTAAAGTGAAGACGCCATCACACTGTCTAGAAAAGAATACACACATATTAATGTGAAGGCAAAAAAGTAATTAAATGTTCGCTGAATATATGTTCAAATTTAATAAAACATTCAATTACAGGTTAAAAAAAAAGTATAAAACTTTACTTTATCACTAATCTCTTGCCAGTATCGTTCAAACTCCCTATACCTGCCGTGTTTCAGAAATAAACGTTTTTCAGTCTATTAATGATCACCCTTTTCTACTGTTGCATCTATACTTAGTGTACCTATACTAGAGATTGTACTGGTAAAATTTGTTTTATCATAAGAATGTGTATATATTCCAAAAGTTAAAGCTAAAAAGTTAACCACACTCCCATCCACCCTCATACATACAATGTTTTTGTCACAAAATACAGGGGCCATGGTCCTAACTATTATTATATTATTACAGATATTGAAACTAAAGGTTCCTGTGCACTACCGCCCATCCCTACCCCAGAGGGATTAAACATTCGAAACCAAGCCCTTCCCTACCACAACAGATAACAACAAGCTATCGTGTGCATCTGGTGTCTCTCATGGCATATTGTTAACAGCGACAATGATTTTATGTCATAAAACCGGACATGTACGGACACATAGCTATAAACCACCAAATTATCACAAACTGAAATCTTTAATTATTTATCAATTCATTTGATGTACTCAACAATTCAGTTAAAGGTCTTTTTAAAAGAAGTAATTGAATTAATGATATCATTAAATTAATTGATGCGCGCAATAATTTTACTAGGAGGAAATAGTAGGAGATATGCGCTCACCAATCCAAAATTTTGTGCGCAATAATTCAACTGACGCGCGCGTCAAATTAATTATTGCTCTCATCAAATGAATCATTAAATTGATGCACATATCAATTCAACTGACGATCGCAATGTTTTATTTGATGTGTATGGAGAAGCAAATTAACATAAACTTAAATTATTAAAGATGTCTTTAATTGTTTGAAGATATCATCAGTTCATTTGATGCGCGCAACAATTCGTTTAAAGATCTCTGCAAATAATCAATGATCTTCAATTCTGAATCATTGCGGGCAGTAATTGAACTGCTCATAGCAATAATATATTCTGCTGAATTGATGAGTGATATAATTGAATTATTGCTTCAATTCTAAATCATTGCGGGTAGTAATTGTACTGTTCATAGCATTGATATGTTCTGCTGATTTGGTGAGTGATATAATTGAATTACCGCTTACTTAAAATGAATTGGTAATGTCAACAACCGAGTTGATACGTGGTACAATGCAATTGAAGAGAGTAATAATCCAATTAATGCGTGCATTAACTGTTTTAATGCTCTCTTCAATTGAAGTAATGACATCATTAATTCAATTGATGTGCGCAAAAGTCCTTCAAGAGAGAGCAACCATATGATTAATGACTTTTAATTGAATTGTTGTAGATAATTAAAGATATCTTTAACTGGATTAAAGAGATCATCAGATCATTTATATCAAGCTCCAAATTTAAATTTTGTGGGCAATAATTCTACTGCATTGATGCGCACATCATTGAAAAAATGAGAGCAATAATAGAATTGATGCACTCATCAAATCAATTATTGCTCTCATCAATTGAATTAATCCATGCATCTTATCAATCATTGCTTGCATCAACTAACCCAATGCAAGCTCCAAATCAATTATTGCTTTCAGCAATAATTTAATTGATGTGTGCATCAATTGAATTACTGCAATCAATAATTAAATTGATGATATCTTTAAAAAATAGAGCACTGCTAAACCAGTACATGATGTGCCCAAATATGTCTTTGACCTCATAAATCTAAGTCCAAGGGCCATAACCCCTTCAAAAATATGCACATCTACACACTGTGATCTTTCTTTGTACCAAGTTTTATTAAAATCCTCCCTCAGGTTTAGGAGGAGCTGCAAAGACAAAGCATTTTGCATAGAAAAAAAAAACAAACCACTAAGTGAAAGTGCCATAACTATAAAAATTAGACAGGGTTCCCCTTGTAATATGTACATCTACACATTGTGTTCATTCATTGTACCAAGTTTTATTAAAATCCCCCAAAGGGTTCAGGAGTTGCAAAGACAAAGTTAAGACAACAGCAGCATAGCATAATGTGCTTGAATTCATTATTTGCATTTACGTTAATCTGGCCATCTCCATAGACGAGTGCAACAATTAAATTACTGAGCACAATAATTGAATAAATGATATCTTTACATAATCAATGACTCATTTATTTATATTTCAGTTAATTTGGTGCTTGTTACATTGCCATTGATGAAAATAGGTTGCTGGTGTTTCTACCTACATCCACGGTGTTAAGCGTCTTATGAGTGTTTACATGTTCCAATTTTTACTGTTCCCCCTTGTCAAATTATCAGTGCTAGAAGGTTTCAATCACTCACAACCAATTGGAGTCCTAATTCAATAGTAGATTGAATTATGAATTATGAGTCACAACACTCGTCTAAGTTTCATTTCTTTTCTTCAATTCACTTGTCTTGGCTCTGAACTTACTACATTTTTCAAATCAATACTTTGGATCAATACCTACATATGTGAAAGTACATTGACCATCCTCACAAGAAACATTAAAACCATTTGTTTACTTACTTTATTTGTTATTTGGAATTTCATTTCCAATAAAATTGTGCAATACACTGTCAACACATACATATGCAACACAACTTATAAAAACAAAGACCTGACATTTACATCAAATCCAATTTACAAGAGAACTGGATACAATGATCAGTACTTATATATACATATATATAGAGTTTGAGATAAAAATGATACATTAGGAGTATTGTTAGTTAAATCTCTACTTAAGTTATAATGTCTTACCTTGAAATTCAAAACAGAACTTTAAAAAGTAGGAGCAATAGTTGTGAATTATTAGGCAATCTACTAAATTTTCCTACGTTTGGGCAAATTAATAATATGAAGGTTTTCAAGAATCAACGTACTTTTCAAGGTAAAATCAACCAAATTCATGAATTACAATATTTGAATTCCTTCCAAGTCTCTACTACTCATTTCTAAAATTACGAAATTGAAATATACCTCAAGGAGTACCAATAACAATGATAGAAGTGGTCAAATTATGTAGATTTACATCTTTTTAATTTAACAATCCTTCAAACACAAATGTAATCTTTTCCAAACCCTTTCAAAATTTGAACTGATATAAACATTTTCACCTGAATAGGTTTAAGCAATAAACATATAATATATATGAACCAATGCAATAAGTAATGAACCAGTACTATTACACAATTACAGCATCCTGCTTGGTAGTGCTCAAGAGCTGAGTAGCCTACTTCCATTATTAAATAAGGCACTTTGTAGTAATATACAGTTCAAACACTATGAAAACCAAGTTACATGAGAAATCTGCCATAAAAAGAAAGATATAACTAAAGAAAGGTTATATGATTTGCTAGCGCATGTGTAGCATGACCATTTCTTTGCAACCAAGTCTTTATATGGTGATGACATTTCCATGGCACCAGTAAAGCCCACAGTCATCACAACCAACCTGAAAGAATAATGACAGATTAAGAATTTAAAAACATACTCAAACATATTCTGGAATGTATTATAACCATTCAAATTCATTGTATATTTTTCACATTAGATACTTGTGTTTTGTTTAATCTATCTTACATTAAAACAGATGAAGAACAGTACCCACTTAATATATCCAATTTTTTATTTCAAGCTTTCATTTTTTTCAGCAAATTTTGCAAAGGCTAAGTGTCATCACCTGTCAATAAAACAAAAAATAAATGCATATATATACAATCAAAGTTACTAACCGATCTCCAAGACAGAGAATATTCAAACTGTTTATATGACAATAGTAATAATAATAATAATAATAATAATAATAATAATAAATAATAATAATAATAATAAATTTATTTTGTAAAGCGTAAAGTCCATACTGCTCTAAACGCTATTTAAACAACAATAAAATGAGTGAAATGAGGTATATAAAAACAGATCATAGTAGGTCCCAGATTAGTTGTAGCATGTGAACAGATGAGTCTTTAATTTAGATTTGAAGGTACAGAGACTAGTGGCAGTTCTGATATCATACGGAAGAGCGTTCCACAGTTTAGGGCCAGCAACACTAAAGGCTCGAGTTTGAATCACCGTTGAGGTAACAAAACAGTGTCATGCAGATGTCAATTTTTCAGATGCACACATGCACACATACAAACACGTTGATCTATTGGTATTCATCTTTGCCCATGAAGCATGAAATATTTCCAAATGATAAATATCCTGAATTGCAATGATTTTGGATTTTCCACCCCTGTTTTCCTGCATGCTATGAATAACCTTTTCATTACATTAATAAACATATATTCTTTTCCCTTCAATACATATCTCTGGATTTTTTTTTTCATAAAGAATTCACACCATTTTCACTCATTGACATTTCGGTGCAATATATGTCACAGTGTGGTAAGCTTATTTATGTAATTTTTGTTTCAATCCAATGAAAATGCAAGTTATTGACCCAGGACTTGCACCTGGAACCATCAAATAAATGTAATATTTGATTGCTCTACTTTTGAGCTAGTCAATATATTTATAATTACATTTCCATGAGATTATTTTAATCACCTACATCTTTAATGAATTAATTTACTCACAATCTTTGAGGAAAGACTTATGTAAAAATTTAGTTTAAAATGCTGCAGCTAGTGTGAGAATCACTGGGAAACTAACAAACCATTCACAACAAAAACAGCTGTAACTATGCTCCCAAAATCTGAGGTCTCCATGCACAAATTTCTTGTGACAGGACAATTATTACTGTAGATTGGGAAATTAACAAAATAGTTTTAATTTCACTATGTTCACAATTTATCATTTTCCTGCCAAGATAAACCTTTAGTGAAAGATATATTGAAAATATTTCATAATCAAAATTTATAATGTAAAAACTAAAACCATTGTAATTATCTCCTTGTAACAAATTGTGAAATTTCAGCACTGTAGAATTAAAGCTCCTTACAGTATTCTATTCAATACTTCAAAATAAACAGTCTTTCTGGGTGGGTACCAGGTATATAATTCTGGTGGTTTTCAAAGATGCTTCAAAATAAAAATTGCTAAATTCAGGCACATCAGTATATGTATACATGGTATAGTTCACCAAAAATTTATCCATGAAAATTAATGGTATACCTTGTAGACTCAAATCTGCCAGATGAAAAAAAAAAGCTCCACAAGAAATCATCTGAAAATAATAAACATAATTAGTTAATAAAGAGTCCACAATGCATATGTTACTGTAAATTCCTTATTTTATGAAAGTACTTAATATAGTGAAACGACTTTTATGCATCAAATCTGGAAAACATAAAATTAATGAGTGCTCTATTGATCAACAGTTTTTACATGTATTTTAGCAATTTAAAACTAGAAGCAAATAATTTTATTAGTTGTATGATAAATTATAATTAAGAATTTACAGTATTCATTAAGATTTAAACAACCTCTACAATACTTTAAATGATTATTTCAGTGAAGAAATAAAATTGCATACATGACATTGCTTACACAAGTGAAAAAATAAACTATCAAATGAATATTCATACTCACAATAAAAATTTAATGCCTTCTGCCTATGTTGTAAAATCCCATCAAGAGTGGTGATGAAATTTCATACTGAAAAATATTCCATATAGTGCATTTTATTGATTACTAGTAATCATGTGTTTCAATAATTTAATAATTTCACAAAAAATTTTAACTGTGAACCCTTCTATAAATACACTTCTGTTATAAAAATATCAAAGTACCATTATAAGCAATATATATGTATTTGAAACCGATTTCGGAGAGCTTTGGGGATGCTGTTTTTGCATGGGATATTTTAAAAACTTTCAATCATATTGAATACCAATAATTGTGATATTGTTATTTTTGTGCTACTGAAGTTTTGTATAATTAAATGAATTTGATAAACTTGACAGACTTACATCAGCAATATTATCCTGATTTCCTTTATGCAGTAACATACCGAGGACTGTACCATTTATATAATCATATTCCGACTTAAATAAAAAATAAAATTCACATATAAAATCTATAAAAGCTTCATTACATAAGTATACATATACATACCATAACATATAGTGTAAAATATGGAAGTACAAGTAATTGAAAAGAATTGTTCATAGAATTTTGTTGTAAATATTAATCAATAATAATTTGTAATATGTGGATAAAAAACAAAACAAAACAACAACACTGCATATTACAAGTGTTTCATTTCATAATATATACTGTAATGCTAAATATAAATCCACTGTCTGATAAAATCAGTAGTTGATTTTAATCATTACTATAGGTACACTATAGTTGACAGCATATACATCAGTTAATACATGTTTTAAAAGCATAACAGATCAAATAATTAAATTAAATCAACTTTCTTTCTTACCTTCTTTGTTCTCAAAAGAGAGTGTATATATGAGTTCAACAACCTGTACATATTTTAAAGATCAAAGAAAATTAAAAATTATTGAAAAATAAAAATCCTTGCACTATGCACATCTCCAAGTCATTTACAAAGGCCCTAGTTTTAAAAGTGTGAGAGGATTAAAAGGACAAAATCCTTTATATAAAATATTTCCTCAAAATGGACTAAGTTCAACAACCTATAATTTTCTCAAAGATTGAAGGAAATCAAAATCCTTGCCACATGCACACCTTCAATACCCATACAGTACCCTGTAAAATATGAAGATTCTCACTTGAAAACTATGTAGGAGTTAAACAAATCATATACTCTGTATGTAATATTTCCTCAAAACTGACCAAGTGTAATTTTCTCAAAAAATTAAAGATCAAAATCCTTTGCATATACACACCTTCAACACCCATAGGGGCCTCCGTGGCTGAGTGGTTAGAACATAGCGCTCATAATCAGAAGGCCTCTCACCTCCAGTTGGCACGGGTTCGATTTTCACTCATGCTGATATATGTGAGAAAGTTTGCCAGTTTACTTTTGGAAGGTCGGTGGTCTCTTCCCGGGTATATTGTATCTGGGTTTTCTCCTCCACCAATAAAAACTGATAAATGATAACCGAAAAATTGTTGAATGTGGCAGAAAACAATAAACAATCAATCAATCAATACCCATATAAACACTCAGTAAAATATGAAGGTCCTTACATGAAAACAAATCATGTACCCTCCAGAAAGCATTAATTTCCAAAAAAAGGGGGCAAAACCCAGGCAAGAGAAATCAAATTGGATCAAAATTGCAATATGATTTGGAGTGACCCATAAAGAAGCTACATAGCGAGTTTCAGCTTGATATGTGAAAGAGAAAGGAAAATAGAAACAGAAAACCCCAAATGGACAGACAGACATACAGACATGGCTGTACCATAATACATCCCTTCTGAAGATGGGCATATAACAATAGCATTGATGAAATGTACATGTATTTCCCATAGTGATACTTTAATACAATCAGAATCAGCATAATCCCAGATTTGTTGGAACACTAGTCATACCTCATCTGAAGCTCTGTCTTTTAATGACGAAAAGGCCTAAGAATTTAAGCAACCCCCCCCCCCCCCCCCCACACACACACACACACATACACAGTGTAATTAAAACATTTTCCTTGGAGATGAGGATTCATTTCCTCATTTCTTTCACAACTTTTTTAGGTCTGGAAATACATAAAATATAAAAATTATAGATATATATACAGAGACATATTCCTAAAGTACTTAAGTGCGAGTATTGATATTTGGAACCACACTTTACTGTGCAAATTACCAGTATATAAACAAACATGCAGTTGATTGTAAACATGCTATTACATCAGTGTACTTGAAAATATGTTACAAGCAACCTATATTCTGTATGACTATTTTGACAACCCCATACCAACATAACACCCACCCACATATTCATAGAGTTGAGATAGAGAGATACTTGCATCAAAGAAAACAGCCGACATTTTCAGGAGCAGGATTTTCAGCTCTAAATAACATAAAAGTATATGTAAGAATATATTAAAGGACAGAAACTCCCAGCCATATTTTTACTTATATTTTTCAGCCATATGAATGATTAAGTTAAAAGTTTTGCTGCAAAACTTTTTCACAAAAAATGGTATTACATGTATGATAGACATGTATTTACACATAATCTAATTTCCTTTCATGAACAATAGCAGGTACTGTGTTTAAATAAAGTATATATTTCACCTTACACTGAAACGACAAAGCATTGCATGTGAACATCATCAAATGTATTACTGTAACAGAAAATTCAAATTCTGAAAGAAAATACTGTGGAATCACAATTTAAGGTGGTTAAATGTCCATTCAGTTTATTGGTACGTCTTCCCATTGGATTTGCATCCAAGAAATTTTTTTCTGACCTAATTAATAACAAAATACCATGTTTTTGAGCAGTTCTTCCCATGCATGGAAACATAGGAAATGCATAAATACTCATTCACCTGAAATAAAATTATGAATCCAAACTAAAGATTAATCAAAATCATTGATATCTAAATACTGATCCAAGTGACTGATAATGAGGACCCCACCCCCCAAAAAGAAAGACACACACAAAAAAACCCACCAAAACACCAACCAAATACTCATGAATAATCTTAAACAAAATAATAAACAATGCACTTATTGTAGGGCAGACACAGAGATTGAAATATTGTATTTGTTTAATATTTTGTACCAAGTAATAACCTTATATTTTCCCCAAAGATGCACATTGAATACAGTAGCCATTGCTTACTGGAATCCCCTGCTTATATCACTGTTTATTATGTTCTGTTCTTTCATTTTGATATTCAAATAAGTAAATTTCTTTACCATTGATTTACTTTAGGACATTAGTTATACTTAACAGGTTTTTCTTGATCTGGGATCACTTTTACATCAAAGAAGTTGAGAACCAAACAGATAAATTTCTTTACCATTGATTTACTTCAGGACATTAATTACTTACCCAGTAATTTGACTTTATGTTAATTTGGTGTTCTTTAGTATTGCACATATAAAATACCAGGTATATATCAACATTATATGGAAAATAAATGTGTTAGTTTAATGTAGAGTAATGGTTTAGCAAACTCTTAGCCATGCTTCAATGCAATGTGCAAAAAAACCCCCAAACTTTTGGCATGACTTTTCAAACAAAAATAATTACTCTCTAGATCTCAAGAAAATCTACACCTTCCTCTTCCCCTTCTGCTACACCTTCCTGTTCTATGGAGCACCAAATTTACATAAACTCAAATAAATGAAGACATCTTTAATTATTTGAAAATATCATCAATTCATTTGATGCGCACAATAATTGGATTGATTTGATGATAGCATTAATTATTTTGCTGAATTGATGGGCACTATAATTGAATTGTTGCTCTCTTCAAATGAATTGATAATATCAACAATTGTGAATTGATTCATGCTTCAATTCAACTGAAGAGAGCAATAATTCAATTAACGTGTGCATCAATTCAATTAATGTGAGCAATAATTGAATTAGTGCTCTCTTCAATTGAACTAATGATATCATTAATTCATTTGATGCATGCAATAATCCTTTTAGAGAGAGCAACTATATAATTAGAGATATCTTCAATTCAACATATACAATATTGAATTAATGATCACTTTAATTGAATTGTTGCTCTCTTTAAAAGAATTGATGTGTGCATTAATTCCTTACACAAAAGTATTGCAAATTAATTAAAGATGACTTCAAAGAGATCAACAAATCATTTATACCAAGCTCTAAATCAATTTTTGCAAACAATACTTCCACCACAATGATGCTCTCATCAATTGAATTGTGACAGCAATAACTGAATTGATGCATGCATCAAATCAATTATTGCTCTCATTAATTGAATTAATGCATGTATCAATTCAATTGATGAGAGCATTAATTGAATTGATGCCCACATTACATCAATTATTGCTCTCATCAGTTCAATTGATGTGTGATAGACCCTCCTGTTCTGCTATACTTTCCTCTTCTGCTATATCAACCTCCACATCCCCTGCAACCACCAAGTCTTCCTCCATATTTTCCTCTACTCTCTGAACACCTTCTGAATCAATGTCAACTATGAAGAAAAATCAGTTCAAATTTAGAAGAATTTAAAAAATTGATGATTTAAGCATTCATTCCTAAATGTGTATAAATATTCATGGTATTAAATAAAGGGCTAATTGTTCAAACTTGCAAATCAACAAATATATTTACCAACATCATCAATATTCATTTTCAAACGTGCTCAAAGAATGTTCATTGCTATGTATATAGCTGTCTTTCTGAAATGTTTCTTATTTATCATGTTTATAAATGGTGCATAAAGAAACATTGAAACATATCTATATGTAAGTGAATGAAGTGATGTCATTTGAAGGAGTAATATAGATCACTGTAAAAATAGGAATGAGAACAAGAAGCCCACGGGCATTATCAGTCACCTGAGTATTAGTTAACAGTATCAATAGTCCCAAGGGCTAAATTGCTAAATTGTAATATTCAACAACAGTATAAAAGAAGGTGTATACTTAAATCTTAAAATACTCTTGAAAGTGTCTATACCAATGGAAGACTTTACATAACATATGTATCATAAAAATGACATGGTAAATTTGGACACATCCTACAGTCAAAACCCTGGGGTTGCAAAATTCACAATTTTAGTACATCCTTTTCCTAATATGCATTTAGTTTTGATATGGTATCAGCAAACAAAGAAGTTTTTTAAATGATAAAGACAATAATCACTATAATAATAATTTTGGCTACATCCTTACCTCCTAAGATCATGAAATTTACAAATTTGGAAAAGGACTATTTATTCCTTTTAAATATCTATTTAGTTTCAATTTAGTATCCATGGCATTAAATTTTTCTTTGAGATATCCAATTGTAGACAATACTAATTCTGAAAATTTGTCAATTTTTGTTCTGTCCCTAAGGCCCAGAGGGTGCAGGAGTTTGGAAATTTCTAAGTTATGTCCCCCTTGTCCCAAAGACATCTTCATGCCCAATTTGAAAGACAGAATGAAAGTTATCAAGAAGTTGAAAATGTTAACTCATTAACATATGTATTTTTGGTCCCAACCTGATACCATAGACCCTACCTCTGTGATCGTGAAATTTATAATTTTTCTAAAGGGCTACTGTCAAAATATTGACCTTGCGTTTGGGAACAGTTGTCCAAACCTCACCCTTTAATTTATAACAAGTGCTATTTTCAATTACTTTACAATTTTAATTTACAAATATACAAGAAAACAATGTGTTAGCCAGTCTCTTGTGTCCGTGTCCTCTTGTCCCACTATCAGTGCTCCAGACTGCTTGGAGGCTTACTCCCTCTCTCCAGTGACGAGGTTTACACACACACGCGTCTTGTGCCCAAGACTACATACACTTTGGGAAATTTTGGAACTGGTATATGGCGCCAAACATCCACACTGCATACTACATTCCAGCATACAGGATGAGGCCTGTCAATAATACGCATGCACAGTATAATATCAATTGACGATATACACATTACACATACAGTGTATAAATGTACAAATGACGTACATCAGCATAATGATGCTTTACTACACGTTACTATACTCTAGCAAGAGTTAGCAAGGAACATAGGGAATACAGAATATCAAGACACAAACAGTCTACTATAACTACTACTTGAAACACATCAGTTAATAAAAAATGAATTAACATCTAAAGAGTAATAAATATCACTCAGCAAAGTAAGTTTACATTAACTAATTTAGTCATTCCGTAACTGGGTGTTTTCAGACAGTTACAGCTTAATATACTGCAGTACTAAAAGGTAAAATAAAACAAGGCTTACCTCAGACACGTTGGACCAATAAATGTTGTTAAAGTGCTGGGTTGAAATACCCTCAATTGTCTGCCATAGCTACTACAGGAGAAGTATAAATACGTCCATCTCCCAGGACTGTCGTGTCCCAAATTGAATTCAGCACGGACTCAGCAAGATTTTAAAGGCCCAGTGTTTAGAGGTATAAACTGGTTGGATTTAAATGTCCCCGGTGAAAATCAGAGAATTACCACAGCTAAATAAAAAATTGTTGACGTGTTCGATTGAGAACCTTTAGATAAAAGATTTTACTGTGACAGCTACCTGCTCATAACATATATATATTCAATTTCAATTCAATATCAATAACGCTACAGAAGATATTTGCTAAATGTTTTACACAAATATTATATACAAAGTTTGGTCCTGCTCTGGAGTCAGAACTTTACCACAGGGATCATAAAATTTACAATTTTGGTAGAGGCCATCCTGCTTTACATCATTATGCATTCAGCTTTTCCTTCACATGTGTAGTTGGTCAGGATTGTTCTGTTACATGCATCTCTTCTATGTGACAGAAATTGTCATGGATACTTACAGTATTGTAGTGTAACATGTATCACTTCAAAGTTACAGAAATTGTATAGGATATTTACAGTATTGTATTATAATATGTATCTGTTCTATGTGACAGAAATTGTCCAGGCTAATTGCAATATTGTAGTGTAACAGGTATATGTTCTATGTCACAGAAATTGTCCAGGATACCGTAGTAATATTGTACTATAAAATGTATCTGTTCTATGTGACGGAAATTGTCCAAGATACTTATTGTATCATAGTATAACATGTACCTGTTCTATGTGACAGAAATTGTCCACAATACTTGCAGTATTGTAATGTAACATATATCTGTTCTATGTGACAGAAATTGCCCAGAATTGTAACAGTATTGTATTATAACATGTATCTGTTGTATGTGACAGAAATTGTCCACAATACTTACAATATTGTAATGCAACATGTATCTGTTCTATGTGACAGAAATTGTCCACAATACTTACAATATTGTAATGTAACATGTATCTGTTCTATGTGACAGAAATTGTCCACAATACTTACAACATTGTAATGTAACATGTATCTGTTCTATGTGACAGAAATTGTCCACAATACTTACAATATTGTAATGTAACATGTATCTGTTCTATGTGACAGAAATTGTCCAGGATACTTGCAATATTGTAGTGTAACATATATCTGTTCTATGTGACAGAAATTGTCCACAATACTTACAATATTGTAATGTAACATATATCTGTTCTATGTGACAGAAATTGTCAAGGATACAAACAGCATAATGTTAAAACATGAATATGTTCTATGTGACAGAAATTATCCAGGATACTTACAATATTGTAGTGTAGCATGTATCTATTCTATGTGACAGAAATTGTCCAGGAAGCTAACAGTATTGTTTTATAACATGTATCTGTTCTATGTGACAGAATTTTGTTTGTTTGTTTTACGTCCCGTCGAGAATTTTTCACTCATATTGATACATCACCAGTTGTAGGACCTATGTGACAGAAATTGTCCAGCATTGTAACAGTATTGTATTATAATATGTATCTGTTCGATGTGACAGAAATTGTCCAGGCTAATTGCAATATTTTATTGTAACATGTATCTGTTCTGTGTGATGGAAATTTGTCCAGGATACTTATTGTGTCATAGTTTAACATGTATCTGTTCTATGTGACAGAAATTATCCAGTCATATTGCAATATTGTAGTGTAACATGTATCTGTTCTATGCAACAGAATTGTCCATGATACTTACAGTATTGTATTGCAACATGTATCTGTTCTACAAGATAGAAATTATCCAGGTTACTTACAGTATTGTAGTGTAGCATGTATCCTTTCTATTTGACAGAAATTGTCCAGGCATATTGCAATAATGTAGTATTACATGTATCTGTTCTACGTGACAGAAATTGTCTACGATGCTTACAATATTGTAATGTATCATGTATCTGTTCTATGTGACAGAAATTATCCAGGATACTTACAATATCGTAGTACAACCTGTAACTGTTCCATGTGACGGTAATTATTCATGATACTTACAGTTTGTAGCATAACATGTATCTGTTCTGTGTGACAGAAATTGTCCAGGATATTTACAGTATTGTATTATAATATCTATCTGTTCTATGTGACAAAAATTGTCCACGATACTTACAGTATTGTAATGTAACATGTATCTGTTCTATGCAACAGGAATTATACCAGAGACTTACAGTACTGTATTATATCATGTATCTGTTCTGTTGGACAGAATTTGTCCATGATACTTACAATATTGTAGTGTAACATGTGTCTATTCTACGTTATAGAAATGGCTAGGATGTTTACAGCATTGTATTATAAGATGTATGTGTTCTTTGTTACAGAAACTGTCCACGATACTAACGGTATTTGTTTTATAACATGTATCTGCTCTATACAACAGAAATGTCCCAGATACTTACAGTATCATATTATAACATGTATATGTTCTAAGTGACAGAAATTGTCCACGATACTTACAATATTGTATTGTAAAATGTATCTGTTCTATGTAACAGAAATTGTTCAGGATAATTACAGTTTTGTAGTGTAACATGTATCTGTTCTATGTGACAGAAATTGTTCAGGATACTTACAGTATTGTAGTTTTAACACGTGTCTGTTCTATGTGACAGAAATTGTTCAGGATAATGAGAGTGTTGCAGTGTTAATACTTCACTATCAAGTTTTAAAGTTAATCTCAAAATGTATCTTTTTAGATTAGCTTTTAATTTGTGATTGTTTTACTCAAATGGATTACTTAAAAAAAAAACCCACCTGTAGTTTAGTATTATGATCATATCCTTTATACGTATTTAATTATTCCTAAGGGTTGTTTTAAATCGTTTTATATGTTATTATGCATGATAATCATTTCATTACTTAAGGCGCTAAATTTTATTCTATTCACATGTATAACGTATGTTCACATATATTTTTATTATCTGTAAAGCGCTTTAGAGGACGGAAGTCAATAGAGCGCTATATAAATCTATTGAATTACAATTGCAATTACCCCCCCCCCCCCCCCCGTTCCTACAGCCATGTATGTGTATGCGTTTTGCGGGATTAACATTTAATGTATTTTTCATGATTTCCCCCAAAATTAGTGTAATTAATATAACTATTCAAGCGGTGATTGAAGTTATTGTTAATATTAGCGTTCGTGTCGAATAATTTCTAGATATAAATGGAGCGTATTTAAAATTAATGTGTTACACGGGCAGATGAACACAAGCGGTATTCTCGCGAGATTATACATACTGGGGTGAAACATCACCAATAAACAATATATATATATATATATATATATATATATATATATATAAAAAGGAAGTTTTCAGAATTTTAACTGAACTTGTTTTGCACATAACATAAAGAGTATCAAACACAGAGCGTTGTGTTTTAAATTTTTTTTTTCCTGAAAGGTGGTGGTGGGTGAGAAAGATGTTATCTAAGATTCTTGACATTCAAAAGAAAAAAATTAGGACCAAAATAATAATAGTAATAAAATAAAAAATAAATAAACACAAAAACAAATTGTTCTCCATTCCAAACTTCAAAATATTCAATGGGGGGGGGGGGGGGGGGGGGGGGGGTCTTCATAATTCAATTCATCAGTTCTACAATGATGTGTCAGCCAATTTATCTTACTTTAAGATGTAAAGTAACTAATGAATGAAGTAAATAAAAGAAAAATTATGAAAAATCAACTTTATTAAAATCAAGTGTCCCCTCTCTGGTTTAAAGCAATATAAGCTGTCAAAATTGTTATTTTGGGGGTCCCTAAAATTTAATCGAAATTTTGTAACATCTACCTTCTAATACCTGATTTTATCGATTAAACTTTTGACATGTTGTATTTTTTGCATTAAATGTAAAAATTGTTCGACAGTTGAAATTAAGTCTTCCCGTACCTTAATTTTTCCGATATTATTTCCGTATGCAATGACCTAAAGTTGAACTCAGTCGGCAAAATCAAATGCGCAAGCGCAATATTTCCGGTAAGCACGAAAGATGTCTGACACGAAAGGTTCGAAGCGAGTGAGAAAGCCGACTTTGACTGATTCGGGACGAAAAAGATATAAAAACATATAACATCGTTAACAATGCCAAAATATTGATGGTAACTAGAATTTTATCTCACGTCGCCGTCCATATTTTAATGACCCGGATACAACCCGATCAGCATCAGAATCATTCGTGTCAACATCGGTTATCTTCGGGATTGTCGCCGACGATTAATCAGCTGCCGTTGTTAGGGTCAAACGGAATGTCGAGGAATATATTTTTCATCACGTAAAGGTGTGTAAACGATGCATAAGAGAGGAAATTCGATGCAGTTCTTTTTTTCAATCATATCAACGTTCATTTAACCTCTTTTAATGCCGCTATTAAAAATTGCAATTTTGGCAGCTTATATTGCTTTAACATACCAGAGTACAAGATATCTTATAAGGATTTTGAATGGGAATGGGACAGTAACTACCTAGTAAAACAAATTTTTAGGAGACTAACAACAGCTTACTTTTAGGTCCATGCTATGTGCAGTATGATCATACCGTTATGAATATTAGTATCTCACCGTTGTGAATATTAGTATCTCACCAGTGGTCATCTCAAAAGCTTGCAGAAATTAGAAACAGACCATTCAGAATGATTTATGAAGGTGATCAGTGGGGAAATCACCTATTTTGAAATTATAATTGGTGCTAAATTTTTTTTTTTCATTGGGTAGACGGGAAAAGGGGTATGCAACTAAAAATCTATACCTGCTATCCACACTTCAGGTGCCTGTGCACTAAACTACTCCTGGCACCACACAAGTACTGGTGTCTGTGACAGTTTTACAAGAACATGAAAAACTGCATGGGAGATAATGGCATTGATGTCACCAAGGACTTATGATGTCCATCTGCATGCATGAAGTGGAAGAAAGGACTGCTACGGGTGTTCTACCTGGACGTGACATGGAGGTTGTGAGGACATGTCCTGATGCTATTTGTGCAACAGAATGCGGTACCACATGACCTCTGCCCTTGTTAACCTAGTACACAGATTCCTGAATGACAGTTGGATCTCTGCTTTTCACTATATCAATGCTTTTAAAGACCTTCAATTTTTTCATAGCAACTTGCAAGAAATGTAATAAAATGAGAAAGTCTAATAAAATGAAATGCACACGAATCTATATACTGTAATCATGATGAAGTAAAGCTTGTTTATAAGGAATTCCTTGGGAGACACAAATTCAAAAATACTTTTAATCTTTAACCAAGAGTCCTTATAGCAAGATTTTTTTAAGTTAAACAAGTTCATTATAACATGCAGTGAAGTTTCTTAACAAATTAACAAACTCCATAACATATCATAATAAACTTGCTGCTAATGACAATAACTCCTGAATTAGGTTTGGGGAATTTAATACCACAGCGCAGAATATTGTATTGTAAAATGTACAGATGTAAAGCCCTGAAATAGATTTAATATAACAATAACAGGATATCACTAAGTACATTAATCAGTAATAATATTGCAAATGGTTTTACCCCGTTTAAAATTCTCACTGACACATAAGTATTAAAAGAAAGATAAAAGAGAAAATGGTTTTGCCCAGTCTTAACTTCACCCACTGACAACATTAACACAATAAAAGGGATATTTTTTGTGCATATAATACATGCAGTTCAATGAATGATATTCAAGGGCAACAATTCTTCAAGATACACATTCTGTTTTGAACATATTTTCTTCCATAGTCACAAGATATACATCATTAAAACTAATGTGCTAATATGTGCTTATCTTGGGAAAGATTTCCACACACATATCACAACCTAATAAATGTTCGGGGACTCTGTAGTTTAGATATATTTTGTCTAAAAATACCTATTCTATGAAATCAAACTCATTAACACTGAACAAATTAATCAAATAATGGATACTAATAACTGTGAGCATAAAATGAGACCAACTTTTCAATGAATATGAGAAAAATCCATCCTTAAGGTGGTTACTTACATGTATGTTTTAATATATATGTACTGGTTAGAGAAATAAAGTAGTGGACTGAAAATTTTCAATTGAAATAAATTGAGATACATACTTTGTTAAGTATAGATTTAATACACACTGTTGTACATACACTTTTTCATTAGGTTCATTTAAGCTGTTAATAAGTATAAGCAACAGTATAAATACAAGTTTTTCATAGCAAAATATAAATCTATTCAAATACATGATGGTCTTAGTATAGTTTTTCCATGCAGGGTCCAGCACATCCATTCATATTACTGGTCATCCCATTTCCAACAATCTAGACATTACTAAGCACTTGGTTTTCTGCACACCAAAAGGCACATAAGGCTACTATCTTGACCTCATTCCATCTTCTTCATCCTATACTTCTTTCTGCTTCTACTCTCCTTCTCCAGGCTGTTTTTGGTCTCTTTGTGCCCATTTCCTTTCTGGTGTCCACACTAATGCTATCTCACAGATGTGGTTGTAAATAATGCACTATCAATGGATTATCAATTTAGTTAATGCAAATATCAAGAATTATAAAATGCGTACACAATTTGTTCTCTGTTGGTGGGCATATATTTTGGTTGTTGGAGAGGAACCAACTGCAATGGCGGATATGATGCTACTGATCGAGTGATGAGACAGTCCTGCTGTGTCCACTTTCCCAGATGTTGGATTTCTTGTCTCCCATTTCTGTAATTTACAAAAAATGATAAAGAAAATCAAAGTTTTATGACATTGCATTCACTAAATAATTCAGTAAATTTTTCTTTCTAGATATTTCAGCATATATTTTTTTGTAATAAAAAAAAAAAATACTTTAGAAGGTCTTTAAGTCCTCTTCTTTTGCTTTTTACAGTGTGCCCCCCCCCCCCCCCCCCCTCCTTTTTTTTTAAGTGGAAGGAAATCTGGGTTGCATTCCCAACTATTTCTTCATTGATCACCAATTTTCGGAAATGTTATTTGGAAGGTCAAGAGGCTTAATCACTTTGTTTCTTGAAATTAAACTTCAAAGTTAAAACCTGTGCAGAATTTCTAACTTTAAAATATTTGAAATAAATAAATACTTATATTGTTTAAGTGACATTACATGGAGCGAGTATGGAATTTTTATATACTTGGCTGTCACCTTCCCATTGCATGCTTCATGGATGATTTGTACAATACATAAGCTGCTGATTTGACAATGCCCTTCCTTGTTTTTCTTTGGTATTTTGAGTTGCAGTTTGAATTACACTGGTTTCCACCTGTCTGAACATTGAGGCTGTCCTCTGATTTCACATATAAGCAAAGTGTGGATATTACTGGAGGATTTTTTTTATAATTTTTTTTTTCATATCAACATGCCTTGAAAATGCAGTGACTTTGTGTTTCCATTATGACCTTGACCTTCAATTCTTATTGAATCTTATCTGGGTAGATCTAAAGATCCTTTCTTTGTCACAGATTTATAATAACTTATTCCTCTTCATTACCACAAAATATTAATGATTTGCTGAGGTTGCCCACATTTTCATAAGTAGTGATTGGGTTGTAACATGTATCATTACCAACAATTTCCAGGATATTAATATCTAAAGTTGAAATAATTTTGAAACAAACTTAAATTTCCATTCCACAGACATATTTCAGTGTTAGAGATGATGTTTATTCTGATGAAAATTACAAGGCATTTATATAGCGCATTATCTAACATTATAAATATTACTCTAAGCGCTTTACAACATACACAATTAATATATCGCCAAACATACATACAACATAGAGAAATTAAGAAAAGGACTAAATGGGGTATTTTAAAACACAAATTAAATTTAGTTACGCTAACTACAAAAAAGACTAATATAGCACACTAAAACACCACACGCACACACATCGCATATATACATACACTTGCATACGTACACATACATACGTTGTTTTTTTTTTGTGGTTTTTTTTTTTTTTTTTTTTAATATGACCGATACATGTAAAAAGAAATACACATAACTTAAAAGAACAATAATAGAAATGAGTTTGAAAAGTAATTCATGCATGGTAAAAGTGAGTTAAATATTTCCGTATGCAAGTCTAAAAAGGTGTGTTTTGAGAGATTTCTTGAAAGCCCACATGGATTGTGTATCTCTCAAATATCTGGGCAAGTTGTTCCAGAGAGAAAATGAAGAGAGAAACAAATACACTGGACAAGACAGTTACAATCTCCTGCTATGAGATTTCTTTGTACACCAAATTATGTAAAAATACCTATTTTGTTGTTCATTTTCCTAAGTCGAAGTAATGTTTGTCTTTCATGTTGTTTTTAAAAAAAATCATCAGCCTTCATGGAAGATCAAATCATTAAAATTGCATGTGATGCACATTATGTACTTAAAATTAGATCTCCTTTAAAAAACATCTTCAAGTCAAATGCCATGGTTAAAAAAGCAATATGGTAGATACTTGATAGTGGGTCCAAAATAGCTTATTTACCTTCTTCATGTTTAAGGAAACTGCTCAAACACACACAAGTAGATACAGCACCTGTGCATTTCATAATTAGTTCCGGTATAAACACTTATTGATCAATTGGATTTAATCTAATTGTTTAATTATCACTATCATTATACTTCCTTTCACCAAATCTAATGAAGCAGTGCATTCCTCCTATTTTCATCATAACACTACCGGTACCCACTCCGGCCTTAACCCCACTCCCCTTTCATGTATGTCAATTTAATAAAAAACTTTACAATATCAAGTTTGGGATGTACAAAATTATAATGACCATTTCAATGTAATGGAGTTGTAATACACCTAACTGCTTCAGATTTGCATATTTCATTCAAAAGCATAGATAATGGTAACAGTTACATATCTGATCCCACCTCTGGTGTGTCTAGGGGTCCATGCTTTCCCTACTCATAATTTTGTATTCTTCATGGGATTTATGCGATTGATCACTGTTCGTCATTTTCATTTTTTCATCCACCATAGCATTACAAAAGAAAGGAAAACAGTTTTTCCTTCAACGTCTCAGCTTCGTTTGTTTTTGCCGCCATTACGCACTAGCATTCCGGAAAAATTCTATTTACAGAATACGTCCTTAACATTTCAGTGGAAATATTTTTCTTCGATAATTTCTTGTATCATTTTCCTTGCTAGATTCAATCAATAATAATATTTTCATGAATCATTTTTTGGAAGATGGATTGATAGATTTAATTTGTCTTCACTGCGGATACATTCACAGATTTCATGTCATTTCAGAGTTCAATATCAGATTGATTAAGCAAAAGATATAGAAATAATTCGTATTTTAAAACAGATCTCTGGGAATCAGAATTTGTTAACATTTGGTCACATGGGAGGCAGAAAAACCAGGGCTACCTTAACTTAATTTCGCTTAACCACCAACTCTTGTGAAAGGACGATATTCGCGGTCGGCATTGTCCCTTTCTGGTGATACGGGTCTTTCGGCCAATCTTTCTGTTTACACTGAATTACAGTAAAAACTACAATTCTAGTTTCTAGTAAGATATCTGTTTCCTGTCTCTGTTAGTATGAGTATACTATGAAGTATCAAAATAACAAATTTCCTCTGAAGCCGTCTAGTGCCACCTAAATCAATTATTTCTTATATTTACATTTTTATTTCATTTCTATGATACTATTACCAGCCGTTAACATAGTGGTACTACATGTATAGTGCTACACGGGCAGAAGAACACAACCCATAGTCTCGCGCGGAAGTGGACGAAATGAAAGAGACATATGATCAATCGCATAAATCCCATGAAGAATACAAAATTATGAGTAGGGAAAGCATGGTCCCCTAGACACACCAGAGGTGGGATCAAGTATGTGACTGTTACCATTATCTTTGCTTTTGAATGAAATATGCAAATCTGAAGCTATTAGGTGTATCACAACTCCATTACATTGAAATGGTCATTATAATTTTGTACATCGCCAAACTTGATATAGTAAAGTTTTTATTAAATTGACATACATGAAAGGGGAGGGGGGGGGGGGGGGGGGGGGGGGGGCAGAGTGGGTACGGGTAATGTTATAATGAAAATAGGAGGGGTGCACTGCTTGATTAGATTTGGTGTAAGGAAGTATAATGATATTGATAATTAAACAATTAGATTAAATCCAATTGATCAGTAAGTGTTTATACCAGAACTAATTATGAAATGCACAGGTGCTGTATGTACTTGTGTGTGTTTAAGCAATTTGAATTGACAAATTAAGGTACTAAATATAATTGTATAGAATAATGGTATAGGTTTTTTTTTATCATGTTAAAGATTATATCAAGCTCTAACTTTAATAAGTAAATTTTGTAAAATTCCAGCATGATAAAGTTGTTTTGGTGGAAGTTTCCTTAAACATGAAGAAGGTAAATAAGCTATTTTGGACCCATTATCAAGGATCTACCATATAGCTTTTTTAACCATGGCATTTGACTTGAAGTTGTTTCTAAAGAAGATCTAATTTTAAGTACATAATGTGCTTCACATGCAGTTTTAATGATTTGATCTTCCATGAAGGCTGATGATTTTTTAAAAACAACATGAAAGACAAACATAAACTTCAACTTAAGAAACTGAACAACAAAATAGATATTTTTACATAATTTGGTGCACAAAGAAATCCTATAGTAGGCGATTGTAACTGTCTTGTCTAGTGAATTTGTTTCTCTCTTCATTTTTATCAGAATAAACATCTTATATATATATATATATATATATATATATATATATATATATATAAGATCTACCTAATGATTAAAGAAAAAAAATATAGCCTATCCAAATAATGTGTAATTTCATTCCAGTTGTATCTCAAAAAATTTGTATAATGTAATTAGATATATAAGGTATTTTATATTTAATATAAATAACTATTATGATTAATTTTTCGTAGTTTGATGCGGTTTATTATTAATTATAATTATTCCGGAAATATATTGTTTATTGGTGATGTTTCACCCCAGTATGTATAATCTCGCGAGAATACCGCTTGTGTTCATCTGCCCGTGTAACACATTCCTTTATTTACATTGTGATTTCGGATCTTCAGAAACTGGTGACGTCACAATGCATAAATGCAACGTTTTTTGATGAAAATATCGACCATGTCACAAACAAAACTGCGTACATAAAAAAATAATTTCACTTTATGTTTGTGTTTTTGAGAATATGGAATACATCTATTATCTTACAAACGTGGATTTAAAGATACATAAGTGGATATGTAATAAATTTATCATTATTACAGTAACTTGATCCGAAGAGCTGGATCACGTTTCTGTGACAGGCGGGGATCATCAGATCAAACACTTGAGTGATATGACAAGGAAAGCCAACGGGTTCAAAATTTTATCCCTGTAACTGTATTTGTAACTACGTAATGTACCATTCGTTCAATGTAAATGTAGAAATGTTAACTGTATCTACGAAATGGGTATTCAATTTTCCGTAACTAGAAGTAAATCACGTGATCAGACATTTTCTTGCGTATGAATACAATCACCGCTTCAAAAGTATTTGAGTCGATTGTATTAGGTACTTTCACCTGCCTTGACATCATAACATAAAATACATCAAAATATTTACAATGGCTTTGATATTTACTTTATGATGATGGTAACCTATTGTTTCAGGAAATAGCCGTCACCGCCATGAGCGAGGCTGGTTTCGAGCTCGAAAAATTGTGTTCAAGTCAGGGCACCGTTGTGAGTCTTCATTGAAATTTTTCGAGAGAATAAAAAGTCTCTAACAGTTCGTGTTTATCTACTCTTACATACCATGGAAATAAAAGTATAACCTACCTACTTTTCGTCAAAATCTGTCAGAATAATGCTACAACCACGAGTCCTAACGATGAACATACCGTTGTTCTCTTCTAATACTTACAAAAACCTGACCTAGAGCTTAATGTCAACTTGATCCATTTATCTTCCGCTAGTTCTCTTAGATCCTCTACGTTTCTGTCGAAATTTGTGTTCAACAATTGCGTTTTCAACTTCAAGTAAGGTTAACGTTAAGCCTCCATCACAGATTGAATGGATGCAGTTTACTTCTTTCTTATTGTCTTCAACTGAGTTAACGCTCTAAATTATCTTTATTTTACACTTGTTCTATCTTTTTTATTCCTTCTAACATAAATGTTTATATTTGTATTTTCTTTTAATAGATATCGTTCCCAATTATTTATTCGCTAAATAATTAACGAACTATATCTTGTGTTGTACGATTGTTTGCCTACACAAGTATTGAAGCTTGATAGAACAACACAATTCGAAACGCCTTCGAGCGTTATAGGATTTGATAACGTAACCAACTTCATGTCATATCCCAATATAACACTCAAACAATGATATCTTATTTCTTAAATAACATCACAGTCTACTTCCCTGCGTTACGATGCAATGAAGCGCAAGCTTCGATGAAAAAATCAACTGATCATTTTGGCTTATCAAATTACCGCTGATCCGTTATTTGTTTGTTTATTGGGAGTTATCATTGTTGTTGCTTTGGTTTAAGGTCCTTTAATGGTCACAAAAAAATTGTACAAGGATTCAGTTCTAGCCCTTTAACATCAACCTGCTTACGTAAAATGAATCGATTTGATGCAAATCCACGTCCGAGTATTCTTTACAAGCGTGATCCGATTGCGAGGTTAGCTGATGAAGAGCAAATCACGCGATTCTAATGTATAATCATTGGAGCGAGCTCCTTTGCGAGGCGAGCGATTCAGCCAAAATTAAATTCTACTCCTCAAGACTTATCGAAAAACAATATAGTCCATTATAATTTACATCTCGGTTGACGAAGCATGTTCTGATTTCAATTAATTTTGAGGGTTCGTTGATCCTTAAAGGGATTTAAGAATTCTGAAAGTTTACTATCTTTACGTAAAAAATTCAACTTCTAAAGATTAGTCGTATAGAGATGGGACCTACTGGAATGGAATACCTGACATTTGACCTTGAGGATTAGGTCAAGGTCATCTACAAATTGAAAAAAGGCATTTTACCATCTTCATCATATAAGATACCCTTAAGATATACTATTAAAAAAGTAGGGGATACTGTATTTTGTGATCAAAATGTTCACATATACAAAGGGATACGAAACCATGTTGCACAGTTCCTTAACAAGGAAGCATTTCCAAAGAAATTCATCACCCAAACACATCAATCACACGCTCACGATCTGCACGGGATGCCACTGATGATAAGGGTGTCGTGCCACAAATTTGCATGCCTCTGAATTGGAAGGTTAGAGCCACTCTAAAGGAAGATTTTGAAGAGAAAGCATCAGGTTATCAGTTTTTGAAGTCGTTAATTAAACAGTGGTAAAACCATCAGGAATCGACTGCACAGATTTCACTTACACGCCCAACGTCCTCGTGTCATTCCATGTTAGAGGGATCGTCTCATTAGGGCCCGACTCTAATGGTGTCTTCACCATCAACGCTGTGATAATCGCCGATAGAACCACATAATGTTCTCAGATGAGTCGAGGTTCACTGTGGACTTCCTGGACAGACTCAGGAGGGTTTGGCGCCGACATAACGAACGTTTCCATGACGTTAACGTCATTAGACATGATCGGTGTAGAGGTGGATCTGTAATGGTGTGTGGAGGCATCACTGTTAGACTTGCATGTTGTTGCTGGACGTGTCACAGGGCAGTACTACTGGGACAACATCTTGGCACCCCATGTTGTTCCGTTTGCATGTCGTTATGGCCGCCTTTTTATTTTTCAAGGTGACATTGCCAGATGTCAAAGGGCCAGGATCGTTACAGATCTCCAACAGCAGAATATCACTACATTACTATGACCCGCGCTCAGTCCGGACCTTTCCCCCATCGAGCATGCCTGGGATAAGCTTGGACAACGGCTACGCCAACGTCAACAATCTCCTGCCAATGTCCAAGAACTTGCTGCAGCATTGCAGCAGGAATAGAATAACCTTCCCCAAAATGACCTGGAACGTCTCATTAGGAGTATACCACGTCGAATCCGAGTCTGTTTCACAATGGTGGTAAATTTGCTGTGTGACCCTGTGTTGGTGTCTACCCTTATTCTGGAGAATCTGTCCTTTTCTGACTGTACACAGAGTTTCGAATAAATTGACAAATGTTTCCTTAATGTTTTTCTGTCATTTGTTTCCTTCCTTCCCTCATGATCTGCATTTCATTGTCCTTGTAAATCCAATATCCCCTACTATTTTTGAATAGTATATGATATGTATAAGTAGTCACATCTTAACTGATTTTAATGCATCACATTACGACTCTGAACTTTCTCGGATTTAAAATGACTGAACACGATCTCAAAACATCAAATGGTAGATTTATGAAACCTTCGCTATACTTATTAGCTGATCAAGTTATCATAAACAACTCCTGCTATTGAGGGATTGTTGATGTCCCTGAAAGTTTACGATTTTCACGCCAAAAGTTATAACTTTAAAGCTTTATGGTCCGATGTCCATCCATCTACTTTTTTCTTTCTTTTTTTTCTTTTTGTACAAAATTAATTTACTGGGGATGAATTAGTTTTCAAAGTTCTCAACTTTCCCTTAATTACATGCTTGAAAACATTTGCAGATAAAAAAAAAAGTCGAGAATATTATTTAAAAAGTAAATATAGTGTGAAGTCATGAAATATACGTTGAGGCCATATTTAATATGTTCAGTCTGTTGAGCGTCTATAAATACATGTAGCTCCACGCGCATGGGGGAATATCAAAATTAAAAAATATAATTCGGACGCCATTGTCTAAAGGATTTGAAAGAGCGTAAAACAACGAAGAGGTATTTGATATTTTTATTTCTCTTAAACTTATGGCACGTTATTGTAGTAATTAAATTCAGGACTTTACAGAAATAAGACTATCCCTGTCCTGCAAGTCTGAACTGAACACGTGACTGTCACTAGATTTGCATTAAAAATGGCCGAGTGATGATTGTTTGTAAACACCGATTTAAAACCAAATAATTCTGGTTAAAACAGGTGAAATAATGTATATCATATCGTACAGCCTCATGCGATAATTTAAGGGTGTTTTCACAAGGTGAACAAATTTCGTCGAAATTCAGACCACATAACTTTAAAAGTATTGGTCGCGATGACATAGTACCAACTGGAATATGATCAATTGATATTTGACCCTGAGAATAATGTAAAGTCAAAGGTCAAGGTCACCCAGAATTTAGAAAAATGAGCACTTTCAAACTGTGAATGTTACAATGATTGAAAATTGAGATGATATGATACAAATATGATATAAATAATAATTAACCGAATAAATTGAATGGTTTGATAAGCAGGTTTTCAGAATTTTAAAAATTCATTGAATCTTAGGAAGTGTTTGACATGTTAACCCATAGCAGTTTACAAAATTTGCATTTGTTATGTGAAATCCCATTATAAATTAAAAACAGACCTACCAAACAGGGGCCCGTTTCACGAAGATTTCCTAAGATATGTCATAAGATACAACTTAGGATATGCCTAAGTTATAACGTAGGATGTTCCTAAGGTTAGTCTTAGCTATTTCACAAACCTTTCTTATCTTATTGTTTCCTTAGATATATCTTAAACACATTTAGGTACAATATTTCCAAGGCAATGCGATCCAACTCCCACCTCCAACCCTACAGGGTAAAACTTATTTCGTATGCAGACGTTAACTGGCAAACTTCAATCTTTATTTGCATTATTAGATTTATTTTTATCAAATAGATATATTGTTACAACATGTATACAAATGTATTTAGAAATGTGCGTTGCAGAATCGCACATTTCACGTGAAATGATACAATCTTCTAACTCTTCAACGCGTGTAAATTGGTGTGTAGGGGAACGGTGGGGGTGAAGTTTTACAAAGAGCAGTTACTGACTATTGATGACAATTCATTCAATATGAATATGCTGTGAAGCGAAAATTTTGGATCATTCTTTTTGGCAACCTTATTCGAACACTCCGGTCAGCATTAGAAATCATTTCGTCATGAATGAGTGCATTTCTTTGCCTAGTCCGTGTAAATAGTCCGTGCTTAAATATCATAATGTCTCGACCGAAGAGGAATCCGAATTTTACAACCGCAGAAATAACTGTTTTAACTGAAGAAGTGGAGAAACGGAAGGATGTGATTTTCTCCCGACAGAATACAACTGTCACCAACCAGACAAAAAAGGGGGAATGGGGGGCAATATGTGACAAAGTGAATGCCGTGAATACATCGTATGTACGTACATCAGATGAACTAAAAAAAGAAATGGAGTGTTCTTTGCAGTGAAACAAAGAAGAAAATTTCTAAATTAAAGCGAGAGCAAGTAAGAACTGGTGGCGGTCACTTGCCAGCGGATTGCACTGTAACCCTTCTGGAGGATAAGATACAGTCAATTGTAGGAGAAACTGCGATATCTGGAGTTGACGGGGTCATTGACACTCTCACAGTTAATGGTGATTAATAATGGTTTCTACTAAATTTTCAATCCGATGATTCAAACGTTTTACATTATAAATTGTCGCAATTTATACACGAAATATACTAAATATAATTAAAAGCACATTTTAGAAAACTATTAATTAGACACGTGTACATTTTATCCAGTAGACTTATGTAAAGGATTAATACATAGATTTATGCGGAAAATGACAATCTTTCCTTGAAATTCATTTCCAGATGTGTCTAATGGTATGGCGGGGAAAGGGGATTCCTCATCACAGAAGTCCCAGTTACTGACCAGTCACTGCACACAAGAGATACTATAGCTACAGCTACAACTTCAAACAGACAGACTTCTACTTCAACAAGTGGTATATTAGAGAATGTTTTTTATTTTCTATCTTGAAAACCCTTTGCTTGACGGACATCATACTTGGTACACTGATATATCCTAAAGAATAACTCTGGTGTATCCAGGGGTCCGTGTTCGCCCTTTCTCTCTAATTTGTATTTATTATTCGATTTACGAGATTGATCGCTGTTCGTTATTTCTGGCTTTCATGACCCCTTTTAATTTTGAGATCAAAAGTAAAGGGTCAACCTGGACATAGGAATATACTGACCGCTCAATATCTTGAGAACCCTTTCCTTGAGAGACATTAAAATGGGTACAGTTATACATCCTATGGAGTAGATGATCTCTATTGATTTCCAGGTTAAAAAGGTTAATAGGTGGTGGACATGTGAAAATGTTATCTGTCATTGCTATTAATTACATAATGCAAGTGTATGGAACTTTTCAGTTTTGCATGATGGGGGTATAGATATTTTGCAAACATTGCTTGTTGTTTTTTTATCTAAGATAATTGTTTTTATTTATTTATTTTTTGTATATCCTTAAGGAAAAATTGTTTGAAATATTCAAATAAACAACTTACATATGTTTAACGCCATTTCACAGTAGATTTACTCACTTCTACGTATCTATATGTATTTATAATTCCTATTCATTTATCAACAGCCAAAAAACGTAAGATAGGCGTGAAACACCTTCTCTGGAGTTAATGGATGTCGAAAAAGAAAGACTAGAGATAGAAAAGAGAAGACTAGACGTGGAGATGAAAAGACTGGAAGTCGAAGAGCAAAGGCTTGCTGTAGAGAAGGCAAAATTACAGCTCGAGCAAAAGAAACATAGTATAAACCTTTGTCAGTTGGGCATTATTTCCAACACCACAATCACTTCACAGCAATAAACTTTCACCGTATTAATGTATTTATTCTTTATGAAGAATTTGCACATGTACATGTAAAACGTGTCGCAAGTTACTCGATGTACAAATAAGAATAGGAGGAAGTGTTGCTTAAAATCTTGCGTCAATCAATTGTCTTGTTTCTGTTCCGTCATTCAATGTTCCACGATACAGATAGTCATTTCCGTAATTAATAACGGCCCTTCTCTCTGGGTCTGGGACTTGATTGTCAATGCAGATATTGTGCAAAACTGCAGTTGCAAGTTCTTTTAGGTAAAAATGAAGTGTACCGCCTGATGTATCCACACAGCGAAATCGCATTTTCCACACCCCAAAACATCTTAACAATGACGTTTCTTGTTGTCATGTGAGCGACATTGTAGGCATTTTCTTTAGCAGTGGTTGGGCTTAGAACAGGTGTAAGTAAATATGGTTTAAGTGAATATCCACTGTCGCCTAAAGCCATCCTCTTGATATTATCTTGTTTTCCAAAATTTGACAAAGTGTAGAATTGTTCCACACAAATGAATCATGTGATGATCCGGGCCATTTTGCAACAAAATTGATAAACTTTAATTTGGCATCACAGACAGCCATGATGTTAACTGAATGAAAATTTTTCCTGATAACAAAGGCATTTTCTTCAAGACAAGGGGACTTAATTCCAACATGTGTTCCATCTATCGCACCGATAACATTTGGAAATGCACATAGTTTTGAAAAATCTGACACAGTATTTTAAGTGCACTCTCATCAGTAGGTATTTTTATATATCTGGGACTAATTCTCACTATAGATTCAGACACGTCCCTTACAGTTCTCGATATGCTAGCTTTACTTATACCATGTAAGTCAGCAGTAACCATTTGAAAATTCCCCGTAGCAAAAACTCGTAAAGCAGCCATGACCTGGAGGGATGGTGGTAGTGAGTGTGATCTTGTTGGTCATCTGATATCGTTTTCGATCTCCTTACAGATGCCCTGAATTAAATGGCGAGGAAGTCTAAACTTTGAAATAATCTCATGATCATCCATGTAATCCATTGGGTCATTTCTGTCTCGAAAGAATCTTTCTCTTCGCAAGAGATTTCTATGGTTTGTAATCGCATAAGCAGCCGCCATATTTAGTTTGTTCTTAAGACATCGATTTACCCTTCCTAAAGTTAAGATATAACTTAGGAATTTCCTAAGATATGAATAGATTAGTGAAACGGATAAGTCATGAACTTAGGACAAAGTTCTTTCCTAAGATAAAACTTAGTCCAAAGTAAGCTTTGTGAAACGGGGCCCCAGGGCTCTTTGGAAAATGTTGAATAAAAATATATAGATATTCTCTCTCTCTCTCTCTCTCTCTCTCTCTCTCTCTCTCTATATATATATATATATATATATATATATATATATACTACTCAAAGTTTGATAAGGATCATATTTTTCAGCACTTGTAAAACTTTCAACAAAGGTGAATGACAACCAACACAGAGTGATTTATGTTCAGAAATGTTTACTTCAAGAAATTGTGACAGAAAAATTTGGCAAACATGACATTTCATCGCATACTCCTAAGGTAAAGGGAGAGTACCCTGAAAAGCATGGTAATTTCATGATCACGGAATTGTTTAAACTCTGCACATTCCATTTCACACTGCACAAACAAGTGTCAATAGCGGGTATGGCCTCCGTTAGCTCCAATGACAGCTTGGCAACGTCGTCTCATGCTTCCAACGAGGTTTTGAATGGACGCAAGAGAGATATTGTTCCATTCTTGGATCAGAACATTTTCAAGTTCCTGGAGGGTGGCTGGTTGTACAGGACGACGTGAAATCGCTGCCTGAAGCATATTCCAGACATGCTCGATAGGGTTGAGGTCTGGAGAACGAGCTGGCCAGTCCATACGAACAATTGTCTCACGTTCCAGGTACTCGTCCACCACCCTAGCACGATGTGGACGTGCATTATCGTCCATGAGGATGAAGTCAGGACCAACAGCACCAGCATATGGTTTCACGTACACATCCAGGACTTCATCCCTGTAGCGCACTCCGGTCATCGTGCCTCGCCTTAGGACATGGAGATCAGTTTGTCCAGCTCGACTGATTCCTCCCCAAATCATCAACGACCCACCACCATATCTGTCATGTTCAGCAACATTAGCGTCCTGATATCGTTCTCCTGCCCTTCTCCACACTCGTGCACGACGATCTGTGAAGTCAACACAAAACCTCGACTCGTCTGTGAAAAGTACAGGGGCCCAATCAGCAACCCTCCAATTCACATGAGCCCTGGCCCAATTCAAACGATCTTGTCTGTGTCGCTGAGTAAGAGGGATGCGAATACAGGCTCTCCGGGAACGAAGACCACCTTCATGAAGACAATTACGCACAGTTTGCGTGGAAATGTTAACTCCAGTTGCATTCAGAAGATCATTTCTAAGCGCAGTCGCCGTTGCAAACCGATGACGTCGTGCTGAAATCAAGAGAAAACGGTCATCTTGCTGCGTGGTGGACCTTTCTCTGCCGCCTCCATGTCGATGAGAAGCTGAACCATGAGCTTGATACCGGTTCCAAGCTCTGCAAACAACGCTCTGACTGACACCCAATAGCTCTGCAACGTGACGTTGTCTTGCACCATTTTCGAGCATTCCTATGCATCTGGCCAATTCTTCAATAGTCAAACGACGTCTTTGACGTTGTGGAGGCATTTTCATAGAGTAACAGTGACTTAAACGAGGTCAGATGTAAAGACAATGGCCAAATTCAAATCAACGACAAGCACTCAGAAATGTGAATAATGTGGGTACCATGCTTCACGTGCTACTCATGATCACTGCAGCATGCATTTCCCTACCTAACCTGTGTTTTGAGGCTCAAGAGGGGTCAGTCCAACACTCTGATGAAATTTGCGTGTCTTATCAATTCATATATTGATTTTATAATGTAAGAACTATATGATCCTTATCAAACTTTGAGTAGTATATATATATGTTATTTACCAAACAGATCGCAATGTCGAGACATGCTGCTTTTCGATCTTTAGTTCTTATCCCCACACATGAATTAAAAATAGACCTATCCGCAACCATGTTAAATCCCCATGTAAATTAAAGGTAGACCTAACCCCCGGAAGGGGCCGAGAGTTAGTTAGAGCATCGCACTCAAAATCACAAGGTCTCTCACCTCCAGTCAACGCGGGTTCGATTGTCGCTCGGGCCGATATATGTGAGAAAGTTTACCAGTTAACTTTCGAATGGTCGGTGGTCAGGTACATTGCACCTGGGTTCTCTCCTCCAACAATAAAATCTGGACGCCACCAGATAACTGAAGAATTGTTGATTGTGGTGGAAACAATAAACAATCAATTTAATCAATCAATAACTCCCAGGAAATGAATAAATATACCCAATAATTACTTCAGAATCCATCACTCCAAAATGTGTTAAACGGTGATCACGTGATTCGATCTTTAGAAGTATCTGATATTTTCTTAGTCCCCTACCGGCTTTGCCAAAGGGGACTATTAATTTACCCTCGGTCTTTCTGTGCGTCGGTCTGTCTGTCATTCCGCTTAAGGTTTTCCGGACTTTTCTCCACATTGGATGAAGATATTCAACTGAACTTTTATACATGTCTTTGTCTTGGATAATTACAGATTAACTTTGAGTTTCGTGACGCTTGACTTACTTTGGATTGAATTATGCCTCTTGATTAATGCTTGAATTTTTCCGGACTTTTCTCCGCATTTGTCTTGTTACAGATCAAGGTTGAGTTTCGTTACGCTTGACATACTTTTGACTGAATTACACCCCTTGATGAATTGCAAGAATCAGTTTTCTATACTTTTCTTCGCATGGGATAAAGACATTCAATTGAAATTTAATATGTGGTTTTGGGTAACTACAGATCACGTTTGATTTTCGTTACGCTGGTCTTACTTTTGAATGAATTATCCTACCGACAGTGGACTGTCTGCACTGAGAATGTTTGTTAAAATGAAAAATCGTCAGTAACAGTTTGCAAGATGTGCAAGAAAGGCTTCATAAGATGAGATTAATTTTTATTTCTTACTCGACCTATGAACATATTATAATGTAAAGGTACGTTTGGTATAAATTGAAATAGACCTACCACCATCGATGTGAAATCTCCGTGTGTTAATTTGATTCTTGTTCTATCCCCCTATTTTATTTATTGGTTAAACATTGCTATTTGGAACTTGGAAATTAACTTATTTTATTTATTTATTCACCAATTAAGGGACCTCAGGGGGTATGTAACATTTTAAGAATTAATCATTTTAAATACATGTAAATTTTTTAAAGAAGAATAATGATTATAAATGCATGCTACGAATTTTTATCATTATTAATACATGATACCATAGATATATTACGTGAACCATGTGAACTACAGCACGCAGACCTACTGTGTATATTGGCTGGTTTGACAGTCCTTATGAGATCTACCGCACGCACCGATTTTCAAAATCCAATTTTCTCGGTTAAAAATTCTGAATTGTTTTGTCATTTTTATTAATTTATTGATTAATTAAGGGTAATAGATAAAATATGAATTCAAATTTGAAAACTACAGTTAGGTACAATGTTTATTCTATTAAAAGTAAACGACAGCTCTCTCTCTCTCTCTCTCTCTCTGGTATTAAAGCACAAAAAGTCAAGTCCATTAATATTATATGGTAATATAGATAAGCATAAGTAGTCACATCTTTACTGATTTTAATGCATCACATTATGATACTGAACTTTGACCATTTTCGGATTTACCGCATCTTGCGTAAAATCTGAATCAGTGCAGTATCAAAACTGTGATTGGTATGAAATGGAAACCTTAAGTGTACAGAAAAAACCTTCCTTGAAGCAATGTTATGCAGTCCTATTCATTTGTATACATTAAGATACGATATGCATAACATCTGATAGATGAAGAAAAATCAGAAATATTAAATAAATATTTTTCTTCAATCTCAAATATTGACGACACAAGCCACAACCTGCCGAATTTATACTCCTTAACCAATGACAGTCTTAATGATATTTTTTATTGAAGAGCAAGAAGTCATATATAATTTCCACCCTCCCTGTAAAAATGGCTATTGGGCCCAATATTATTTTAGTCATAGGATGCTGAAATCAACTACACATGCTATTTCTAGACCATTCTGTAAGATTTTCAATAAATCTCTGCGTGCATCAAAGAATTTAAATGAAATTGAATTTACATTGAATCATGACCTTCGTGTTGAATGGTCAAAAAATGGTTGTTCAAATTTAATCACTCTGAAACTAGAGCTGTTCTTTTTCATTTAATAAGAACATTGATCCTCCTAAATTATTTTTTTCAGCATTGTCAGTTGGAGTATGTGCCTGTTCGTTTCATGCGATTTGGGTCGGTCCCATTTTATAAATACAATAACAAATACAGCTTACAAAAACTAGGATTTCTTAAAAAGCTAAAATTTATTTGAGGAAGAAATAATACATATGCACCCTACTTTTATATGACCAGCTTTAGAATATGCTTCTGTTGTTTGGGATGGATGTAGGTTATCTGATAGTGATCTGTTAGAAAAAGTCCAATTACGTGCAGCGCGAATTATTACTGGCCTTCCTATACTAGCCTCTAGAGATTCTCTGTATTTAGAAACTGGTTTAGAATCTCTGTCTTTTAGGCGATCAACTGCTAAATTAGTTACCATGTACAAGGTTCCACAAAATCTAAAAGAAATAATACCTAGTAAAATAAACAATATTTTTATGGAGACAGCTATACAATATCAAAATGCAGACTTGAAGTTTATAAAAAAAAATCATTTGTACCAGACGCTGTATCGAAGTGGAGTTTTCTCAGTATCGAATCAAGAAAGGCAACTCCAATTAAAAACTTTAGTAAAAGGGTTACGTTTAATAATATCACCAATCCCAAACCACCCGAATATTTTTTCATATGATTCTCAATTTGCTGAATGTTATCCATAACAATTTTAGACACACCTTTGTTTTGAATTTTGATCTGTATAGATGCAATATTGTTGATTCTGCATTATGTTCCTATGGCATGCGTGAGGACACATGTCGCTTTTTCTTTATTTGTAACAAGCATTCTAAATGTATTGCAGGCAATACAAAGTCCCCTAACGGTAGGATAATTCAGTCAACAGTAGGTCAAGCGTAATGAAATTCAAATGCGATTTGTAACTATTCAAGACAAAGTCATATATAAAATATCAGTTGAATATCTTCATCGAAGGCGGAGAAAAGTCCGGAAAACTTATTCGGAATGACATATAGACGGACGGACGGACAGCAGGACAGACGTACAGTAGGGGGACAAAAGTGTTGAGAAAAAAATGGCGTCACGTTACCAATGCAAGCGAGATAACTCATACGGAAAACCTTCTTGACAGTTGGTTTACTTAGATAAAATAAAATAACTTACCTCAGTACTTAGTTAAGTGTCCCTTCAATCGAATTACTTGCTGGATTCTCCTGGGAACAGAATTATAAAGATTTCTCACATAATTTAAGTTAATATTTTGATAAGGTAACGTGACGCCATTTTTTTCTCAACACTTTTGTCCCCCAACTGTACATGTATATTCATGAAACTAAAAGATTCCGCTGATTCTCATATTGTACTGTCTATCTCTACAATATATCTACAGGTACCATAACTGCATTCTCCGTATACTAATTTTCAATTACAATTTTGTATTATTACATTTTAAGGAGAATTCTAAGTTGTATGAACTTGCTTTTGATCTTTTTATATATAATATACAATAAAATATGTACAAACCAACTGATTACATAAATTGGTCGCGGTAGCTCAGTGGTAGAGCGTTCACTTCAATCTCATAATTCCTAAAGTAAATACAAATCAGCGAGATAGGCAAACAAGGACCGCCTAGTCATACCATAGGTGGGATCAGGTGCCTGGGAGGAGTAAGCGCCCCCTGTCGACCGGTTATATCCACCATAAGCCCAATAACTTGACCAGGTAAATGGAGTAATCAACAGTCAGAATCAGTGTACCAAGAACGACCGAATAATTGATATGAAACACGTCAGACAACATTTGACTTTATGGAATATTGTACTAGATTGTTATATAACGATCATGCAAATTGTGAAATGCTGACTTTAGACGAAACTTTAGAAATCCCTGTAACATCAACTTGTTTGTCAGTAGCCTGAGTTGATTTAAATTTTGATCATATGCAGAACAAGCTCTTGCGTATCGAATCCAGATGATATTTTAGCCATAGACTTTAAAAATATTGACGAAAAACATTGTAATTCTCATAAATATTTTTGAAATAAAAAAATTAAGACATCTACATGAGCCTTCTTTTCTGATTGTATTAAATGTTTATATCATGCATCAAATCAAAGCAAACCGTAGTTTGGATTTTAAAATTTCTTATTTGCGAAGAAAACACTTTTATATTATTCGGGAAAAAATCACACACACACACACACACACACACACTCTTAGAGAGCGTGCATCACTCTTTCGATGGTGAAATCGTGTTTCATAGGAGATGCTTTAACGAACTATTATATAAAAGTTTAGTTTAACGAGCAACCTTAAGTGTAGATTTATAATTCATTTAAAGATATATTTCTTTTTCGACGTTTTATGCCAGCATAGAAAACGACATGCTGGCTTGAAGCATTGCAGTTCATACCTCATAATTAAATTTTGCACATGGTCTCTTTATCTGTTCTTTATAAGTTTTCACAGTTTATATCTGTTTTAATTTTAATTTGTTTAATTATCGTACGTATGTATTCAATTTTTGACGTCTCAGGCAATTAATTTATCACTCCGCGCGCGTGTGTTTTAAGCTCCGCCATTGCCAATGTGTGTACCTTTCTGTTTATAAATAGACCACACGCAACTTACTTGAAATAATTTATACAGTGAATAATTTGAATAAAAAACAATATAAGATAAATTCTTTCAGTTTCGTGTACTCATTTGATGTTCTGATTTTTTTTATTTCTTTAACCACTGTGACAAAAGTGCTTTAGGAAATCCAGCATTCGGCCTTTCTGGTACAGATCGGTCAAACAATATCAATTAGGTCGATTTTTTTTTTAGCAATATCACCCGTAATTCTCAATATAGTTAGGCGTACACTGCTCACTATATCCGCATCACTTCTATTTAATCTATGAATGATGCGGGGTTTGAACTCAGGCAAATTATGCGTATGAGTGGGCATTCAATTAGGTCCTACAATCTCGAGTGCTCCTCCGAACAGAAAAAAAAAAGATAAGCGAGACTCTTTCAGCTGTCGTATCTCATACAGCCACTGACGCTTCTGAACTCGTCACTTCTGTAACTGAACACATTTATACTAACAAAACTGCAAAATGTACAATTTCAATCCTGAACACATTGAACATTCATCAAATTTTATGTCCGCAGGAATAATTTTCAACTTAGCCTTCCACATTCTCCAACAAACCTATGACGCTACAGATTTATTTTACGATGAATTTGGTAGGTTTTTTTTCAAAATAATTTTAACAATTTAAAAGTGTCATTTGAAATTTAATCATTAGAAATGACTGATTTAATTGTTAAGTTTACCAGAGATTGAACTGATGTTGCCTATTTGAAACATAGTTTATAAAATGTATTTTCAAAACTGCAATTTGTCTTATATTTACATTCTACTTTCATTTCTCTGAGAGTTACCAGCCGTTTATCAAGTTGTTTACATCTGCATGACTTTCATGAGGAAAGGGCTATCATTACAATTGATGAAGATATTGAAGGTAAACACATTAGAAATGTAAATTGTCGATAGGAATTCGTTTGGAGTGAAGGATTCAAAGTTCGAGTTATGTCCTCTTACACATCTTCCATACGGCTACCGCTATGAAAGAGCAGTGTGGAGGGGTGGTGGTGGTGTTTATTTACAATATCTTTCGATATTTTGTTGGTAGATGTGAACAACGCTTCTTACGTTACAGCATAGTGCTCGCACGGTCCAGCACAGATAATTAAAATTATCATTATCATCTTGATATGAAAAGTTTTTGTATAATTTCGGAAATAGGTGTTATATATATATATATATATATTGCAGAAACAAGAAACAAGAAAGTGAATTGTACCTGAAATGTCACGAAAAATTATATATTTTTAAACAATGGAAAGATATCTGAATAAATTAAAAAAAAGAACCCAACTATTTCTAAACATGCCGCTGGTACCTATAACGGATTGGTTTTTCTACATTCAAACATATAAAACATACCACAAAGATACAAAGCATTGTTTTGCTCTATGTTGGAGTAGTCTTGATTGCAATATGCCGGATCGAAGATGGAATGTCCAAAATTATTAAGAAAGATATCTCTTTGATATCGATGAACAAACAAACAACAACAATAATATAACAACAACTGCAAATACCATAACAATAAATTAACAGCATGAGAATGTGACTCTGAATCTTAACCAATGTTGATTGGACACAAATGCATTTATTCTTATTAGATGCATTTAGAGGAAACAACACAGGAAACCAGAACTCATCTAGAATCATTTATAAGTACGTGGATGTACATGTCATACTTTCTGAAGAGTACAGAATTCACATATCCTTGGGTATTTTCTTCAGAAAAATTTAATTGATCAACAGGTAATTTTTAAATTTACTTTGGTAAGAAAATTTTGAATTTTACTTTCTATTTTCTTTTTACGAAATATATTTACGTTTTTAATAATTGCTGAACCGAATATTTTAGACCATTCAGCATTCAAAGACTAAAAGAAAAACGTATCTTAAGACAGTTGTTTTCTTTGCTTATTTTATTTAGCATTATGCTACTGTCTAACTTACTCATGCCCATATTAAGAAAACAAAACACGACAACAGTGGTTAGAAATCTCTCCCGTACTGGCGCCTGTGTGATCCGATTAGTCACAGCGTTACCATCAGACTGATCACACCCGCTAACTTTGACACGCAGGGTGACATAAATTCTATACTTATTTCAATAAATCGTTTCTTTTGGCAGTTTTAGCAACAGGTTTTTTACTTTTAAAAGAACAAGAAAAATATCAGATTAGAATTATTTCCACTTGACTTGCACCTTTTGGAGAAGTGTGTAATCCCTCTTACTACAGTATGTATTATTGGGATACTGCGCAAACCGCTAAAGGCAATGGTTTATTTTTAAGACATATTAAAAGCGTGTTATCTGCATTACATTTGTGGGGATTTAGTCTCTTAAAGCATTTACCTGTACAAAGAGCTCATTATTCCAACTATTTGCAATGACTTTTAATTACAAACATACTTAAAACGATTATTGACCGAAATGTTAGATGAAAGTATTCTATTTTAGTTAATATTGACGAACAATGAATTGCTGCGATCATAATATCTTATTGATTATACCGAGAAGATAAAAGTTTTACTTGCAGAGACATTTCGTTAAAATTTCGTTCGATAACAAACAACAGATGTTGCAACCACCTACTGCATATATATATATATATATATATATATATATATATAATTTCAAGCTGTATGCTCCGTCAAAATTTTGTAAACCAGTACAAAATAATATGATTGCGCCAGCTATCATAAATAAGCAGTGGACGTTGAAATCGATATTTTCCTTAGCGCGAAACAGGAAACACCTGGCGTTGCTGCCTAGGAAACCCCATTTTGATACACCTGTTCACACTCAAAATTGATTCTCAAATGAGAGAGAGAGAGAGAGAGAGAGAGAGAGAGAGAGATTTTTTCTGTCATCTGTTTCGCACAAAGCATCCATTCTGTAAAGCAAAAGTAAATTTAGGGACATCTACTTAACTTTATTACTCATATTTCATGGTGACATTTAATTTGTAGAAACGATCGCAGTGCAATATCCTTAGAAGTAATTAATTTCCTTAACATCATAGTCAAGCACCACTCTAATTATACCTGCCTTTGTCTTTCAATTTTCATTTCCACTAATGGCTATTTTGTACGTCACACCAGTAGACTGACAGAAGTGGGTGTTTAATTCACCCCACAGGTTTTCAAAAGCGTCTATTGGTGACACAGCGTAATAAACCAAAAACTAAATACCTTTGTAACTCTTTCTGTTAAAAGTCAGGTTAATTAATTATCATTAAGTCGCCGATATGTTAATAACATAAAAAAACCCTCTTCATTGATCAGCTATAGATGATGCTTTTGAATCGTGTTCGACAATCGATACCTAACCGTAGAGGTGTGCATTAAGTTTACAAAAAATTCAATAAGGCAATTATCCTTCCACAAATATTGCGGTCCGTGATTCTTTTAAACAATGTGACAGAGAACGGTCTAACTCGGTTCAGAACCCGACATCGATCAGAGACTGCCGCTCTGCCGCCCCTGATCGATCATATCCAGCTGTTCCCTACCATATCTAAGCATTTTCCAGCTTCTGCTAATTCATAGATGACTAATTGAACTATGATTTTTTTTCTCATACGGACTTCTTTTTAAAGGATGACAGATAATGCAGACTTTGAAGCTGATAAAATCTGATAAGACAGATTTTGAAGCAAGGAAAACCTAAAACTTATATTGAAATATTTAAATAAAGTAGAAAAATATCGATCGATGCCATGTCAAATGCTCATATTAAATGATTTGTTTATAGCTACATGTATTAGATCCTGGAATTCTCAAAATTATAACAAGGAGAAGCATTACACGGTTTGTATGATACAATTGTAAATGTATAATCAAGAAATGTTATTCTATTTGTCAAGCAGCATTTGAAGGCATGAGTTTGATTTTGAAAATTCAATCCATTATGATATTCCAAGCTGCAGCAAAGACAACATATCTTTTACACCCAGAATAAGATCAATTGCGTATCGGATATAACCTTTCCTGTCAAGCTGGAAACGGGCGATGTAATTTACCACTGATAAACCTTATCTGCTAAGGAGGAAAAAAATTACACTCCATTATAACTTTTTTCAATACTTATTGAGTTATTGACTTTTCAAACCAGAATCGCGGGACCAGAACAGTGTCAAAGAGTTCTTTGCCCGGAAAATGAATGCGACTTAATACTGTACTGTCTAATCGATAACCTATGTAGAAAACACCATTGATGTAATGGCATTAATGAAAAATAATTTCATTGAAATGACCTTTGGTCGACGCATTAGTTGTGATATTTTAAGAGAAAATTTCTAAGAAGACGAGTATCACTGGAACTGATATATCAATATAGTAAAAACAATGAAATAGTCCAACAAAGAAAATCTCCGGAGGTAAATCCGCCCCCATGCTGTTATTCAATAGATAAAAATATTGACCACTTGAACGACAATATGGAGTAGTAGCATCCGGCGGCATTCCTTCTTTAACTTCCCACGACATTTCAGTTTCACTGTGCACATGCCGATGACCTTGGTATGTATCTTACGGTCATCCAAAAAAAAAAAAAAAAAAAAAAATTAATAAATAAAAAAAAAAAAAAAAAAAAAAAAGAATTTTAAAAAAGTACTTTTTTTAATCTGTGTTACTTGCGATAATGATAGTAGCTATAATAATGTAGCCCTCTCTGATGTTTTTAGAGGACTACAACTTCTTAAAATCTCCGAAAAGAAGCGGATGCAAGAGTGATTCACTCCAGCAACATTTTCAATAATTCTAAACATTTGTTTGTTTTCATCATTTAAACAAAGATTATATTATATGTTTCTTAATCAATGTATAAATCTTGCGATTTTTGATACTCTATTCTACCGTTTTTAACAATTTCGTTTCGATATATTCCAATATCTCGATTCAGATTGTGCGTAATGTTTGATGTACTGAAGCTGACCTTCAGACTGTCAAATTATTTGTATATATGCCTATATAATGTAGTGTTTACATCAATGACGAGTACGGAGGAGAAAGTGATTTCAACGGTATTGGAAATTTTTTTTAAAAAAAAAAGAAAGAAAGAAAAGCAGAATGCACAATTTTTTTTCTGCCACCATATGATTTTCCTTTGTTTGTCAGAATGTCTCGAGTTCATGTTGAACATTTTCGCGCTGCTTGATTGTCAGTGTTTAGAAGCTCTGTCTCTCCACTTTCGAGATCTTAACGATATCAAGCATGGAGGAGCAGACAAAGAATTTTTTATGTTGTACTTGATATTTAATGAAAAACACCTTTATTAGACATGCCCAAGCGCAAAATTGGTACTCAACATGACATGTAAATACAAATACACGGATCTTATTATAGGTTATTCATAAAAAATAGTTTGCATGTGACCATTACGAAGATCCTACTGAATTGTAGCCCTCTCTCGAAAACGTCAGAATAAAAAAAAAAAAAGAAAATGGGCGAGAACTGCATATTTGCTACGAATGATTAAATGCACATAAGATTTATTGGGATATTTTTTTCACAATGCAACAAGACTTATTTGCCCCGGTATACAGAGGGCGCACAGAGCATTGCCGTCCTCAGTTGATGTGGTCAGTACAAGGAACAAATAGAGAAGTTACTATTTCTGATTACAATTATGCCAATTAAGGAGTTTTTCAAAGAATTAAATGTAATGACTAAAAACAGTATGACTGAACAAGCATATTGCTGTACGGCAATGAGACATGGACAACCTATGTCCTACAGGAAAGGCTGCTCAGTGCTTTCCACACGAAAAACCTGCTTCGAATCCTGAGCATAACATGACAGGAGAAAATCACAGATGAGGTTTTCACCAGAACTGCCCTACCGAGTATGTACACCCTTCTAAAACAGCGTAAACGTCGATGGCTTGAGCATCTACGTCGAATGGAAGAGGCAAGGATACCAAAAGCTGTGCTTTACTGTGAACTCAGCATGTGAAGCCGCACTACAGAACGCCCCGAACGCCGGTTCAAAGACGCAATCAAAAGAGATCTGAAAAGCCTCAACACCAACACCAGCAGCTAAGAGACCCTTGCGGATGACCACTCCCGCTGGCGAGAAACCCTGACTCAACACCTAAAGTCAGGGGAAAAGAGGCTGATGGAGACAGCGATGGAGAAATGAGCAAGGAGGAAGGTGCAAGCTGACAATAACGCTCAACATCCTCCCAACATGTCTGTAACAACTGCAGGAGAGACTGTAGATCTCATATCGGCCTTTCTGGCTACATAAAACACTGCATCATCCAGTCAGCCAACACAGAAAGGACACTTTCCATAGTCAGCAATGACTGAAGGAGGCCAACAATTTCACTTCATCCTTTTGTCAGTGTACAGCAATGCTTCAAAGTATTATTATGAAGCATTCATTATCTGATAACTGAGCAGAAGACACCAATATTGAAATATCACAAGCATGTATATAGGCACTGCGATTTACTATGTAAGGTTAATCTATCATTCTTAATTTAATATGATTCAATTTCAAGGAAACTTGCTGTCATTTTTCATAAGCAGTACTCGGAAATTTTGACAATTTGGGATATGCATTTTAGCTGATATTTTCTAAGAAAGCTTTATAATATTAAGAAAAAAAAAAACTATTTATGTAATGAAAAATTTATAATTTAGATTTGTATACAATTTAACAATATTTGAGGTTGATTTCCCTTCATAAAAAGGATGTTCATTTGCACATACAAGAACGTTTTAAATTATCCCATTGATATACGTATGCTTACTGTGACCTTCACCTTTGGCAAGAATGACCTTCCAAAAAGTTATTGAAATTTTATTTCTTCTGAAAGTAAATGTTCCCTTTGATTAAGATGTGATAAGTAATTAGAAAGTTACGATTATTATAAGAATATTTTGGCAGAAGAAATTCAGACTTAATTGTGTTTTTAGAATGCAATGTAATTTCCTTTGTTGTTATTTGATTTAAAGTTTAGGTAAAATAATAGAGATATTAAAACCACTGTGAAAATTACCATCATTTAAGATGGCATGACAAGTTCATAGCAAGCTGAAAATTGCTACAAGTAGCTGTATTATATATTTGACAGAAGAAATTCGGATTAAGTTCTTAATCTAAAGTTTTATGATACTTTTAGGTCACTATTTACTTTAAAAAATAGATGTAAAGATATAAAACTGAATTCTGAAAACAGCAAATGTGGCCCATTATCTTTATGTTTGCTGCACTCAGTGTTAAACCTGAGAGTTAGAAAACTGATTTTGTTGAAAGATTTGCTATGGCAACCAATCTTACAACTGATATATTGATGCCTGCAATTCTGAATTGCATTGAATTTTTTCTAACTATGTTGATTTTGAATATTCTAATTGTCGAAACTGGCTGGTTTCAGTATTAGGCAAATGTTTGTTTTTTCAAGAGTTTGGTTGCCATAGCAACCACTTTAGAAGTTATATTTTAATTTCTTTATGTCAATTTCACTGTTGAAAAATTAGTAATCGGTCATTTTGAAATGATACAGTCATGATTTTGTGCATAATAAAAGTGTATTCAAACTTTAATAAAGATGGAAATTTTAATTTTATGCATTATTTGTACATTTATAGAATTTTCATATATAATTTGCCCACTGATTTTATTCCATAATGTGAAATACTAATGTTAGTTCTATGCAACTATAATATGCATATTACTGTAAGACGCTGGCGTTTCCTGTCGATAGGTGGTGAATATAACAATGTTCATCACTTTTCCAGCACTTGACAGAGACCTTCAGATGTGTTTCCACGACAACTTTAGCTACTTCATTGTTAATGATAAAACTCAAATCCACATGAATTATCAACAATTAATATGTTAATTTGCGTATACTGATTTGAAAGATAGAGAGGAGTTGTTTCTATTTAGTTATTGAGCATGTAAAAAAGCAAGCGTTTATAATTATGGCAATGAATTGGAGTACCCCTATTAGTCAAAATACGCTGTCATGGTTTCCATGGCAACCATGCATCACAATAATAAAATATGTTTGATTTCTATCATTTTGTGGGGCACTTTCTTTAATCTGTAAGTTTTGTCAAAATCTAGACCATGTGTGCCGAACCTCTTAAGAATTTTTTTTTGTTTGTTATTTTTTTTTGTTTTTTTTTGTTTTTGTTTTTGTTTTTTTGTTTTTTTTGTTTTTGTTTTTTGTTTTGTTTTGGTCGTTACAGATAATTGCTCATTATAAAGCTCAACAAAATTCTAAGTATGTACATGCACAAGAAACATTAATTTACTATAGTAATTTGCTACTGAATTGCATATTATCTTATCCGCTCAAACTGTTTTAAATTTTTTTTCCTTGTTTGGCCTTTATCTTTCAGAGCTTTGAGAAATTCACGACGAATTTTCGGAAAAAAAAAAAGCATGGCATGATGTCAACACCTTCACTCAGAAAAAAAACATACAAGTTATCGTTAGTAGCCTTGACTAATAAAATGAGAATGGGGCTCACAACAAAGACGCCGAATACAGCATGTGATACATGTGTTCTTGGACAAGAAGTCGTTAATAACACAAACAAGCTAAACATTGTCCAGGTTGGAATTTTATTTCAAACTCTGCACATTATAATAAACACAAATTTAGCATGGCTATTTCTTGCCAATGCAAGTCTTTAAACTTGTTTTCAAAATGTATGAATCAAAGCTTTGCTTGGAGAACAAATGGCATCGAAATTGCATTAAGCGCTTTACAGTTAATCACCATCATAAGGAACGGAGATATACATATGTTTGAAATCGTGATTTTTTATATACGGATCAGGTCAATGGCCAATTTTTGATGACCGTAATGAAAGGCTTGTGCACAGTGGAATTTGAAAAAAAAAAATGTTTGTATTGTTATATACCGAGAAAATCGGGGGGGGGGGGGTTATTGTTTTTATCCCGTCTGTAATTCTGTCACTGTTATTCTGTCTGAAACGTTAGAACAGTAAATGCTAGAGCTTGATATTTCACAGTAGTATTCCTTGTGACAAGACATTTCCGTTGTACGAAACTTTTTGACCTTGGTATTTGACCTACTTTTTAAAAACTAACCTTCTAAATGGTAAATACAAGGGCTTTCAATTTTCACATGCGTTTTTCTTGTGACAAAACCTTTCTACCAAGATAATTGAGTATTCTCTTTCCAAAATTACACTACTCCCAAAACCATGAAAGCTGATTCAGCATTTTGAATGAATCATAAAAATCATTGCAACCTTTTAAATATGTTGTCAGAGATAAAATGAAGATCGCACTGAGTTTTATACCATCGAAAGTGGAAGTTCGAACAGAAATTATATTCATCAATGTTCCTCAACTGCCACGTTCTGTTGAATTTGGGGAATAGTAGAAATTCCTCTAATGTAGTAGAAATTTCTCTAATGTAGTAGAAATTCCTCTAAAATTAAGGATTGATTCTTGTCATATTTATTGGCATATAAGGTAAATCGAACTTCCTTTGATAGTTTAGAGCAACACTGTTGCAATAAGGCACCGTAAAATAAAACAGTGGTACATATGTATCTATACACCCAGAGTCCGCAGTACGTTTGAATGATTCATATGATCCAGGAATGTCGTTCTTTTGGTTCAAAGTTTCATCATTGAGAGTACAATATTCCTAAATACTTAATCGTGATTATTTATGATGAATATATATTTATTCATTAGTTGTACGTATTGTTATCGGCCGCAGGAGTAATAGGTGCTTTTGGGGAAATGAGAAATTAAGTTTGGCGACGTATTGGTTTTGCTCAGTTCTTCTTATTTTCTCCTTCTTCTTTCTCGCAGCTAAATTTGTCCGGAAGAGACTATTTCATAAAATGTATATGTTCTGGGAACCATGTTATTTTATTTTATTTTAATTTTTGAAAAAAACCCCATCGTTTTATGACTTCCATTTTGCTTCCAAAATTTGAAAATTGCAAAACCTTATTGTACATCTACAGAACACCACCTTTTCCAAAAATAAAGTAAAAGAGGAATTTGAGGAAGGAAAGTGTGACGGATAGATGAACGGACGAACAAGGGTAACAATAATACCCGAACTTTCTTTAAAAACACAGGGTATAAAAACTGGTTTCCAAAATTTCTTATACATTTTAGGCAATAACCAAATCATCTTTTGAAATGTTATTGGTGGTGCACTGCAGATGTACAATAAGGTTTCGGCATTTTCATTTTCGCGATGGGACCAAAATGGGGGAGGGGGTGGGTTGAAAAACAACATTTCTACCGAAAAAAAACTGGGTTCCAAGAACTCCTTACAATTTTCTCAGTAGCCAAATCGTCTTTAAAAGGTAATTAATAGTGTCCTGTAAATGTGGATAAATTTTCGGTTTCGGGGGGGGGGGGGGCAAATGGGAATCCAAAAACGACGCTTATTCAATTAAAAAAAACCCCTGGTTCTCAAAAATGCTCTTACATTTCATGGAGTAGCATCTTTTGAAAGGTAAATGGTGGTGTCCTATAGATGTGCAATAAAGTTTCAGAATTTTAATTTACGTCCTCCAATGGAACCAATTTGGAGTTAAAAAAAACTACGAAAAAGCTGATTGCCAGAAGTCCTTTTACATTATTATTATTATTCTACATTTATATAGCGCTTCATCTAATTAAGACAATTACCATAAAGCGCTTTACATGTAAAACAGTAAAACAAAAAACAACAAATGCATGTAATAAAGACAAAACTTAATGCTAAACTGACTTTAAAATAGAAACTAAGGGCAGGTAAAACTAGATAAGTGTTGGATTAGTTTTTTTCTTCTTTTCTTTCGTTTTTTAACAACTCTTTACATAAATACCCAATTTACAGGAGTTCCAGTGAGAGGCAGTTCTACAGGTTTTTTTTTCATATTTTCAAACGTATCGCGGATTACTTGTCGTAAGAGGCGACTAAATGGGACGGGCCTTCGGACGAGACCGCAAAAACGGAGGCGCCGTGTCACAGCAGATGCGACACGATAAAGATCCCTCCGTGCTCAATGGCTGCAAGCGCCGAGAATAGGCTTAATTTTGCAGCACTTCACCCGCAAGGTGACCTCTCCATATGAGTGAAAATTCTCGAGTGGGACGTTAAACAATATATACAATCAATCGATCAAAAGTACCGTCACATGCTCATTACTACGTCTAGATAGTTTATATTATCGATACCGTTATCCAGCACCTTATGCACGCACATGTGTAAAGTAAAATATCTGAAATCGAGATGAAAAATGTAATTTCTGGCCATGTAGCCATTCATGTATTCATCCCAGAGGCCCAGAGTTCATATTCACGCATAAGTATTTTATGTTAAATTTTATTATGTATATATATATATATATAGTGGGGTTTTTTTTTGTTGTTTTTTTTTGTCGCAGAGGGACCTAGCAAGTTCAGTCCGCCTACGCACCAAAAAAAAAAAAAAAAATAAAAATAAAAAAAAAAAAAAAAATAAAAAATAATAAATAAGAAAAAAAAACCGGTCATCATATTTTCCCAATCAAAGTCTATATCCCATATTTATTACATACTTTCAATTTCCTCTCTTCTTTTTCCTTTAAAAGTTTGCGGGCATATATCACACGATACGCCCGGACTCTTTCCAACCCGCAAACATGACGTCACGTAAGCGTTGCTGTTAACATGTCCACAACTTTCTAAGCTGTTAATTTTCAAATTCTTCGTGTTTTCATTTCTTCACTCGGGTAAATCGATAAAGAAAATGGGAAAAATAATATTGTTAGTTTCTAAATGAAATTGAAATTACGAGGTTGAGTCAATAAATAACAAGCCTAACCTATTTCCGGTTGACCGAGACGGTCACGATTTTCATGCCTTGTTTCAATACTTGTTTTATGCCTGGACACGCGTATCGTGTTATTCTTGAATAAGACATTGAATGTCAAACGTGGCTAGTGATGCAAAGGCATGCTTTTCATCTAAAGTTGAGTACCGTGTTGTAATTTAGTACTTGTATTTAAAAGGTAAAACAGGCAAGGAAATATACGGCGAGTTAGTCGATGTTTATAGCTCTTCTGCATCATCTTATGCTCAGGTTCAATTTTGAGTAGGGAAATTCAAACGCGGTAGAACGTCTTCAGAATATGAAGCCAGGTCTGGACACCCACTGGATGTCACCGACGAAGAAATGTGTAACAAAGTTCGGAATTTGGTATACTCTGATAGGTGAATTCAGGTGGAGGAAATAGCGCAGGCATTAGGCATTTCACATGGTAGCGTTTCAACAATCATGCATGATCGTTTACCGGTAGGTATGCTGAAGCTAACAACCCGTTGATTCCCCAAATCTCTTGGCGATGAGCAAATGGCAACCAGAGCATCAGTATGCAGCGCCTTGTTGAAGCGTATTAAGTCAAAAGATGATTTTCTTTTGCGTCTAGTGACTGTAGATGACAATTGGGTTCATCATTATGAGCTAGAGAATAAAGCTTGTAATCGTCAGTGGGTAGGGCCAGGGTCCCCGAGGCCAAAGAAGTTCAAGACGCAATCATCTGCTGACAGGTAATGGCCACAGTATTTTGGGACGCAAAATGCGTTATTATGTTGGAGTTTTTACCCTAGAGAAGTACAATAACTGGAGTGTTCTATGCGAAATTGCTAGACCAGCTGAGAACCATCTTCCTGAAAAAACATCGAGGTAAACTCTCTAAAGGTGTTTTGCTGCAACAAGATAACGCGAAAGTCCTTACTTGCAAAATTGCAATGGATGCTATAGAGCGAAAGGGGTATGAATTAATACCACATCTGCCTATTCATCTGACCTAGCTCCTAGCGATAGTCATCATATTTTCCCATACAACGTCTATAACCTACGTCCAACCACAAACCATGGGGGATTCTTTTTATCACATACTGCATATTTTATCATTATAGACGATTTAATTTGCATTCAAAATATTCCTTAACCTTAACCCGAACTAAATTCGTAACATTACACCGCAAAGAAGTAGTTTGTTCGAAAATATAATAACAATGAATATTACTTTCACAATATCTAATTCGTAAAATTCTTAATTCGTAATTCTTAAACGAGAAAAAATAAAATAAAAGACAGTTTACATTGAAATTATGTGATTATTCATGAAGAATGTCAGTCATCAGAATCTGTGTCATAGATGATGCGTGGTCTTTTTTAGATTTGTTATTGTTACATGTGTGAATGTTGACGATGGATTTTCCATTATATACATTGCCATTCAGAAAATTGTGTATGCCTCCTGTGATAATAAGGGTCATGGAGCTTTCAGTGTTAGATATGTTTTGCGTTTCTTACACCTGGACCCATAGGGATCAAAGACCTAAATTTTGCAGCATTTTTCCAACAATGGTGATGTCTCCACATGAGTGAAAAATTCTTGAGAGGGACAATAAACAATATACAATCAATCAATCTAGCATCTGTTTAGTATTTCAGCATAGGGACATCGACGGGGAAAATTAAGATTTTAGAAAATGCAGTTTTCTATAGTACTTATTTTATAAGTAGAAACGCCAGGTTTGCTGTCCTTGACACATAAATAAACATTTTTACTTGAGATAAAATTTTCGGGTGGGGATGGAATCATTTGATGAGTTATATAGTTGAATTTTTTTTGAAGGGGGTGTTGCATATTGCCTTTTAATTTTCTTTCGTGGTTCAAATATTATGTTGTCGCTTTGAAGATAATTTTCACACCACGAGTCGACATTAAATGTACTCTGTACAATAACTTTTTAAAGTTACGTGCTTAGTTAATTCATATTCATAACTTTAAGGTCACCTGATATCAAGCTCATGAATAGAGCGGTAAAAATTTCTCCGTATGATGGAGCTGGAGAGTTTATATCCACTAGATAACGGGGTGATAAGATGTGTTCGGTTCCTAATGTGAACTATTGGGTTTTCTGACACTCAGAAAAAATTACACAGTACTCATTGAGTTCTGACCGGAGAGAAGGGGTGGGGAGGGCTTCAATAAGATGGTTTTCAATTCGAGTTTCAAGAAACGATTTCAGTTATTTCAAGTCGCCTATTTTTTTCAATGTATTTTTGTTTCCTTAAAATTGTCAATGTCATCTTCGACGATATAAAACATGAACAGAGGTTATATACAATGCTGCAGGCCGTTTCACTTATTCAAGACGATATATGTAACTAGGCTAGAAAATGGAAATGACAAGCCTGTTCCCTCAATCATAACTTCATATATGAATTCATTGTTTTCAAATTATGAAGAATTTAATAATACCTGTGGTACTGTCATCAATATTACAACTGCATTTTGAGGACTTCCGAAATCCTGATCCATTTCCTTTGCACATGTATGTTTGATTGATTGATTGATTGTTTTACAGGGTGTCCCAAAAGAAAGGTAACACTTTAACATTTTGATATCTCCGCTGCTATCTTCACAAAATTCATATCTTTCAAAAGGTCTCAAACTAAAGTTTTTAGTACTTTTAAAATTATTGCGCCAAAAATCATGACGTCCTGCTACTATGACATCATTAAATTGCAACGTTATTTCAATATGGTGCGACTCACATCAGATCAGCGTATTTTTATCGTCAAAAAATTGTATGAAACAAAATGTGTTACACACGTTCAGCGAAAGTTTAGATCCTTTTTCAAGAACTGTAATGTAAGCAGGTAACATCTCTACAGGATTATATGTAAATTCGAACGACAGGGATCAAAATCAGGTCGGCCGAGGTCAAGTCGGAGCGACGGTAATGTGAGTACTCTCCGAGAAATGCTTTCTAACAGCCCAGAAAAATCTGTCAGACGTTCTTCCTCAGAGACAGGAATTTCTAAAACTTGTGTTCACAACATATTTAGAAAGGACCTCAAACTGTTTCCATATAAAATTCAAATAATGCAGAGTTTGAGTATATCCGATCAGGTTCAAAGACTGGATTTCTGTCGTTGGGCAGCAGACGAAGCTGACAATTACGCAGACGCATTTCAAAATGTTTGGTTTTCGGATGAATCGCATTTCCTCCTATCCGGCCATATATCCAAACAAAACATGAGATTCTGGGGAAATGAACAGCCCCATTGTTACACAGAGAAACCACTACACAGTGAGAAATTAACGGTTTGGTGCGCTATGTCCTCACATGGAGTGATTGGCCCGTATGTGTTTACAGACACTGTGAATACGCAGCGTTATCTGTCACTATTGAAAAATAAATTTGTTCCCGAGCTTCGAAAGCGAACAGAAAATATGCAAAATGTCTGGTTCATGCAAGATGGAGCAACAGCACATACATCTAATATTGTTTTAGATTATCTCAATGAAATCTTCGGTGACAAGGTGATTTCCCGGCGATACCCTGAAGTGAAGGATTGTGGACAGTCCTGACTTGAACCCGTGTGATTACTTTCTTTGGGGGTACCTCAAGTCAATTGTTTACAAACCAAAGCCAGTGGACACAAAAATGCTTTTGTCAAACATCAAACGAGAAGTAAAAAAGATCAGTGCAGAAATGTGTCAAAATGTAATCACCAATTTCAAAGTGCGAGTTAGAGAGGGGAAGCTTATGAAAGGACGTCATTTAGAGAACGTCATTAATTACTGAAGTGACTGGAAAGGTGTCCTTAGCCTAAGATGCTGTTAAAATCACATCGTTTGACCTATTGACTAATTTATACCACCAGAAAAAACTTACATCTTTATTTTATATGTGGACATATTTTGATATAAATTCACCAACATTAAATAAGTATTACAAAAGAATGAAAGTGTTACCTTTCTTTTGGGACACCCTGTACGTCCCGTCGAGAATTTTTCACTCATATTGAGACGTCACCAGCTGTAGCTGAAGTACCACAATTTAGACCTATGCTTAGCGCTCAGGGCCGTGGCAGTGAGGGTTCTTTAACATGCCAACGCCTGCCGCGACACGGAACCTCCGTTTTTAAGGTCATATCCGAAAGACCCGATTCTCACTTCTTAATGCCGAGCGATTGGCGAAGGAGCAATCGCTACTTATTTTTACGTCTTAGGTTTGACGCTGCCATGCCGTAGTGGTCGTACTCATTACCTCCCGGTTATGAAGCAAACGTTCTATCACTGAGCTACCGCGTCCGGTATATTTGTTTCATATTGATTGTTGTTGTTTCCGCAACACTCAACAATTTTTCAGTTATCTGGTGGTGTCCAGTTCTTTATTGGTGGAGGAGAGAACCCAGATACAATGTTCCCGGGAAGAGACCACCGACCTTCCGAAAGTAAACTGGCAAACTTCCTTACATATATCAGCGCGAGCGAGAATCGAACCCGCGCCTACTAGAGATGAGAGGCCTTGTAATTTTGAGCGCGATGCTCTAACCACTCGGCCACGGAGGCCCCTTGTTTCATACTGAATAAAAATGAAACGTATTGATAATAGTAATGAAGACTTATATTTACATATATCTTTAAAATGTGATATTCAGAACTTTTACGCATGTTATTAATAAGGAATTATTCTACCGAAACAATAAAAACAAGAAAGCAATTTGACGCAAGCGTCAAAGGTATCAGGCTGCAGAAGATATGAAGAAATAATTATATTTATTATTATTTTAATTATTATTATTATTACTTCTTTTTATAAGATCGGACCATACTGACGATATGCATTTTGTGAATCCCTACAGGATGAAGAGTTAATTATGAATACATGCTTCAATTAAGATATCTTTTAGTCAGCAAAATTAATTAGTAGAGACAATTTTACGCTGAAGGTAAACGACCTTTCATGGCATATACATGTATATTTGGAGTTTCTATTTGTCTAGGTTCGACTTATTACCTCATGACCACTTAAATATATTACTAGTTGTGTGAATCCGCAAAGATAGTCTTGAATCCACAAAACACTGTACTACCATTTTGTATTTCATGAGCGATTAGTTGTACATATAGAAATGAAATAAAATGAACCCGAAACAAACGCAATACAAATTGACAACTATAATGTTTATCAAATTTTATATACGCTTGATTTATCTATCTAGAAATTATACAAATCAAACACTAAAATTAACAATAACTTTAATCTTCAATTTAATACTTATATTACAGTAATTTTTGGAAGACATCATTAAACAATATATCTACATTAATCCCGCAGAAACGCATGTACATTTTAAAAACCTGTATCAGGACAGACCGCACTCTTGAGTTGCCTGTAATGATTTCTCATGTCATGGCACGTTCTAACACAAAACACAGCCACGAATGGATTGGCCGCTCCTGCGGCCTATGATAGTGTCCCCAAGGCTGTACTAATTTGTCGTAATATAAACCCTTGAGAGTATCCAATTTAAAATTAATCTAGATTGTCTCCCGACCTCTGAGGGAAAGTGCACAGTTTATATGTGTGAATTTTCAATAGCATCATTGTTGCTGAAACCAGCTATACTCCTGTTCTGCAGATGATAGATACGTGTACACATAGTTTGGAACATATCAACCCTTTGTCATAATTGTGTGCACAATTCTAGCACTAGCATCATTTGTATAGCACTAGCATCATCTGTATAGCACTTGCTAATTTACTGAGGGTTCAAAAACTTTTTATTTTTATTAAACAGCCAAAATTCAAAAATGTATTCAAATCACAACCTGGCCCTATGCCATAAAAGGACCACTGTGGGTTGATATTTTTCCTTAGATGCTAAAAGAAATTCTTTATGCAGCATCTTTCAAATAAAATGCATACTCATGGCCAGAATGTGGCTTCACTGACGATTTTTTAACATCACTCAGTATGATATATAATGTACAGAAGGGAAATACCGCCATAATTATATGCATCCCTCTTGTATTCTTAATTCCAACTTTGATTTACATTTACTATATATTTTTTAATTTTACTTACCTCACAACATTTCAATTTCCACTCTTAATTTCCTACATGGCACCCTTAATTCCATACTCCATTATTTTAATCCAATTTTCCATTTGTTTTCGTCATACTTCGTTCCTCATGCTTCATTCTTACAGTTTCGTGGGGATCTGGGCTAGAATAGATCTTCGGTATCCCTTGCTTGTCGTAAGAGGCGACTATATGGGGCGATCCTTCGGATGAGACCGCAAAAACCGAGGTCCAGTTCGAGAATTGTACACTCATATGGATACGTCACCATTACCGGTGAAGGGCTGCAAAATTTAGGCCTATGCTCACCGCTCAGGGCCTTGAGCAGGGAGGGATCTTTATCGTGTCACACCTGCTGTTATACGAGGTCTCGTTTTTTCGGTCTCAATCGAAGACCAGTCCCATGTAGTCGCCTCTTACGACAAGCAAGGAGTATTGGGGACCTATTCTAATCCGGATCCCCATGGGATAAAATAAAATTTATATAAGTTGTAAGCAACACCAAAGCAAATGGAAAAATATAATGGGATAAGAGATCATTAATTAAGAATGCCATGTAGCAAACTAAAAATGGGGATTTAATTGTTATAAGGTAACTTTAAATTAAATATTTCATATAGTACAATCAAAGTTAGAATCAAAAAGCAAGAAGGTTGCATAGAATTATGGCGGTAATTTCCTTCCATAATAATGTGGATCAGAAGCATACTGAAGTTTTTTTTACTCCTCTAGTTTTACAATCACATGAATTGACATCTTGCCATATTTGATTTCAGTTACTGTGGAATCATTACTGTTCGTGGGAGCCAATGTTCTTGGGTAGCCAAATATTTCGTTCGTGGGGATGGAATTTCGAGGGTTAACGTCATTTACATTATACTATAGAAGCTATTGAAAAGAATAACTGGTTCATGGAGAAGTGTATTCGTTGATAAAAGGTATCCATGAAATCTACAAACATTGAGCCCCCACGAATAATTTGATTCCATAGTACTTATACATTACATTTTACATTTGTATTTTTTAACGTTAAAGATTTATTGTTTGTCATTGTTCTTGAAATACATTAATTGAATTGATATCACGTTTTATGAAGAATTCCTTACTTTACAGCAGAAGTCAGATATAGGCAGCATGGTGAATATAATGAATTATGGAGGAGCGACTTGGTTATCTATTTTATATGTGATTGATTATATCTTGTTTAACGTCCCGCTCGAGAATTTTTCACTCATATGGGGGGCCTCCGTGGCCGAGTGGTTAGAGCATCAGGCTCAAAATCACAAAGCCTCTCACCTCTGTCGGCGCGTCTTTGAATCTCGGCCGCGGCGTTATGTGAGCAAGTTTGCCAGTTTACTTGCGGAAGGTCGGTGGTTTCTTCCCAGGTACATTGTATCTGGGTTCTCTCCTCCACCAACAAAAACTGGACGCCACCAGATAACTGAAAAATTGTTGAGTGTGGCGGAAAGCAATAAATAATCAATCACTCATATGGAGACGACACCATTGCCGGTGAAGGGCTGCAAAATTTATGCTCGACGGTCAGGGCCTTTGAGCAGAGAGGGATCGTTATCGTGCCACACCTGCTGTGACACGGGACCTCGGTTTTTGCGGTCTCATCCGAAAGACCGCCCTATTTAGTCACCTCGTACGACAAGCAAGGGGTACTGGGGACCTATTCTAACCCGGGTCCTCACGGGGGTATTTTAGATATGAAACTACGCAATTTGATGAGTATATCGGAGTCAGCAGCTAACAATAATTCAGAAAATTTGTAAAAATTGGTTTGTGACAATATTTTTTACACAATTATTTTTTCCGCCACGGTTAAAAAACTGACACTCGAGGATATACATGTAATGGTATTCAGCAGTTATATAACCCATGTTACAGATATGACAAATTCTCTCATGCTTTGGAGTACCACGCCATTTTTCAGTCTCGACATGAAGTCGGTGATTTGCAGTTCTGAATTACGAGGGCGAGTCAATAAGTAACCAGCCTAACTTATTTCCAGTTGAAATCCACCTCTTCCTTTTCGATGTAATTGTCTTCTCGTGTGATGCACGTAGACCAACGGTTCCTACGCACCAACAGCCCAGAACTGAAAAACGTCAGGGTCCTTTCCATTGACCCATTAATGCATACCCGTTTCGCTTTACAGCTTCATTGCAACTTTGCAAGTGTTGTCCTGTTGCTGCAAAACACCTGGAAGTTTTTCAGGAAGGCGGTTCTCAGCTGGTCTAGCAAGTTTGTATAGTACACTCCAGTTATTGTACTTCTCTAGGGTAAAACTTCCAACATAATAACGCATTTTGAGTCCCAAAATACTGTGGCCATCACCTTGTCAGCAGATGATTGCGTCTTGAACTTCTTTGGCCTCGGGAACCCCGGCCTTACCCACTGATGACTCTGACCTTTATTCCCTGGCTCATAATAATGAACTAAAGTAATCAGATGCAAAAGAAAATCATCTTTTAACTTAATACGCTTCAACAAGGCGCTACATACTGATGCTCTGGTTTGCCATTTGCGTATCGCTAAGGGATTTGGGGACCCAACAGCTTCAGCATAAGTAAACGATCATGTACGATTGTTGAAACGCTACCATGTGGAATGCCTAATGCCTGCGCTATTTCTTCCACCAGAATTCGCCTATCAGAGTATACCAAATCCCGAACTTTGTTACACATTTCTCCGTCAGTTTCATCCAGTGGGCGTCCAGACCTGGCTTCATCTTCTAAGGAAGTTCTACCGTGTTTGAATTCCCTTCCAGAATTTAACCTGAGCATAATATGGTGCAGAAGACCAATAAATATTGGCTAACTCACCGTGTATTTCCTTGCTTGTTTTACCTTTTAAATACAAGTACCGAATTACAGCACGGTACTCAACTTTAGTTGAAAAGCATTTTGCATCACTAGCCATGGTTTATATTCAACATCTTATTAAAGAATGTCTTGATACGCGAGTAATTTTGTACACAGGTATAAAACATGTATTGAAAAATGTACTGAAAACTAAAAATTGTCTCGGTCAATCAGAAATGAGATAGGCTGTTTACTTATTTACTCACCCTCGTAATAAATATCATTCTAGATTCTTTAGGTAGTAAATTTAGATATTTTTAAATCCAAATTCTCATTTGAAAAAAAAGTATATTTGACCCTTAGATGACTCACTGGTATCGTTGCCATGTCTGTATGTACTGATCTTTAAGACGTTGTTAAACAGTAAATTTTAACCAACTGATATTGATAAAGGTTTGTTTATTCCCCATACTTTAGTGCCCACAGAGATCAAAAATAGTTCTAATGCATGAAAGTTTGCATATATAACTCACGAGAGTTTGTGTAAACTTTTTGCTCTATTTTATTTTATTTTATTTTTTACATGTAAATGCTTGTATAAAATACAATAAGTATGAAATACAAACAATCTTACAATATGGATTTAAATGTAGCTTTGACCAGTGAGATGCCATTCTTGTATACACTGTTACATATAAAGGGAAACGACCCATTTCTCCATAAACCATATAATTTGAGGAACTACTTTTTAAATTGAAAATGTACTTTAAAAATTTCAAGTGGATACGCTCAATTATGTCAAAATTATCGAAACGCCAAATCTCACAATCATACAAAAGTACGGGTGCAAGAACCTTATCGAAAAAATCAAGTTGACATTCTACTGGTATGTTAAATTGTCTAATTTTTCGTATCACATCATACATTTACAAACGCTACAATTATAACAATATGAAAATATTGCATTGTGTTTGGAAAAAAATAGTAGTATCACGACATTTCAGAAAAATAACACTAAATGAAAGTTATCAATTTTACGTAAAGAATAAAGCCAAATTAGAGATTCAACTAATTGTTCCGCCTCTGTCGTAAATCCCATTCATTAAATAATGTTATGTATATGAAAAATGAAATAATTAAAACATAGTGAAGTTCTCATATTTTGTGGTGTGTAAATTTAGGGATGTCTTGCTCATGTTATTGACAATGTAAAACAGTGACTTGTGAAATCCAACAGTCATACCATGCTGTCCCCTAACACTACTTATACCATGACCAACTTGGATTTAATTTGCCTGGAGTCTCACTCGCAAACGTCTCTGTTGTAAAAACGGACATTTTATTGAATTAATTGCAAATATTATTCCTCGCGAATTCACACTGTCTATAAAGGATTTTGGTCATAAGAATCGATTGATCGTGTCATGTTCTTTTCAGATCGATTTTCTTTTACAGCCGTACAATGCAAGTGATAACTAGTACTCTGTCAGTGAAGTAAAAGAGAACTCGGTTATTTTCATCCAGTGACATGTTTCATATCAAAAATAAAATTCAACTAGAATTTCTATGAAAAGTAAAACTACGTAAACTAGAGGGATATTTGAAAAGTTCTGAGTATCGATGCACTATTGAAAGTGTCACTTTACTTTAATATGTGCACATTAATCCTTCAGAATACTCTCCATTAACTTTCTGAGTCTTTTTATCCATATATTATGAAAAATACTAATCTGTATGCCTCTTTAGGTATACCCTTTATACACTGGAAAACGCATGACGCCTCTCAAATCGCCGACCACGTATAAATGTGCATTTTCGACGATTGAGTTTAACTAAAAATCACATGGAGCTATATCAGGGCTATAAGGTGGATATGGTTAAACACTATTTTCTTTTAAATAATCTGTTACGACGGACGATTTGTGTGCCGGTGTATTGTCATGGAGAACTTTGATTCGCGATGCGACCAGCTCGCTCCAATGATTACACATGTGAGTCACGTGATTTGCTCTTCATCAACTGAAAAAAGATGTGTATTACCCGTAATGCTTCTGGAAAAAAAACCGTCGCCGTCACTTCGGTATACTTTAATGACAACCCCGTAGATGAAATCCATAAATTCTTTGGAAAGTACCACAAACGTTTTTAAATTTCAGACCAGCATTCTCATACTCTCGTACATGTACGTTTTTTTACTCGTAATAGGCACGTTCGAGTTCATCCGGAACACCCGGGAATTTTCGCATTTAGCCACACGTGATATGAACAAAATGTTCAACAGGGGTACTTCCGGTTGATATTGTTTACACTCGTAACAAAATTGCTTTTGACGAAATATAGAATTAGCAGCACGAACAGTCGCAATTCAGATAAAGGGAAGAATGAAATGTATATCTACTTTGGATTATATCAAACTTCACCCTTTCCCAACTCTGGAAAAAACGTCAACGCAGAGGAAATGATGGCGTCATTTGTTCAGAAAACCACGTGTAGAGTATCAATGAGATTACTACATTCCGTGAAAGCTGAACCAACATAGAAGCATTCCTCTTCTGGCCATTTTGCATATATCAACTTTTAGGTAAGCCAAGAAGTGTACCGATTCTTTAAAAATAGAGATTGTGCAACATCTTATCAGTGTTAAACTGACATACTTGATATAACCTCATCCACATCGGAGACGTGTATGCATTTTCATGTGTTCATGTGACATTAAATAGATAAAAGAATATCAGATAATTTAAACTTTGAACTCATAGTTAGTTCAGGTTAATAGGAATTATGAAGCAATTTCTAAAAAGAAAAAAGAAAGGGGGGGGGGTTGATTAATTTAAAAAAATAAAAATAAGACAGGACTATATATATATATATATATATTGTGTTTTGTATCATCAAATATAAAGTTTTACAAAAAATTCGTAATCATTTTCACTTACCTTTCTTTTCATCTCCCTCTACGGCTACTAGACAGCGAGGCTACACAATAACATTGTCAGCTTGACCAACAGTTGACGAAGTCTTCCGTTGAATTTGATCAATGGTGGCTAATCAAACGATCATAAACAAATATGTACCCCCTTACACCTCAAACTAATACACGTGTATTCAATTTCGTTATCATAAACACAATTAAAGTTTATCTGCATGCTGCTAATGCACAACTTGACGAAATGTTGGTAAACGACGATAAACCGGAAGTAACCCTGCTGAACATTTTCGAAGCGGCGTGACTAAACGCAGAATAAAAACTGTGTTCCGGAGGAACTCGAAACACGGCTGATTTGAAAGAAAAACCATCGCAGCTAATGTGACATCAAAATGCACTCTTTACATCGACTGGCGTTATATTTCCCGCGTTGAATGAATTCACTCTTCCATAATGTCATTAGCAAAGGGCAGTTGCTACGTAGCTATAGCTAATCTGATTGGTTGAGTGATTGTCCACCATAACCCCCTTCAAACATTAATGTGACGTACATCGACGTAATGGATTAAATGCTGACTTTCACTTTTACATATATGATATTACTGAAGCAATATAGTTGAAATATGTGCATGGGGATGTTTCACAGCGACACTCTTTACTCCGATAGATTGGAAAATGTTAGATTTGTGCCATTCCCCAAATCGAAAAGCAATTTCTACAAATTAGTGCCATTGTTTACGATGGGTGAAAGCTTGCGGACGACCAAACACACAACTGAATCCACAAAAAATCACCCGTTACACGTACGTCTGCTCTAAGGAAAGAATAATATTATTTTGTACGCACTTCATTTTTGTAGAATTATGTCAAAAAACTTTCCATCGTATTCACATGGATAACGCTGGTTGTAAAGATGCATGTTCTAAGGTTAAAGAGTACATATATGTGCATTGTTTACATTGAACATTACATCATTGTCTTTGCATTGAGCATTTGTATATGTATAAATATTAAATCTTGAACATAGGGCGCAGAAACACGGGGACAGAGTCCAATATTATATTCACTTTAACTTGATTATCATGGCCTGATCAGATTAGTACATCGTTTTTCAAGAAGGGGAGGGGTGGGGGGAGTAAATGTCCAAAATTCTTGACGAGCAAAACAGCCCCCTTAGAAAATGTTTGTTTAGCTGATCATCTTAAATCCTAATTCCTGGACTGGGGTAATGGAATTTTTAATTCATAACTACTATAACTATTAAAGAATGAAGAGGGAGTGAGTTGTCAAATAAACCACAGTTTGATGTTACATGTACATATGTATTTCTAGGTATATGTATATGAACTGTTATTATTTAGTTTATTATCATTATGTATTTCATAATGTGTAACATGATTGTATGCCAACGTGTTTGGTGAATCAATAGAATAATTGAATTGAAAAAAGTGGAAGGAGGGGGTTGTGGGAGTTGGTGTTGGGGTCTCCTCCACTGATTCTACGTCTGCTGATGACCCCACCCCTTCTTCTACTACTTTTTTTTTTATTTTCGTTTTTTATTTTCGAAATTTATGATAATAATAATAATAATTAATATTATTATTATTATATTTGAAATTTTGAAATTCTTGCTTTGCACTTATTTTGTTTGTAACTGAATGGTAACACATTCAGGTAATGGACCCACAAGAGAATATCCAGATCCCCTGCCTCTATGAAATAAATAAGTCCACGTTCTTTGGATTTTCAGAAAAAAAATCTTTATTATAACAGTCAAGCGAGAAATCGTCCAGTATCAGTGGTAGACCGCTCATCGTCGTATTGTCGCTCGCCATTTGTTGACGGAGGTTGGAGTCGCGTGCGACTCGTTGCTATGAGTGGGCGGTCGTGGAAGAGTGAATAGGCGGATTAATTAAAGTCGTGTAGCAAGATGTTATAAATCTTTGCTCGTCCCAACGGTCACACCATAAAACATGTTGATTTTCAAAGACCTCAGATAGGACATTTTCAGAATAGAACTGACCCCCATGTTCTGGAACTTGGGCTATCGGACCGTTGGTGTCGAAAAATAACATGTACAGACCTGCTTCTGTGCGCAATATGAGGCCTTCCACTGCCCCAAACCTTGTTATTGCGTTTAGTGTCGGGTTCAAAAAATAAATCCAAGTTTCGTCACCAGTAACAATCTATCTCATTTTTTAAATCGCCATTGATCACATAGTCTTCGTAATTGTTAAGTCATTGGATGACCATTTCTACACGGACACATTTTTTGCTCTTCCGAAAGGAGATGGGGGACCCACCGAGCACAAACTTCCGAAACTTTAATTTTTATTTGAAATGCTGAAAACAGCTGACGAATCAATGTTTGTAATATCTGCAAGGTCGTACACCTTCAGCAACTGCATTTTTCAAAGCAACAGTGTCTTTTTCCGTATATTGACAATGGCCAATCAGAACAAGGATCTTTTCAAGCAACTTTCTATCCGAATTAAAACGATGTGTCCACCTTAATACTGATGCATATGAAAGTGCTTCGTCTCCGTAAACTTTGTCCAAATCAGCTTTCATGTCTGTCGGTGTAAATAGGGTGCAACGATACGCTTGCTTCACGATACGATACGTATCACGATACAGACCTGACGATAGATACGTAACTCGATACTTTTAAGATTCTATGAATAATAACAAATGATCGATTAAACTGATTTTGGTATCATTTAATAGCACCTCACTGTTACAACTGCACGCTTTTCTTTAAAAAGATCAAAACATCAATATGATCTACCGCTATCTTCCGTCCCTTGGAATCCAAACTACTCCCATATTGAAGATTTATGGGTCGCAAGGGGGGGGGGGGGGGGTAATTCAGTGGCACGGTCGGCACCAAGTTTTCCATTAAACTGGTTCCCCAGACAACGGGTAAGTAGTAATTTGGTTATTCAAAATGAGCCGACTTCTTTGGTCCATTGATTTTTGCGTTGTATGCCAGAAATTCCGAATGGTAACGTCTTTAGTTAGCCTCCTAGAAGCTCGCGCTTCACCGCATCGTAACGTTGTGCAATAAACTGTAACTATATCGACGTTAGTTACCAATAGCATATTTCAACAACAAAATAAAACTAGTGAATGATTCAATGATTCAAAAGTCGTTTTGGCATCAATTAACTACTTTGCAAACAACGCAAATATTCTGAGCAGTTTTAGAGGGGTAATTTTGTTGTTGCGCTAGCCGTTAATGCGCGTGGAAACCCACCCCCCCCCCAAAAAAAAACCCCCAAAAAACCCCCCGATACAGTCCAAATCCCGACTTTCTAAAATTGGCGCTTACTGTTGTACTCGAGAGAAGCGAGGTCAACAGGGTACCAGTTTAATATTCCATTACCAGAAGCCATTTTTACAACATACTTTTAAAGCCAAATCGGACGGTTCAAATTAATTCGGACTGAGGATACCAAACCGCAGTATAGAAGGTATCACACCGGTAATTGTCCAATCAAAATGAACTTAGTCAATTGTAGTTCCGTATATTTAAAAGAATAATTTTTTTTAATGCGTGATTTTTCTCATTTCCCCTTCTTCTTTTCTCTTATTTTTTGTACCCCTGATTAGGAAATTTTGTGTAATTTGTAGAAATAATCAGTTGTTTACAGTGGAACTATTTGATGTTGGTAGCTGAGGCTTCTTTCCGAGGAGCACTCGGTCTGTTTACACACATGTGAAAAACACGTGGATTTGAGGGTAATCTTTGCGGGTAAAATTATTTCGAAAATGCCGTGTAGGGTGTCTTTTTTCTGGTGTCAGCAGACGAGAGAGGTAACATAGAACATGTCCAAGTGCGTTATTTGGCATCAATTTTGTAAACTGATTTTTAATGATTTTTTCCCCTCTATAGTAATATATAGTGAAAATAATTACCGGTGTGATACCAGAATAGAGTGTCGTGAAACGAACCGTAGCAAAATATTACTGTGATATACCGTCTCATGGTTGATCGTTGCATCCTTGCTCGTATGGAAAGTTATTCGCTTTTTTACTCATTTTTAACATGTACGTCAGTCAACCAAGAGTATCTTGAATATGACGTATATCACACTTGTCGGACAACGTTTTGTGACATCACAATTAAAATGCTTATTCCTGACGTTTACACACATACCAAAAAACGCTATATTTTGTTTCAATTTTTACTTGTAATAAGCAATATTCGGAACTTTTCAAATGCCTCTCGTATAACCAAATGTTATTTCCACACAAAAAGTGAGATTTAACGAATTCCGTATCACTGTATGTATTTTTAATTACTTCTCTCTCTCTCTCTCTCTCACCAGCCGACCAAACCTGTAAAGTGAAGACGTTGTCACAATGTCTAGAAGAGAATAATGATTACACGCACACGCACACACCCGTGCGTGCGTGTGCGTGTGTGTGTGTTTGATGACCTCACAAGTCGTTCTTCATACGTCCAAATGTTTACAGGTAACTTTGAACATATCTGAAAAAAAATCTCCGATATAGAATTACGGTTCTCAATTGGCGACAGGTGCGATGTGTTTTGAGATAGATAGGTGAAAACGCGATCCCTGGGTATTGTACGTTAATAGCATGTGTCAAAGGAAAAGATAATTTTTGATAAGATATATGGAGAATTGGTGTTACCGTAACATGCAAACATAGACAGTCCGGAACCAAAAGGGTCGTTACCTGACAGTGAGAATGGGTTTTTAATTATACACAAATAATTCCATAAGATACGTAGGGGGGTATTCTCAAATCAAAGTAAAAATTGGTCTTGTCAAATACCTGTTAAAATCAATTGTGTATCTGTTTTACTTCAAGAGTATAATGTTCTCTTCGTGGTAGATAATAAGAAATTTAAAACCAACTGAAGTTATTTATAAAGCGCGACCTCCATTGTTTTAGTCTTTTGTCATTAGTAAGGAAGTAAGTGGATTTTTGTTTTTGTTTTTGTTTTTTGTTTGTTTTTTGTTTTGGTTTGTTTGTTTTTTGATAAAAAGGAGACATCAGGGCATGGCTGACGGAAAGTATGATATACGAGATGAAGTGTACCAGTATATATATAGAATATGTTGAAATAAGTCATAAGATACATGTACAGGTAATAAAAAAAACCGCCATGACATATCTTGGATATAGAATATTAAGAAGTTGTTATTTTAGAATATTAAGAGGTTGTTAATTGGTTTTTTTTTCTCACACTTCACATACACATATTTTACTATCAGCACATGTAGGGAATAATGGAATATAATGTGTTTTTGTATACAAACTGAGAGTTCATCATGCCTACCTATTAAACTAAATTTGTTTATCAGTCAACACTGGTGATATATTGATTCTCTTACATTTTCTTCCATTACAACTTTCTTTGTACTCTATTCGATGAATTATTAGCCATAATGAAACCACCCAATATATTCTTCATAAAGAATTGGACAGGCATAGCCTGCACCACGTATAGTTTGTGTTCTTCTCCAAGTTTCCAAAACCCAAGGGTATCTAGAACCAGTATTGTGATATTTTACAAGTATTTTCTATGACTTTTGAAATCCCTATTGATTGTAGAATACTGAGGAAAATCTTAAAGGTAATACGGACCATCCCCACGGAAGATGAAATCAATCAAGTAGAATTTTGAAATTCTATTCGACAGTTGAACCAACTGGGGTATAGTCATGATGCACACGCTGAACATAAGCTATGAAATGATATATTTACATATGAATTGTTCAGTTTATACCTAGGAGTTGCATCTATAACACTATAGACAAAGATATTATATATTAATAAAATGTTCCTTGATTCTAGAATGTTCCTTAATTCTAGAATGTTCCTTAATTCTAGAGAATTATAGCGTGGAATACCTGGACCATTATTGAACGTCAATTGACCCCGTACTGAAACATTCCGGGTACAATTCATTGCACTCTAGATAGCTGCAATGGTAGCAGGGGATAGCTTCGCACGATAGGCCTACTCAAATTCCTTTTTTAAAAAAAAATGGAAATACTCATATTTGAAGTAGGGGGCCTCCGTGGCCGAGTGGTTAGAGCATCGGGCTCAAAATCACAAAGCCTCTCACCTCAGTCGGCGCGTGTTCGAATCTCGGCCGCGGCGTTATGTGAGCAAGTTTGCCAGTTTACTTGCGGAAGGTCGGTGGTCTCTACCCAGGTACATTGTATCTGGGTTCTCTCCTCCACCAACAAAAAACTGGACGCCACCAGATAACTGAAAAATTGTTGAGTGTGGCGGAAAGCAATAAATAATCAATCAATCAATTAAATCATATTTGAAGTGACATTACATGTATAAAAATGTGTAAAATAATTGTAAGACACATGCTGAGTGTTTAAAGGATTTCTAAACTTTTTAATATTCTTAGCAAAATTGATTTTTTTTTTTGCATGCCCAAAAGGAGTTCAAATTGTTTTAAATTAAATATTTTACTTAGTTTTCGAGTTTGCAAGCGACGCGATGAAATCCAAATTTTGCAATGTACATATTTACTTTTGATATTTGTGGTAAGGAAATACAAGCAGCAATGCTATATGTGTATGCATAAAGGGATATAGATAAAATGTAGATAAAAATCTTTTTAAAAACATTAAAAATATCAATGCATTATTTGTCATATAAAATGGTGACAACTGCTTAATTATCCCAGAAAAATCTTTTTAAAAACATTAAAAATGTCAATGCATTATTCATCATATAAAAGGGTGATAACTGCTTTAATTACCCCAGTGGTAATGAACCTGTAATTTATAAGGATCCCATTCTGATTCCTAAGTGATTGAACTTTTCATTGGACTAAAGCTGCTAGGTAGGTGTTAGTTTTCTATATTACTGTTAGATATCTTACTTCTCCTGGAACTGAACGTATATGAATTATTAGTAATTGATACATAATCTTGTAGAAGATTGGGGGATTGCATTAGAACGAGATTTGTACTCGGTCTGCAAGGCTGTTCATGACTGAGGATGATATAAATAAGAAGATGAGAACCGGAGGACTTGTGTCAGCGTTTAGTAGCTTTTGTTGAGGACACTTTACTTAAACGTTGTGGAGGCATTAGACACCATGGTGAAATAATCATTGACGATGAGTAATTGACACCAAACAATGGAAAATTTTATTTACTCACTGGGCTACACTCATTCGTAAAGACTTACCTCGTCTTATTAAACAAAGATAGGGTACAGAGCTCCGTCCACGCAGATTTTCATCCGTAAGTACATGGTCAAGGCTCGACAAATTGTAGAAATTCTTAAGTGAAGAGGATGATTTTGCTTCATCAGACTATGGCCAATTTCACCCCCCCAAAAGTATCCCAGAATGATCACCAGGCTGACAACTCGTCTCCTCTCAAGGTTCTCGGCGAAACCCATCTACAATTCACCCGTGATAGCAGAGAGTTTCATTTTGAAGGACGTGTCACTGAGAACGTCGACGTTGAGATTCTAGCTGGAATACCATTTATGGACGTGAATGATATCTCAATACGACCTGCGAAACGACAAATACTCATAGGAGATGCCATTGTATGCACGTATGAAACTTATTCTAAAATAGTAGGATATAAACATGTAATAAGACGAGTTCATGTTTTAGGAACGATTTCATCGGACACAGTGTGGCCAGGAGATTTTGTCGAATTTGAAGTACCAGAATCTCTTAAGACATGTGACGCCACCTTCGCATTGGAACCCCATACATCCTCTAAACGTGTAAATTGTAACTGGTTCCAACCTAATTTTGTACATAGTGTCGCAGGGAAAATCAGAATACCAAATCTCAGCAATGAACAGCAAATACTTTAAAAGAATGACCATCTTTTTCAAGTTCGTGCTGTTTTCTATCCAGTTCCAGATGGTAGCTATAACCCTTCCCTTATCACCAAGGTTCCTCATGGAGACACTCGTACATACTCAACAATAGTTCACTAGATCCAGATAATATTCTACCTATGATATGAAAACAGAATTCCAAAAGTTCATGCTGAACTTCGATGATGTTATTACTCTAATACTGGACGGTTACAATGGTAAAGCAGGAGAATTTGAAGCCAAAGTTAACATGGGTCCAGTTCAGCCACCCCAACGTAATGGTCGTACTCAGTATTCACGTAATCAGTTACAAAGACAATTCAGTGAACTTGAGTCTCAAGGTATATTTAAGTGTCCTGGATATTTAGGAATAGTGGTTGAATACCTTATCCCATCCTTTCTGATTAAGAAAGGCAATGGTGGATTTCGCCATGTCACAGCTTTCTTTGATGTTGGACGTTACAGTAACCTCCAGCTTTGTAAATCCCAGCTTTCACTTATGCCGGATGTGGATTCAATATTGAGAAAGATAGCACACTGAAAGTAACTCATAGTAACTGACTTAACAAAATCGTCTCACCAAATACCATTATCTCGCGACTCTCTGAAGAATTGTGGTGTGGTGACCTCTTTCCGTGTGGTTCGAATGTATACCAGGTGTGCAGTGGGCATGTTTGGTTCCGAAACGGCTCTTGAAGAGTTAATATGCAGAGTATTAGGTGATCTACATGAGGAAGGCTCTGTTGCAAAACTAACAGATGACCAATATTGTGGAGATGAAACACCCAAAGAGCTTCTACATAATTGGAAAAAAAACTACTTACAGAACATGATAAATGCCACCTAAAATTTTCTCCAACTACAAGTGCACCTCGGTCTACAACGATACTTAGCTGGATATGGCGTCCTCATCGTGTGGCCACTCTTGCCTCATGCCATGCACCGGACAAGGTGAAAGGACTTCGATCGTTTATTGGTGCTGTTAAAGTATTGGCACGTGTGCCACAATCATAGAAAATACTATTGCTGGACAGACGAACTCCTAGACTCATTCTCCAAAGCACAGAAAGCAGTTACTTCTCACCAATCTATGCACTGACTTACCTCGACGTACTGACCATTTATGGATTGTAACATATGGTACAGTAAAGAAACCGGGCATTGGTGTTACATTATATATCAGTAGAAATGACAGACTTTTCGTTGTTGGATTCTTTAGTACCAAACTACGTGGTCGACAAATGTTATGGATTCCTTGTGAAATTGAGACTCTTTCAATTGCAGTGGCTACCAAACACTTTAGTCCATATATAATTCAATCCGTGCACAATGCTTGTATTCTCGCAGAGAGTGAACCATGTGTTATGGCATTTGAAAAATTATGCAGAGGTGAATTTTCTGCAAGTCTAAGGGTCTCTGTCTTTTTGTCAATTGTTAGTCGATATCAAATGTCAATCCAGCATGTGGCAGGATCGGCCATCCTCCCATCAGATTTTGCAAATAGAAATGCACCAAACTGTGAGGATCTGCAGTTTTGTCTCGAAAACAGAGGATTGTGTTGTAAGGAGTGTTACAACCCAGGATGTCATATTTGAAAATGCATCACTGCCACTCACCAGCAAGGCTGCTTGGCTAGCCATCCAATCATGATGTTCAGACTTGTGTCGTACACATGCACACCTAGTACAAGGGACACGCCCATCAAAGAAATTGACTGATGTGAAAAGTGTTAAACGTTATTTAAGGACAGAAACCATTGCAAGAGATGATTTACTTGTGAAACGCAATGAGCCATTTGAGCAGACCAGGGAATGTATAGTAATCACAAGACAGGTATTTCATGGATTCTTTACATCTATGCATCTTCAGCTTCATTACCCATCTTGCCCTCAGCTTAAAATTGTAATGAAAAGGTATTTCTTTGCTTTTGACCTTGACAAGGCCATAGAAGATATTACGAACGCATGTCATCACTGTGCCGCTTTAAAGAAAATACCAAACTCTGTAATTGAACAAAGCTCTGAAGATCCACCTGAAAAAGTTTGAGTGACACTTGCTGCTTATGTAACGAATCGTGAAAGACAGTGTATTCTTGTTGTTCAGGAGTGTGACACTTTATTCACTATTAACACTTTGCATTGGATTACGTCCTCTGAGTGGTCCATTTGCTGTTCTATGTACAGATCCAGCTCCATGTTTTCAGGCTCTCACGAATGATCAGTTGCTGAAAAATCACAGGTTAATGATTGAAATTAGAAGAACCAAACATATCAACTAAAACCCAATTGTCGAGAAGGCAGTTCAAGAATTACAAGATGAAATTCTACGACTTGACCCTACCAATCTTAGTGTATCTTCATTGTCAGTTACAATAGCTGTTGCATCTTTAAACTCACGGATTCGTAGCAACGGACTCTCTTCAAGAGAAACGTTTATACAGAAAGACCAATTTACAGATTCTCAGATACCCTTATTTGATCGTGACATCATCATGGATAAACATTCACGCGAAGAACAGAATCATGAATACAGTGAAAAATCCAAAGAACACATGGGCTTTACATTCAAATCACCCAATCTGGAAGCAGGCGATCTCTTTAATCTATACTCAGAAAGGAACAAATCACGTGCCCGTGACCTCAATCTAGTTGTATCAGTACAGCCATCATGGTGCAACATGCATAAATTCACTGGAAACCAGCTACGATACATGCCATATTGAGTTAAAAAGTCTGAATGCTATAAAGTGCCTTCATTTTCTATAGGTCCGGTGTATACTGCATCAAATGGAAGGCCAGAGGATGATTGTATTGATGATGAAATACTACTTCAAAAACCTCCTCCCGATTCTGTCATTCCACCTCAAATTAAAACTCCTTGCGACGATTTACATAACATCCCACCATTGCAGGAAACGCACCCCAGCTAACAGCGAACTACATAGTTCTAGTTTTGTAGTCATCCACCAACTCCAAGTAGACCAAAGAGAAAATAAAAAATAAGGTTTAGTTATTTAAAAAATCTTCTTCTCAAGAACCACTGGACCAGAAATGTTCAAATTTACATGAAAGCTTCCTGACATAACGCAGATTCACTATTGTTAAAATCATGCCCCCTCTTTTCTGGGGTAAGGTGGCTTACAATATGGGATAAAAGTTTTACATGCAAAAATATAGAAAACGTATCTTCTCCAGAACCACGGAGCCCATATCATTCAAACATGTTACAAATCATCCTTGGGTGAAGGAAATTTACATTTGTTCAAATGAAGGGCCATGGCCCCTTCAAATGGGAGATAAAAGTGCAAATATAGGATGGAGTCATTTAACAATCTTCTTCTCAAGAACCACTTGGCCAGAAAAGTTTGAATTTACATGGAAGCTTCTTGACATAGTACAGATTCAAGTTTGTTAAAATATTGTCCCTGGGGTAGGGTTGGACCACAACAGAGGATCAAAGTTTTACATGCAAATATATGGGGGAAATCTTTAAATATGGACCAAGGTGACTCAGGCGAGCGATTTGGTCTATTATCCTCTTGCTTTTAAATCTAGTACGTTACATATAATGGCGTGTTCTCACTTCCTAACGGCGTGTAGATCACAATTCAAAACAAAAAGTTAAAAATATTTCTATATGAAAATAAAGCATTGCGATTTATCACTGAAATTTGGTTTTTTATTTATTCATTGTTTTCGAAATGCACCTGTGACAATAAGATTAGTTGTCAACGATGTAACATATAGACATGTATTCTAATTAAAATATAAATAATGATTGCACAGTGTGGTATAAAAATAATGACAATTGAAGATATTTTTAAAGAAATAACCCTACCAAATTGCATTTAGACAGAGACCCATGTAAACATCATTTACTAGCTCGAAATTGCTGATTTCATACCCACTTTCCTCGCTACATTTGGGTATTTACATCGCTGTCTTTGTGCACTGGTGTCTAAAACACATATGGTTTGAATATTAATACTCAGATACTTGGTCAACATTGAAATAAATGTTGTTCATGGTGAAAATAACGGTTAATAAAAACTCTTTTTTTTCCCCAAAATATCGAACACAATTTTTATAACCAGTTGATCGAGAAAGGTCGCATGACGTCACTCTACCTAACTAATTAACGAGTCTTTTTGAAATCGGGGCTTAGATTTAAATCCGTATTGTCACTAATTATCACAATATTTCGGCGAACTATTAGAATTAATTATCATATGCATAAAAAAGACAAAATGCGAATAAATTTGTAAACATGTACTTTGGAAATATGCGATGTGTCCTTCAATGAAAAACATTGATATGCAACATGTAGGTATCACCATGATTTCTAGCATATAGATGGGTGCACTAAGACACGTGGCCAGTTGCTGAAGAAATTCAGATGAAAATCTACATGATCCAGCAAAAGGTCTGCTGAGAGGGAAGGTGGGTGGCCCCATATGAAAGATAAATTTTTAAGAAGGACAGACAGAGTTCTTGATTATGCACTTTATTTATTAAAACCTCCTCGCACAGTACTCTGATGGGGTTTGAGTGGTGCGGATTAAACCCATATGAGAGAAAATCAAAGCGAGAAAAGGTACACCTATTCAGAGCATGCATATGTTTTCTGCACCAGCAACAGTATGTATGAATTACATTTAATTTATGATCATAATATATTACCTACACCAAAATGGAATACAACTATTGACATATGATATTTCATTTGTTTGTCATAACCTGACTTTGATGTATACACCATACCCACGTGTTGCCGGACCACCACCACAACAACAGCAACATTGAAAATAGATTCTTGCAATAGTTCGACCCTGATTTACAGTTAAAGTAGTATGCAACAGGTAACGCAAAATTTTCCTATAATTCAATTTAAAAAAATTACCAGAAAATATTGTTCTTCACAATTTGGAACATCTCACTGGTTTTGATCGATACAATTGGGTGAACGTTTGAAAATGGATGTAACTGTAATATTGCACGTATTCATACCTGTGCCTGTTATGATTCAGTTTCTAAACATGACAGGAAAATAATTATATTATCAAAATATGGTAAGAAAGGAGTAATTGAACATACTGGCTCTCATTAGGTATAAAAATTCTCTCGAAAGTTCGCGAATCTTCAAACCCAACTCTACCAATATTCATCAGGTTCATTAATGTTGTATAATAATATTGCATTCTCTGTCACCTTGATTAGGTTGCGTAGGTTACTTTTATTTCGTTTTGTTTGTTTGTTTGTTTGTTTGTTTTACGTCCCGTCGAGAATTTTTCACTCATATTGAGACGTCACCAGCTGTAGGTGAAGTACCACAAATTTAGACTTATGCTTAGCGCTCAGGGCCGTAACAGTGAGGGTTCTTTAACGTGCCAACGCCTTTTATTTCGTGAATTAATATCCTCTTTGTATGAGAAATAATAAACTGTATATAGTTCTCATTTCTCCATACATGCAAATTTTAAAACATTTTTAATTAAGGTAATTTAAATGAATTTAGCCAAAATCAATTTCTTTCAATTATTTTCCCAAAAAACATCTGAAAAAAATATTTTTTTGGTCTTATTGCCTCAAGAGTAAAAATTAAACTAATTTGAAAATTGTGGAACTTCAATAGAACGGTACTCTTCCAGAATCTGGAATCGAAGTTCTATGTAGTTATACATAAGGCAAATTCCAATATTGTGATTATACCTCTCATCGTGGAAAAATGAATAAAAGCTTATAAATAAATGGCTAATTATTCATGGCAAGATTGACTGATTCATTTTTTTTTTTAAATCTAACCATAAATTAAAAACAATTAATTTTCCTCCGATAATAGAGACTTTGTATTCATATTTTTAGATACATTTTAAGGCGAATTTTTTTTTTCATTCTGATAAAGATGCACTGGTCCCGGATATTTTTATCTCATATTAATACTTCGCATATATTTCCCAATGTGAAAAGTGAAACTTTTGATTTTCAAGATTGGGGTCACAGTTCAAGGACAATGAAAGAAATGCAGACAAAATTAAAGCAAAATCCTTAGTGCTGGTGATATGAAACTGCATGTATATTTTCTCTTTTTGTGAGGTCAACTCTATTGATTTTCAGAATCCAGGATTAAGGTCATTGAAAGGGATATTGAATTCCTTAAGAATAAGATATTCGGAGCTAATTATTTCACTGGGAATCATCCAACTTTGCATACCTGCTTTCCATGGTGAGAAGTAAAATCCTATTGATTTTCACTTTCAAATGTTAATGTTACTGGAAGAAATTGTGGGCAACAATCAAAACAACCCAAGCACTGGGGTTCAGAAATACTGCATACATAAGTTCAGTTATAAGAGGGACAAGGCTATTGATTTTCAAGAACAAGTCACGAGACAGACAGGGGAGACGATCATGTTTTATCTGCTGTGACAATTTGACCAAACAATTACAAAATTCTTTTCTCTTTTGGGGATTAGTTTGATGTTCAATTAAGTGGTATTGGTGCTTTCTGAGTGTAAAAAGAGTTCGAGTTGGCTAAATCCGGAAATCGGAAATCCAAGCGATATATTTGAAATCTTATACAAATAAATGTTTAAGAAGTTACTAATTAAACGATATTTGTCATCTTTACTTTGTGCCTAAATCAGATTCGATTCGAGTATCAATATAGCCAAAACTTACACTTTTTTCTAATTCATCTCAGTCGCGGTAGCTTAGTGGTTCGAGCCCCGCTCGTGCCATGGCCGCGTCAAACCTAAGACGTAAACATAGGCAGTGATTGTTCCTTCGCCAAACGCTCGGCATTTAGAAGTCAGAATCATGGGTCTTTCGGATATAACCTTAAAAACGGGAGTCCCGTGTCGCGGCAGGTGTTGGCACGTTAAAGACCCTCATTGCAAGGGCCCAGAGCATAGGTCTAAATTTGTGGTACTTCACCTACAACCGGTGACGTCTCAATATGATTGAAAAATTCAATCATCATCTCAAGAACTTACTTTCATGTCTCAAAATCATAATCTTGACGTTAATGTCCATGTTTCATAACTTATTCGGTGTTAAAATTAATCATATTAACATCATTAACATACACTATGAGCTGTTAGGATAACATCGGTTCAGTTCAGTTCATTACTTAAACTATATACAATGGTACATTATGTACATGTTTTTATAAATTACAAATAAATATTGTACATGCCAGAAGTAAATATTAAGTAGAAAGGCCGGTAAATATTATGTGTGCAAAAACAATTCATGGAGAACGGACTAGTCTATAAATCTTTGTAGCGATAATGAACAAGCATAATATTGTCAGTCATTTTACAATTAGTTTTTACATTAAAGGGACTGATTTTCACTTTCAGTTATCAAAATCTATTGCCTAATGTGTTTAAAAGGTTTTACAAAAATATGGTTATACATGTACGACATAAGCTAATGATAGAGAGTTTATCATTTTTTGTGTAAACAAAGATTGAGGAATGTCATTGTTTACAAAGTTTGAAAATGAATCGTTATTGATCTAAGTTATGATATATATCCCATTTCAAGTATTGTTTATGTAAAATATTGTACCATTTAAAAGTTAAATTTGTGTCTGTGCAAAATTGGGATGCTTTAACATTTGACTAGTTTGTTTGTAAACAATTTTGTTTACATAACACAAAGTTAAGGCTAAAATGTTGCTCCTGTCCTTGCATTAAGGTCCAAATTTTGGTTGTCAACATTAAATGAGTTATATTTTTAATGTTTAACATCTAAAATGAAGAAAGTACACTAGTCCCTTTAATTCAGAAAATTTACGTACATTAGGGTTGATATAGTGTTGAGAGACCAGGATAAGTTCTAGCCATCAAGAATCACCTTTATCTGTTGCAATGTTGGTGGACATTTTTACATAGACAACAGGGAGGCCATTGTTTGAAATAGTATGTTAGTGTCCAAAGGAACACCAACCCTGTAGGTGGAAATCCCACAGTCATGTAGAATATACCTATATGCATCGTAAAAAATTATAATTAAAATTTTATGAGTTCACTTCTGTATGTGACTTACTCTCATATCAGAAATATTTTAATGTGCATAAACTGATACAATAACTCGAGACAAATCAATCACATATTCGCGGAGCTGCAAGCAGAAAACACCCTCCATTTTATTACCATAACCTCCGTATTACCATAACCTTAACATCAAATCAAACTACGACAGTAAAAAAAATATTTATGTCTTTTTTAACAAGAGGCCCACGGGCCTTATCAGTCACCTGAGTATTATTTAGTCCCAAAGACTATGAAATCTAGAAATATTTACCGTTCTGCAGATCCAAGATAAATTCTATTAGTCAGCAACAGAATAAAATTAAGTGTGTTCTTAAAATTTCAATACCCCAAACATTAATTTAGCTGATGAAATCGTTTATTCACATAATATAAAATATATAAAATTAACACTATATGACTAATTTGGACTCGTCCTAGAGTCAGAACCTTGGGGTTGTGAAATCACAATTTTGATATATTCTTTTCTGCTTCCTCTAAATATGCATTTAGTTTTTATACCACATCAGCAAACTTAAAGAAGTCTTTCAAATGATAAAGACAATAACCACTGTAATAATTTTGGCCCCGCCCGGGAACCAAAACCGCTACTCTCTGGGATCATGGAGTTTATAATCTATGGTAGAGGACTACCTAATCCTTCTAAATATATAATTAGTTTCAATTTAGTATCAAGAGCATGAAAAAAGATATCATTTAAATGTTATAACATATACACTATATATTCTAAGTATCTCCCTTCTACCCTGGGAATCATAAAAGTTTACAACTTTGGTAGAGGCCTTCCTGTTCTATATCACTATGCAGTTAGTTTTTCTTAAAGATATGCGGTTACAGAGAAGACGATTTTTTGAAAATTGGTCAATTTTTGACAGTTTTCGCCCCGCCCCTAAGGCCCCAGGGATGCAGAAATCCTGCAATTTACAATTTATATCACCCTTGTCTCAAAGATGCTTGCTACCAAATTAAAAATGAATTAAAATAGTAGTTATCAAAAAGAATTTAAAAATGTTCAACTGTTAATACATTTAATCACTGATCAATTTGGTCCCATCCTGATTCCAAAAACTCCTACTTCTGGAATCATAAAATTTACAATTTTTGTTAAAGGGTCTACCAGTTTATTCTAAATATCTATTTAGTTTCAATTTAGTATCAATAGCATTAAAGATTTTTAAAAATGTTTTACACATAAACACTATATACCAAGTTCAGCCCCGCCCTGGAGTTAGAACTTCTACACCGGTGATTATAAAATGTACAATCTTCCTGCGCGACATGAATAAACATTTAGTCTTTGTTACAGATGTTGTAGAGAAGATTTTTTAAAAAAAAAATGGTCAGTTTTGACAGTTTTTGTTCCACCCCTAAGGCCTCATGGGTGCAAGAGTCCTGCAATTTACAAAGATGCTTCCTAAAAAAAATTGAAAAAAAAATTGGAATGGTACTAGGTAGTTATTAAGAAGCACTACAGATGCAACCAATTGCAATAGGTCACCTGAGTGCTCAGATAAGCTAATAGATACTTACTAGAAAAAAAATGAGATTTCTGTTTAAAAACACGTTAAACATTACCAATTACTAATTGACACAATGGTTAGAAGCATCCGTTTGGTACAAATTTCACACTTCGGTGAACGTAATAAATTCGAGGCGCCTTGTCCGAGCTTACCGGAAAGGCTAAACTGGTTCCACGCTGATTGGTGCTACACACAAACAACGGGTAAGCGGTAATTTGATTAGCCAAATGAGCCCACTTTATTGGTCCATTGATTTTTCCGTTGCATGAGAGAAATTCCAAATGGTAACGTCGTTAGCCTCCTCGAGCTTGCACTTCACCGCATCGTAACGTTGTGCAGTAAACTGTGACGCCACAACTATAGCATCGTTAGTTACAAATAGCGCATTTCAACAACAAATAAATCTAGTGAACTCTTCAAAAGTCGTTTTGGCATCAACTAACTACTGTGCAAACAATGCAGATATTCTTAACAGTTTTACGTGGGTCATTTTGTTGTGTTAGCCTAGCTAGCCGTTAAAACGCGTGAAAAAACGGTATGTACAGCCCAAATCATTGGCGCTTACCTGTTGTACATAAGAGAAGCGAGGTCAACAGGGTATCAGTTTACGAAAAGACACGAGAGGATGCGATTGGTGACATCTAGACACCTGATTGCGTTATGAGTTAAAATTCGCTTTCGTTTCTCACCACATGCGTGTTACTAAATAAGGCAATATTATGTCGAATAGTATGGTTTTTTTTCAACGCTTTTGACTCCATCAAACTGGTCCCATGTGATAACATTGAAGGAGTTGTCAATAACTATTGCTATATACTGCAAATTGATATGATTTTTAAGTACATGTATGTCTAGGAAGCAAACGACGCTAGACGTGAATTCCCAAATTTTCGTTAAGTGTTGATTTTTCTTATGTCATGTGTTATCTTAGCCAAAATCACTTGATTGAAATAATGCTTGGTTTCCCTGTCTTACAAATGACTGTACATTTTTTTTTATCTGGCCAATTTCTAAGTAATAGTAACGTTCTGTCTAAATTTGGGGCGGGTCCAGAAGATTTTCAAAGATTGTATGTAATTTTCAAACGGATTTTCAAAGGTGTGTAACCCTTCGTACCCCTTCCGCCCCCAAAAGTGGATGGAAGATTTGAAGACCCTACATGTAAAATGACAATAAATGACAATCTTGATATTCTTAACCTTTGGTTAAAGGTTGTATGGTCCTGTTATTTTTTTTCGTTCTTTTTTTTTCAAAGTGAACAGAATTGCTATTTCCCCTTAATGACATTGTTTGAAAACATTGCTTGTAAAGGGAAATCTAAAAAGTAATTTGCCGTTTGTGGTGAGAATTTCTGCGAATGCTTATCATTCGATTCAAATAGTGGAGCATGAGGCCCAGTGCACAGATGAATCATATCCAGTTAATTCTGTTATTCTTCGTTGTTTCAAACGTATGGTCTGTTCTTTTAGGACTGGTGTCATTTCTCGCCGATTCGAAGCCATGCTAAAAGTTTATAAAAAGCCCCATCGCATGAAGAGAATCCCAACACGACATACACAATTCAAACGCAAGTGTCTAAATATTGGTTTGAAAGAACGTAAAGAAACAAAGATATTTAGAAATTACCAAGAGAAATTGATAGTTTTATTCCTCTTATACAGAAACTTGAAACATTTATGGGACGGTATTGTAATAACTAAATACACAGCTTTACACAGATAATTTAAGGCCAGGCCGCCGATGATCTCTGAAAGTCATATGGACACGTGACTGTCACTTGATGTATCTTCTAAATATACATTAGAAATGGCCGAGTGACTGTTGTTTGTAAACACCGATATAAAACCAAATAATTCTAAATAAAACAGGTGAAATAATGTATGAAATGTCTACAGCCTCATAAATACGTACGAGTGACAGTATTTTTACAAGGTGAACAAAAGAAAATGGAAAAAAATCGAGTAAAGTACCTAAGAGTGGGTGGATACGAAAGACGAAAATAAAATCACTCTTAAAAAGAGTTAAAATCTATCAAGTAGTTTTAAAATGTGTACATTTACCATAGCCTGTAAATGAAACACCCGAGTAATTAAATTTGAAATACTGGAATGTGAAAATAAGAACACGGTCAAAATTGTCAAATTTAATTTTATAGTCGAATTTTGGTAAAATTTCAACGCATGTGGGTCGACTCTCCCTTTTTTTTGTAACCAACACAGAAAATCTGAATATATACACTTTTCAGTCCTCGGAAAGGTGGAGCAATGACCCACTTTACATGGAAAATGTAAATATCTTATACAAAATAATCTCGTTTTCTAAAAAATAAAGTCGCTTGCATAGGAGACGGTATATGATGCATGATTTAAAACTTTATAAAGATTGTAGGCAGGTTGGTCTCGTGGTCTAAATCGCTGGACATAAAGGTGATTTGTAAGCAGAACAGTTTGGTTAATCGGTTCGATATATCTAATATCTCCTTTATTTTTGTAAATATTTGGAAGAAATATTATTTTCATGAATATTTTGCCCCGTGGGGATCCGGGTTAGAATAGGTCCTCGGTACCCCTTGCTTGTCGTAAAAGGCGACTAAATGGGGCGGTCCTTCGGAAGAGATCGCAAAAACCGAGGGCCGTGTTGCAGCAGGTGTGGCACGATAAAGATCCCTCCCTGCTATAAGGCCGTAAGCGCCAAGCATAGGTCTACATTTTGCAGCCCTTCACCGGCAATGGTGACGTCTCCATGTGAGTGAAAAATTCTCACGGAAAACGTAAAACAATACACAATCAATCACAAATATTTTCTATTTTATCACTGATTTTTTCTAAGATATATTTTCAAACATCAGTTTATCACAAGAAAACATATATATGATAGAAAGTATGTTTATACGATGTATTTCGATAAACAGGTATATCCATCGCTTTGTTCGCCCATCTTCTGTGTCGGAAGTCGGATGATACAGCTTTAAACAAAACACTGCTACGTCAATCACCGGTGATAATCAATCGCAACATCTCGGCCCTTTCCGGTAAGCGGAAACCAATGTCCAACGTGGTACAAAAGCTTCCAATTTTATATCAAATCAAATCACGACTATAAAATATATTTTTTGTCTCTTTTTTTTAACAGTAAATATTTGCTAGATATGAGATTTTCCCCATTGTAATTTGAAACATGTTGATAATTAATAATTAGTGACTTAATTGCACATTGGTTAAAGCATTCATTTTTTACTCCCAAACAGTCAGAGAATATTCGAGGTGATTTTTCCTCCAAACTTGCCGGAAAAACCAGAGAAGTTTCGATTGCTGTAATATTACGTACATATTCGTGTTTAAGAACGCTTTGGATAATTTCTCTCACCAAAGAGCGCGTTACGCAAGCTTCATGTACACTTGTAAGTAAAGTTTGTGTAACGTGCTCTCTGATATATATATATATATTCAAATCAAAGTATGAACATTTCCTCACACACACACACACACACACAGAGGGAGAGAGAGTCCGCCACCACAAACATTCAGTTATAAAAAAAGTTGATTTATCAATAGAACTGGTCGTGCACTAAAACTCTGGATTGTCTCCTTTCATCCATGTGTTTTATAGGTCTCTTTGGACTAGAGGAGACATATATTACACAGCATGATTAATGGAACAATTACAAAGAAGTTGTGGGATGTTTATTACGGGATAGGAAAAAAATATGATTTTACTGGATTGATTCATTCTCAGGATAATTTTCAAGAAGAAATATTGATAAAGCAGTTTTCCACGGTTTGGTTTTGCTATAATTTATGATTAAATTTGTAGAGAAATGGGGTTTCTCGAATATTAATTTAGATATGTTAAATAAGATAAATGATTCGTATTAGCACAAATATTTTACTGTGTATCCATCTCGATTGTATTACAAATATTCAAAGTGATCATAAAAATATGCCAGCAAAAGAGTAAAAACAGAATATAAATTCCCTGGGGCGGCTGGAGCAATGTTAATATGACAATAGCCTCCCACGATTGATGTACAGGTGAAATATCACCACCTTTATGCGCCCCTCGGTGCATATCAAATTATATTGCTTAACCGACAGGTGTGATATATTTCATACGGTCTAATCGCACTAATTGATAACATGGATACCTGAAGGTTGTTTCTAAATTGTCGCCATGTGGTATAATGGGTCTCATAGAGAAAATGTACACAGTCATGGTACCGTGTGAATACAAACTATCTCGTTCTTCCCCGTTATCTATGTACAAGGACAAAACTGCCATCTGTGTAAATGCAATGCACGGTCGATATGATACCGACTAGTCTTGGTTAAACTTATCACCAGATACGATCTAGTGATTAGTTTCCTCGTCTAGGTAGGGGAGGGATAAAATTGGTGGCGACTCCTTGCCCCTACAGGTAGTTTGATGAAACCGTTGTTGTAGATAAAGGTCACATGACGGAACACTAACGCATTTTTGTTGGGTTCCTTAAAGATCGACAAAACGATGAATCTATATATATATATATCAATGTAACAGCATAGCTCTTCGTGTTTATTCTTTCGCAATTAAAAAGGCAATAAATCACGTGATTGATATAGAATCCCGGGTGTTTATGTGTCGCCACACGGCGCGTTATCTTGTCTTTCTTATTGATGTAGACATCTGATAGACATGGTGTATTCACAATGATTAGATTCTCAAATTGTCACCTGTAAACAGGTCTGTCGATTGCAATTCTTTGTCATATTTACCTCTTATATATGATGACATTATATCTATCGCTCATTCTGGGTTTTTTCTCCCGATATGTTTCTTGATTTAAATACGTGCTTTTTAAATTATAATGATCACCATTTTAAGAGCAAGGTTCGCAAACTATAGAATTAGTATCAAGAGCTATGACACGCCTTAGGTCGAACACACACACACACACACACACACACACATCGTTGCATTTATCCAATAATGGTGTTTAAAAAACGGGCATTTATTCACCTAACTTTACTTCCGAATTTGTAAATAATGTACATTCACCGTTTTTAACTGAAGTATAATATGTCAACTTTCGGAATAGGTTAATCACCGAGTATGAATAAGCTTGACCGAATCTATATGTAGGCGAACTACTACACGAGTTTAACTAAAATGTACATTTAAGAAACGTTTTCCACTTTTTGTGACATAATATACCTCGGGTCTATACTTCATCGAATACTAATGTGCTCCATTCAATGTGCTGGTGTGAAGAGACTCCAGGTGTATCATCTCATTTCTTAATTATGCTTCCCCATATATATATATATATATATATATCTGTGTGTGTGTGTGTCGTCAATTTCCAATTGTTGGACCAACCGGTGCCAGAAGTTTGTTCGAGTCGTGAATTATACATCGGAATGCCGTGGATGAGAAAACACCTTCAAATCAGCGAAGGCATGACCCTCTTTGCATGAAACATGCGCTAACAATAGTCGTGCACTTGCTGGTATACACAGGGACAGTATCGCCCCCGGTCTAACTGGCGCCAAGGAGCTCGTAAGAGGAGCGATAATTAGAAACCGAACTCCACCTGGGGTTAACCGAGCGGAACGCTAACAAATGGTTACTTTTGCTTTACCGCATCAAATTACACACCGCTATTGGTTCACTTCTCGGGGCTTTTTATTGTCACTTTCATTCTTACAAACTTTCTACACTCTTTTCGCATCTTACCAAAATTCAGTCTGTTTTTCTTTCGGTAACCTTCGTTATTTTCTGATTAAACAAACGGATAAGACACGATAAGGTGAAATCAGCCTACGAACAAAGGCAGACGCCACTCCAAGGTGTTGACCGTCACACAGCGAAATAAACACCTGTCGTCGGGATGTCTGATTTCATTTAATGACATGCCATTCAGCACCTCGTAGGCCTACGATGTAAACACACGTATGCTTTACTTCAAAATCACTTGTTAAAATGAAACTACAAGTGAAAACTTGCATTTTGTTTGAAATTCATTAATGAGAGAATGTTTAAATTTTCAAAAATCCAATTAAAGATCGATTAATTTTCGTTTTAAAGAAAACAGTTAAATAAATGTGAATAGAACCGAATAAAAATTGTACAAAAAAATATTCAGGTCTGAAAATTTTAAATGAAACAAACACAAATGATATTTAATAGATAATTATAATTTATTTTTCTAGCACCGATTTAATTCAAGCACATTTTTCTCAAATAAGAAAAACCTCACAAAAACAGGGGATGAGGATCATTGCACATAATGTTTTCAGCATCCACTTGATCCGTGTATTCTTTATCAAGGGAAACAAATAAAATGGACTATATCACAGTTAAGAAAAAAACCACTTTGCAACAAAGGAGTAATTAACACTAGAAATAAAATTGACTTGAAACGAGGCATGAATTCTGGCCAAATCTTCTTGACTTGCACTCTAATAACGTCTCAACAAGTATTGGGTTTCCTAGCTTAGCAGCTGGCGCCGCATCAAACGGGCGGTATGTTCAACAAAAATAAACGTATTCATAAAGCGCTGCGTATACAGGGCTTATTTGTGCAACACAATACGCCGAAAAACACCATCTGGATCCCCGTTTGATCATATCATAAATGATCTACAGTCAGTGGTTCCGTCGTTAATCCCGCAGCCAAGTTTTTCCCCGCGCACCGTTATCGACAGAAGCAGTAATAATTCGACCAGATGTTTCACTTGTAAATTTACTCTGGAGCAAGTGATAGCTCTCTAGCGGTTAAAAATTCGTATTCCAATAAAATATATTCATGACTTTTTTGGTGTAGTTATTGTAGTAAATTTCCGTTTTCTCGATATTTCTCAATTTCTAAAGTTTATCAATGACGTCTCCTGGCTCTTCCCTCCGTTTGAATTGTCCGTGTACACAAATCCACGCACTCACCAAATTCTGTTCTGGACTCTTTGTTATCAAAATTGTCAATTTCAGTTAAGCGTCCAAGAGCCATTATATAACTACTTGCTATTCTAAGGATGGCGAGTTTGGATAATTTCTGATTATATGAATAGGACGGCACAGCTCTTCTAAGATTTTCAAAAGCAGCACTAATTGTATGGACACGGGTTCTCTCACGAGCGTTCGCCTCAATTCGACGTTCTCTTGTCATGTTTTTGTAATTTTTCCTGGATTTTTTACTTCCATTTTTGCACATACTGTCCGATACATAACCATCCTCTGCATCTTCTTCGACAGTGTTGCTGCTGATTGTAATGTTTTCATTTTCATTATAAGTCACATTTTTCTCACTAGCTCTATCTACACGACTTTGAACCTCCACCTTCTCGGAAGAAGGGATATAATTTGAGGTATTGTTTCTATTCAAATAATCCAGTCTAGGAACATTCAAATGAGAGTGTGGAGGTGGAAAAGGTAACCCTGGATGTCCATAGGGAAATCCTGGAATTAAATACCCAGGAGGTATGTGTGTGGGAAATAACACGAGTCCATGAGGAACGGGGGGAGAACTGTTCGAATCACTTTGATGTCCCCCTCGCGGTTCCTCTCTTTCGGGAAGAATCATTCCGCTAGGACACCTTGCCGGAGAATTAGGAGAATCTTCATTATTATTGTCAGTGTCCTCACTTCGGCCACTCTCGGAACAAGCACTTCCGGGACTAGGACTATCCGGACAGAATCGTTTGATGCTGAAATCTGTTCTCTTTTTTGGTTCACTACTTTTCCTTTTGTTTTTTCTCACGGGTGAATCGTCAATTTGACACAAGTCTTTCTTCCTCAACATATTCCTGGAAGGACAGGGGAATACTGTTCCCGGGGAGGGAGACCTCCTGTAGTCTACAGGCATGTCTTGAATACTCATGCTCCCTCGGTCGCCTGCTTGTCAGTGCGACAGGTAGCTCCGATCTGATTGAGTGCGCTTAAAACACTGTGTGTGTTATCGCGCTCTTGTTTACACTCTAAACCTAGTCATACAGTCGGCCAGATGTTAAATGTTGAAGAATTCCTTGGATGTACGCTATTTATTGACTAATCGCGTTCAGATGGTTATCTCTCATATAGGCAATTGAAGCGATACAAATAAAAACCACCACTGACGCCGAATGCATTGCTCCTTCACCACAAAAATCGTTAATATGATGCTTATAGAAATCAAATTTCGCACATTTTTCTACGATATGGTATGGAAATTGGAAAGCGCACTGTACAGGTCCTTTTATATTAGGCTTCACACCACGGTAATTACCGCAGCTCAGCGCCAGGTGGCTGAATGAAGCAGCGTCTCTGCGTTGGAGTGATCTAATGATTTTCTCTCTTTCTCGTACAGGACGAGTCCACTGTTCAAACGTAGGGATTAAATGCTGTGACAAGAAAATAAGAAATCTTTTTACTGCAAGTGTTAATATTGCCGCAGGATTTTGGAACGTCAACGCGATGAAAGATTAAGATGATTTTCAAAGTCGCCAGATTGTTAGGCCTTATCTCTCGCCCAGGGCTTGTTGTAACACCGAACATGCCTTGTTATGAGATTTAAAAAAAAAATAACGGTAAAGAAGCTTTTGGCATTGGCACTAGAAGAATGCTGTTGCGTGTTTCCCCATAGTCTTATTGCACGGGATTACTCGATCTAATTTGGCTAAACATCTGGAAGCACACGAAAATAATTAGTTTGGCGACTACAGAGAGAGAGAGATACATCGGTCGTTGAGTTATATATATATATATATATATATATATATATATATATATATATATACGCGATAATTACTTCACTGGGCGCGTGATAAGATTTGATTTTCGACACCTGCTGCTATCAATCGAACGAAAATGATGAGCATGTCGACGGCACACATCACCAAGGCGACGCGATTGGTGGTACATCGACATTATGTAGAATTCACCTTTTCATCAACGTGAATTAAAGGGGCATTGTTACCGTAATGACTAAAATTGCTTACAAAACACTGAGTTATTAAAATTCATATGGAAACAACGGCGAAAACATTGTACGAAAGTAAATAATTCAGTGCAGAGAACTTTCACCTAAGTTTCACAAGATTCGATTGAAGGTCCCTTTTCTTAATGTCTGTTTTACTTTTCATTTTTTAAAACGCACTCCAGCAGTTCAGAATGAAATATTTTTGGTTTAATGTAAAAGCCTCATTGGTGGCAAACAAATTTCTGTAAGGAAGATGACTTTTTCGTCATTTTAATTAATGATAATTTCAAACGAATTCACACACACACACACACACACAGAGAGAGAGAGAGAGAGAGAGAGCATATTAATATACACAAAACACTAACTGTATAGATGTAGAATTTTTTTTTCGGGTAATGAATAATTGTTGAACATTTGAATGGACAGTTATACTATAGTCGAACAGCTCTAGTGACAGATAGCTTTTCGGTCATGTCTGCAACTAGACAAGCGGCGTCGCTCGGTAGATATATCATCTATTTCTGAATTAGAAATGCGCGTTAAATCATCTTCTCTAACGACATATAATTAGTTCGAAATTAATTACCTTTGAATTACTGTCATACTTTCACTCCATGATTGGCTATTTGCAAAACAGGTGGTATGTCTCTTAAAAAGAGAGAAGAGATAGCGTACATTTAGGGAAACCAGTGCATTTATGTTGTACATAAACATGTATAAAACAACACAATTATGAACTCGTTATGAACAACGCATTGCTATTATCATTCGATGTTTAAACAAAATTAGTTTAATTAGCAAAACAGACCAATTGAAACAAAAATATTCCACGGGATTTTCTTAGATCCGCCGTGTAAATTATAATCTGCATCAGATTCCCGGCATCTGTTTGTTGCAGACCTGTTATGTGTTTTGCCAAGGTGGTTGTTTTCTGCGCGGCTGGCGAAGGTTTGGTGCGATCGCTTCGGTTTTGACACACTACATGTTAGCAGTAGCCTGTCTGACGCCTAGTCTCCCGTGCGGCATAACATCTACTGCTATTAACTGCATTAATTGTTTAACCATATGTCGGAACGTAATAAATTTTATTTCGCGTGCATAATCATCAAGTCGTATCGTATCTGTAAAAGATCGCTGGAGAATGTCAGTGGAGTTTTTATCAGCTATGTAACTGTGAAAAAACTGGGAAGGCTAGCAGTTCTAAAGATGATGGGATTTTTATTTTGATATTCATGAGAGAGAGAGAGAGAGAAAGAGAGAGAGAGAGAGAAATCAAAGAAATGAACGATCAGTCTTCACATTTCTCTGTTGTATTTTCTCCAATTATAACGTCGATCTATTAAAAAAAATAATCAAATCTTTGACATATGACATTAGCATATACACACGTCAACAATTCCCTGATGCTAATCATTTCAATGATTTTTTTAATTCTGAGATAAAATCTCTTTATTGATAAGAAAATTTAAAAATAAATAAATAAAATGCTACGAAAAAACGGCCTCGCAGAAGCGTTTGAATTTTATACCCACCCCCTTTTCTTAACGCAATCTAATCTGTATATATATTTTTTTAAGTATTAGACTTTCTAAATCCGCTAATACGTGGCAAAAACAGGAGGTCTGTACACTCCTGTATGATATGTTTAAATCGTTTCAATAATATCTTTTAGTGCGAATAATTCCTTTCGCGGACTTCAATACCCTTATTCACACCTCGTCTTTACAGAAAGGCCCGGCTGAGTACGGCGCCTGGCTGTCTGCATACCTTCTAACAAGCATAACCAACGGTTAGTAAAATGTTTGTTCAGCGGCTACAAGGGCGACAGGTAAAGCGTTATACTTTAGATAACTTCACCCCTTTAAAACCAGCTTGTTTCCTATTGTAAGGCAAATCCAATTAAGTGTAGTTGGTCATGCTTCATGCGGGTGTTAGCCAAAAATATCTCCCCGGAAGACAAGATAGAAGAAATATCCACGTTAACACGGGCTGAAATGTCTACTTTTAATTTATAAAATTAATTAAAACGTACATCAAATGAATTTTCTAATATAACAAGGTAATTTAAAACAATAAATAATAATATTAATCATCGTCATCATCATCATCATAGTCTAATGATATTGAGAAATCGCGGAAACTTCAGAAACGATCAACAGTTTTCTCGAACTGATATATTTATTATTTTTCAGTGCATTTTGATCTGCAAACAAAATTGATAGAAGAATAATCCACTACAGCTGACACATACCACTACTTACAGTCTTTATTCTGTACAAAAGTAGCAATATATCTATCGACCTTTCATTATGGAAATTCCACTTTTATCAACATTTCATATTAAAACATGTAACTCAATTATGAAAAACTCTACTCTATTTGGTTAGTAGCATCTTTTTGACACCTTGTAATCACACAACCACCTGCTCACTGCTTTCGTACTTATGTAAATATAGAATCGAAAGCAAATTATTGCGTTACCATTCACCATGACTGTTACCTATTTTGTAATGATTACATGAATGGAGATTAAATTATGCATAAAATTGCTTTAAAGTCGGTTATATTCTTTAAGTGTGGAGCCTAGCGTCTTTGACATGCGATAGCGTGACGAAAGCTTTCGTTTTGGTCTTGATGAAATATGTACATCATTTACATGTAAAATCACCGAGATATACCGGTACATAAATTGTAAGTTTAATTTCTAAAAAAGACATTATGCCATATTCATGAATGAATTGTTCGGTTTCCGATTGCCGATTTTTGGCCATCAATGAATTAGAAGTATAATTCTCAATGGCCGATTGACTGTTTAACTCCCAGCTCAACATATGGAGTCGTCGCCACTGCCGGTGAAGGGCTACAAACTTAAGGCCTCTGTGCTCAGCGTTTACCGTCTTGGAACAGGGAATGTGAAATCATTGAAGGTTATGAACAGGGATCAATCTTTAAAAAAACCCCAAAAAACAGTTCAATACAAAGTTTAGAGGAGGACAAACAGACCCTTGGAAACACCAGTGGAGGAATCAGATGCCCAGGAGGACCATACCCTGTTGACCGGTCACACCCACCGTGAGCCCATATCTTGATCGGGTAAACGAAGTAATCTGTAGTAAAATTCAGTATGTACAGAGCGGCCTTAACAATTGATATAGAACACGACAGAGAGCATTCGACCAAATGACAGACTGTATTAGCAAATAATATTATTATAACAACCATTATACAATTTTGAAAGCTGACTATAAACGAGTTGGTTACGTCAACTTACATGCCAGTAGGCTGTCTCGGTTTAGAAAATAATCATACGCAGAACATGCTCTAGCGTATCGAATCAAATATACGCAGAAGATAATGGAATAATGAGATCTACATAATGTGGGAAGTTGACAATGAAAATACTGAAATCATCCCGTATGTCAAAAATTATCTTTTTCGCTCAGTTTCCAAAATCATGTGAAAAAGTATTATGTTGGAAATTATCACGATTAGATATTTTAGCCTTTAAACAGTTGATGATCATAAGCTGCGACGAAGGCAGGGACACTTTCGCCTACATTCTGGGACAATCGATTCGAACAACTGAATGTATTAAGAGTCTTTTTGAAAAGAACTTATATTTCTATATAGGAAATACCATTAAAATCAGTTTATTTATTTGTTGCGAAATAACTCGGCTAGAGACGTTGCATGTCTGTATGCTACCTTTCTCGTCTTACCGGGAAAATACTCTATACAGCACTTTCTCATTTATTTTTTACCCGAAAGGAATACTACCCTCAAATCCACGTTTTTCGCATGTATGTAAACTGCTCGAGTGCACACAGCTATCAACATTAAATAGTTCCTCTGTAATTTGATTGCTTCACAAAATTTCTTAATCAAGGGCACACAAATTAAAACAAACGGTAAAGGGGAAATGAAAAAAAAAATCGCCCAAAGAAAAACAATATTCTTTTAATTACATATATATGGAATTTGACAATCACCGATGTGGTACCTGTGCTTCTACAGGGCGGCATAAAAAATCAATACACCTCACGTCGTTAATTCACTTCACCGATACTCAAAATATTTTTTAATCTTGCTCTTTCTACAAACACTTGGGGAGGATTTTTAATGCGAATAAAACACATGAGGTGGGGGGAACAGCTAAAATCAAAATCATAAACACCAATGAAGTGGAAAAAACCCTAATACCTTTCATTTGATAACAATTCAATAAAGAGAAGTGATAATGTGGTATTGATCTACACATCTATTTCAATAGATTTTCCCTCTCTTTTGAACGGAAAGAACTCGGCAACAGCAACAGCACAGTTACATCTCCTTGAAAATTGATCGCAATCCTGAAAACCCGATGCCACCACTCGTATTGTACATCTGGTGGATTTCTTCAAGTACATTTATTTTCTCTTTGTGCACAACTGTCTTGTCACCTTGGTAATTGATGACCAAGTCCCACAGCCAGATCTGAACAGTGACATCTGGACAACACGCGTCAAACCATCTAAACGTGTCTTTTATCCTGTCTCTATTTTGTTGTTATTATAACAATATTTTGACCCCAGGTGAAAAGTCACCCATTTTGATGTTTGTGTGGTAGTATTTCAATATCAGTCATACTTGGTATGCAAAGAAAGTAAATGGCACACTTTGGTTTTGTTTACTAGAGAATCATAAGCTCTACACGATGTTACTTCAATACTACAAAATTCTTTGAACTTACAATACGGCATTATTGATAATTAATTTTTATTTATTGATGACACTATTGTAGATGGTTGAAAGACATATCTAAACTTTTGCTCTGTATACAAGTCTTTGATAAACACAAATAAGATGGATCATACAATTAGACCATCATTTACTATAAAGGAATTTACAATAATCTCCCTTTTTGAAGATTTCTGAAGAATCTGCTAAGAATATCTTAAAAAATAATTTTCATGCAACTGATTTTTTTTTTTTTTTTTTTTGTGCAATCATTCATCGATTCGATGACCTTATGCTTTTGTTCCTGTGACAATGCAGCGCGTGTTGTATCGAACATCTTGCGTTCTGAGCGCCACTGTGATGTTAAGCAACAGTGCATTTATCCTCAACACCTGCCAACATCCGGGTGTCGTGCAAGGCTGCTTCTTCCAACTCTGTATGCACAGCAATATAAACGTGACAATGTAAAACAAATATTGGCGCTCTTTGTTTTCATGCTTAATTTTCTTGGAATACGCGCTACCACCTGCGCTATTCCACCTGGACCATTGCTTGCACTCTAGTCTCTAATGAGCTAGTTTGTACAGCACGCAAGTCGATGGAGACAAATTGATAATCTCCATTTATTTAGGCTTTCCTTAGCACATGTCGATGACAGCATGACATATTGCGTTCCATTTCAAAATTTGATTTTTGCACACAAGAAATTGCGTTCTTTTCTTGATAACGAAACAATTTATTTAGTAAGCCACATTGCCTTCACATATAAACAAATTTAAATGAAATGTGTGCTCTTCATGTTATAAATAAGTATAGAATTCATAAATTAATGTAATTAATAATGTTGTTTTTTAACATGCAAACTATCAAATCATTTTGTACGTTCTAAAACTACAAAACAAAGTCGATCACATAACTTTACGAATTAGTCCGGCACACTGGCGCGACTGGAAGGAAGTGCTAGATCAAATCCGCGACACAGTCGCCCCACATCCTTAATTGTATCAGTGTGCGAGGACACATGGTTTCATATACCACATATCAGAATGTCTAATTTATATTATTTACGAATGAGAAAATAAAACCAAATAAAGAACCAAAAACGCACACACACTGATGCTTTTTTTTTTTTTTTTTTTCAAAATTAGCATATTTTGATTTGATAAATAATTCATCAGATATTCAAATTTTGCAATAATTAGACACGTTGAAATGTTATGAAAAAATATTAAAAATGAAAAAAGTCTCGTTTTGAACATATCTTATTGATATATATTGTACATTCAAATGGATCGATAACAAATTCTGACAACTTACTAATACCTCTTTTTATATATAATAAATAATACTTGTCAAGTAAATAAATTATTACACAAAGTAAAACTTACGACGTACTCCTTGTAAAAGAGTCATAGTTTTATCATATCCCAACCAAATATAGTTATACGTATAGGCTTCAAATTTGGAATGAGAGAAGCAGCCTCTTTTTGTCAGTTTTGAAAAGGCTTCAATTAAAACAAAGTATTTTTCATTTGGTATACGCATAATTAGATATCACCAATACTAAATTTAGACACACCTGCTTGTTTAATTTGATCTGTACTGGCGTAATTTTATTGGTGCTCCTGCAATAGATACATTGCACGCATCTGTGTGTGTGTGGGGGGGGGGGGGGGGAGGAGTAGGGGATGGGTAGGTATAAATTGTAATTGTAATTATGGCATTCTTCAATTTTGTCGTAGGTGATACTGAATTAATTTTGTAAGTCGATATAAATATATAGTGTTCAAGTCTTTTGCCTTATCAATGGCAAGAAACATTTTCATATCAAGTAGTTCAGAAGATCCAATATGAAAATGCTATGAAATATAATGAACCGGAAAATTTGCATAGTGCTGCTATACGGAAAGTAGTGTAAGTTAAAGAGATCTTTGGAAGAGTGTAAGATACTTAGTAATGTTCAAGTATATGAAATTTACGATCCATTGAACAAATTGTGTCTTCCATAAAATACAAAATACATCATGATATTGAAAAAAGACTAACAAATTTTGTTTTCACTTCCTTAATTTATAAAAAAAATGTCATTACATTCATGCCAAAACATATTAATTTTGCTTTACATGTATTTTGATTTGAAACCTCATACATGTATAAACAATGTATTTTTATGGTGTAAAATATCTTTATCATATTTAGAAATAGTGAATTGTTTTATTTGAGATGATCTTCACTTGCAATATTCCCTATCTAGAATAAGACAAACTGCTGTCAAAGGCACTGTAACGTGTGCATCTTAATGTGCGCATTTGTTTTTGTTTTTTTAAATGAAATACAAATTGTAATGTACTTTTGATTCACTATAACACAGTGCTTCTTTTATTCATTTCCTCTTTTCTGATAAAGTATATTAAATTTATGTCATCAACCATATATTTTTACTTCAGAGATATGAATTATTTTGAATGTAATGCCATGATCTGAAATTACTAGGGATATTGATATACATGCAACCAGCATGTACCATATCTACATAAATTGTGCGTAAAACCTGGTCGATCGATGGATTTTGATTAAAAAAAAATAATAATAAATAAATAAATAAAAAATAAATAAATAAAACAAAACAAAACTAAAAAAAAAAATAATAATAATAAAAAAAACCACCCTGAAATCAATCGTAAGTGAATCTGATAGTAGGACCACTTTCCATGTATGAATAATCACTAAAATTGTTCAGAAATGTGTAAATTTGAAATTTTTTAAGGTTGTTCTCATTACACTAGTACTAAAAGGTTTATTTCGATGAAGCATGATTTCACCATCGAAAAAGTAATACAAGCTCTCAGTTATTTTATATAAATATTTCATGATTTTTTTCCCCCGGAATGATAAGAAAGGTATTCTGTTTCCAAATAGGAGATGTTAGATCCAAACTCATGTAATTGCTCTAATATCGTAAATAAAAAATATAAGTTTTTAAAAAAAGTTTTTATGTAAGTATTTCTTGTAAATCTACGACAAAAATCTTCAAGAAATATGTTATCTGGAAAACCGATATATATTATTTAAAAAAAGTAGGGGATATTGCATTTATAAGGGCAATGAAATGCAGATCATGAGGTCAGGAAGGAAATAAATGACAGCAAAATTTGTCAATTTATTCGAAATCCTGTGTACATTCAGAAAAGGACAGATTCTCCAGAATAAGGCTAGACACCAACACAGGACCACACAGGATTTACCACCATTGTAAAACAGAGTCAGTAGCAGGTAACACCCCCCCCCCCCCCCCCCCCCCCCCCCCCCCTCGGTTGGTCAGACAACCTCGGATTCGGCCTGGCAAACTCCTAACGAGACATCCCAGGTCATTTTGGGGAAGATTATTCCATTCATTTTGCAATGTTGCAGCAAGTTCTTGGACATTGGCAGGAGGTTGTTGACGTTGGCGTAGTCGCTGTCCAAGCATGTCCCAGACATGCTCGACGGTGAAAAGGTCCGGACTGAATGCGGGCATGATAATGTGCTAATAGACCACGATCCGGTCGACCAAGGGCAAAAACTCGGGCTCAGGACAGATTCATCCGCACCATTGCCTTGAGAAATCGTCTGGTAACAGCAAATCAGATAAGGTCTCAACTTCAAAGGGATACTGGCTTGGTAGTGAGTGGGCAGATCACCAGGAATCAACTGCACAGATTTCACTTACACGCCCGACGTCCTCGTGTCATTCCCTGTTTGAGGGATTGTCACTTTAGGGCTCGACTATAATGGTGTCGTCACCATCAACGCTGGGATAGTCGCCGATGGAACCATGTAATGTTCTCGGATGTGTGAAGGTTCACTGTGGACTTCCTGGACAGACTCAGGAGGGTTTGGTGCCGACGTAACGAACGTTTCCATGACGTTAATGTCATTAGACATGATCAGTATGGAGGTGGATCTGTAATGGGGTGGGGAGGCATCACTGTTGCCGGCAGAATAGACTTGCATGTTGTTGAAGGATGTGTCACAGGGCAGTACTACCGGGACAACATCTTGGCACCCCATGTTGTGCCGTTTGCGTGTCGTTATGGCCGCCTTTTTATTTTTCAAGATGACATTGCCAGATGTCATAGGGCCAGGATCGTTACAGATCTCCAACAGCAGAATATCACCACATTACCATGGCCCGCACTCAGTCCGGACCTTTCCCCCATCGAGCATGTCTGGGACATGCTAGGACAGCGAATACGCCAACGTCAACAATCTTCTGCCAATATCCAAGAACTTGCTGCAGCATTGCAACAGGTATGGAATAACCTTCCCCAAAATGACCTGGGACGTCTTGTTAGGAGTTTGCCACGCCGAATTCGAGCTTGTCTGGCCAACCGAGGGGGTTTTACCCGCTACTGACTCTGTTTCACAATGGTGGTAAATTTGCTGTGTGACCCTATGTTAGTGTCTAGCCTTATTCTGGAGAGTCTATACTTTTCTGACTGTACACAGGGTTTCGAATAAATTGACAAACGTTTCCTTAATGGTTTTTTTTTTGTCAATTGTTTCCTTCCTAACCTCGTGATCTGCATTTCATTGTCCTTGTAAATCCAATATCCCATACTTTTTTTGAACAGTTTATTAGACAAGTGTATATTTTGAGAAAAAAAGTGAAGCAAAATGACCAAATTAAGAAATATTGGTATTTTCCCTAGATCCCGATCAAAATTGATAGAAATTACTAAAATTTTCATTGATAAATTAGTTTCCTTTGTAAATTAATTAAATATGTAAGCCAATTTACATCATTTTTCTGATTATAATATTTTCTACCGAATATTTTTTTTTTTTTTAATATGTATTTCCGATCGGGCTTGATTCGATATACCTTGTTTTCGAATTGACATGTTTCTTGTGGATTTTATCCGTAGATTTAAAAAAATAAATAAATAAAAATAATAATAATAATAATTATAACGTTTTCAATTTTCATTATTTTTTTTATTATTCAAAAACTTAGAACGTCTATTTGAGTCGTTTAGAATGTTTATTAAATATTCATATAATGTATCAAATCGCAGCGAAATCTCTTATTTGAAAACAAAACACCTTTTTTATCATTCCGGAAAAATTCACAAAACTTTATATAAGATAGTCAAGATTTTGTTATCACGCTTTCGATGGCGAAATCCTGCTGCATGCAAGGTGTATTAATGAGCCATAAAATAAAATCTCATGAACGGAAAAATGAAAGGGAAATAACCCGTACTGTAACAATATACTGGCGGAGTTAAGTTCCTCCAGAAAAAAACCCCAACAACAACATAAAATAGAAAAATTAAAATTCACCATTCAGAAAGATGGATGTGAAACCATTTATAAAAGTTGTATAGTGAGATGTTTGAAAGCATTTTGCAAACGATAGCATCTTTATCAGTTGTTTTAAACTTTTCATGCTCCCTTCTTCAATAGTTCCGCTCAATTTCTTGTGCAATTTGATGTGAAATTTTATTTCACGGTGAATTCAATTTTATGTTCTTCGAATTTTTTCTATCAATAAAGTTTGCAGAAAATTATTATTTTTAGAAGGAGAAAATAAAATGCAAATTACTTGTATCATGTAATCATTTCCTGTGTAAACTATGAAGAATACCTACAGATATCAGAAAATTATTATTTTTAGAAGGAGAAAATAAAATGCAAATTACTTGTATCATGTAATCATTTCCTGTGTAAACTATGAAGAATACCTACAGATATCAGCTTCCTTTCTTACACATTTCTACATAAAGATTTTAATTTAGAAATATTTGTAATTCAGTGTCACCTCTAGACTTGCATCAAATCCTTAGCTCAATATTTTTGTACTGATTTAAAAACTAATAAAATGTATTATTCCTCGATCGTGACTGCATTTATTGATTGATTGATTGGTTATTTATTTCTTTCCGCCACACTCAACAAATTTTAAGTTATCTGGTGGCGTCCAGTTTTTGTTGGTGGAGGAGAGAACCCAGATACAATATACCCGGGAAGAAACCACCGACCTTCCGCAAGTAAACTGGCAAACTTGCTCACATAACGCCGCGGCCGAGATTCGAACACACGCCGACAGAGGTGAGAGGCTTTGTGATTCTGAGTCCGATGCTCTAACCACTCGGCCACGGAGGCCCCGCATTTATTGAAAAGAGGACTACTGAGTTGGTCAAGTGTTTTCATTAGTTCAGAATGTCTAAATTATATTTCGAATTTACTAAATCAGGGACTTATGCAAAAAGTAAGACCACTGATATGTAGCTCAATTCTTAAGTCACCTGAGTAAACTCACTTGACCTATTGCAATTTTTCAGCGTCTGTCCTCAGTCGTCCGTCGTCCTTCCTGCGTTCACAATTAATAATTATCATTCCAATTCTTTTCAAATTGGGACAAGGGGGGGGGGGGGTGAAGGCATCAAGTTTAAATTTCAGGACTCCTGCACCCTCGGAGCCTTAGCGGAGAGACAAAACTATCAAAAATTGACCAAATTTCAAAAATTGACCAAATTTCAAAAACCTTAATCTTCACAACTGCACGTCTATAAGATAAATTAAATACATTGTGATGTAAGACAGGAAGGCCTCTACCCAAAACTGTGAAATTCATGATCCCCAGGGTAGAGGTTCTGACTCCAAGGCGGGATCAAACTTGGTATACAGTGTTTATGTCTAAAAACTAAAACTAAATGGATATTTAGAAGGAACAGGTAGTCCTTTAACAAATGTAAATTTTATGATCCCAGGGCTAGGGAGCTTGGTATTAGGGTGGGGACAAAATGGTCGGTGATTAAATGTGTTAACAACTGAACATTTTTAACTTCTTAATAACTGTTCATTCCAATTCTTTTCTTTGGGACATGGTGGGCATAAATTGTAAATTTCTGGACTCCTGCACCTCCGGAGCCTTAGAGGCGGGGCAATGACTATAATAAAGAGACTATAACAAATATTGACCAATTTTCAAATCTGCACATCTGTAAAAAAAAAAACCCGATTTAGAGCCAAAAGATCTATACCAAAATTGTAAATTTCATGATCCCAGTGAATAAAGGTTTTGATTCAAGGGTGAGACCAAATTATTATAGTGATTATTGTCTTTATCATCTTTAAGTTTGCTGATCAATACGACATAATTATTTACATTTGCCAATGTTTTGCGTTATATGACACTACTAACGAAATTGACATTCAATTTTCCATAACATGAAGTCAGTCACGTGATCAGACTTTTTTTTCTTGTGTTTGAATACAATCACCGCTTCAAAAGTATTTGAGTCCATTGTACTAGGTACCTTCAACAGTCTTGACATCATAACGGAAAAAAACGCATCAGAATATTTACAGAGAGTTTATTTTGTAAACAGACAATAATTTCATTAATGAATAAAACAGAAACATTCACCATACCGTTCAGTTGTTTATCTTTTAAAAATACCGTATGCAACTTAAACTGCAACTTCTGAAGTATAGCGAATTCATTCGATATTTTTGATATTTACGCATAGATTACGCACTACAGAAACTATTTTACAACTTTGCTTTATGTAGTGCACAAACCTGCAGAAGCTTGTTAATGTGAAGGACTTACCCTTCTCTAAAATGTGACAGCATAATTGAATCGAGCTAGACAATTTATAAGTGATATATATAGTGTTCCTGAAATTTACAAATGGTTTACCAATGGTTTATGCTAAAGAATTTACTATTCATTTGATAAAAGTTTTAAAAACTGAAATATTACTAACCACAAATTAAAAGAAAACACAAAATTTTTATATACACTGCTTTATTAACGATTCACTGACTTATATAAAGATTATATAATCTTTATATAGAATAATAATACAGATAACCTTATGCTGGGTTAAACAATCTTGTATATCTACAACAGTACTGGTGTAAACAAGAAATGTTTCAGAAACACGATTGCCTTCATGGTACAAAATTGAAAAGAGTTACACACATACATAATTTAATTGATAGTATTGTCATAATGTCAAAACAACTCAAAATATTGAACAAACAATATTTTAAGCTTCCTAATTGTCTACAGTGGATTAACCCTTGACCTTTGACCATGTGACCTCAAAATCAATGGAGATCATCTACTCCTTAGGATGTATGTTGGTGTCAATCAAGCAATTAGTTCTAAAAATATAGATACAAAATATTACTCTGTTCTGTTTGACCTTTGACTATGTGACCTCAAAATCAGTAGGGGTCATCTCCTTCTTAGGATGTACCAGTGTACCAAGTTTGATACTTTTCACGCATAGGATTCTCAAGATATAGAGCAGCGAGTATATTCATATGTCCAGTTTGACCCTTGACCATGTGACCTCCAAATCAAAAGGGGTCATCTACTCCTGACAATGTACAAGTGTACCATGTTTGATATCTGCCAAGGAAAGGATTCTCAAGATATTGAACGGTCAGTATATACCTATGATCAGTTTGACCACTGACCTTTGACTATGTCACCTCAGAATTAATAGGTGTCATCTACTAATGACAATGAACCAGTGTACCAAGTTTGATATCAATCAAGCAAAAGGTTCTCAAAATATTGAGCGGACAGTATCTTCCTATGTCTAGAGTGGATTGACCCTTGACGTTTTGACCTGAAAATCAATAGCTGTCCTCTTCTACTCTTAACCAACCACATATGAAATATTATTATCATCACATAAATAGTTTTCAAGATATTGAGTGGACAACATGTGGTCTACAAACATACCAACTAACCAATAGGTGCAAAGTAAAATGCCCATCTTCTTTGAAGGGGGCCATCGAAATGATAAGAATCAATGGGGATCTTCTAGTGGTTTCAAATGACCAACACCTTGTATATGTAAAGCTTGATAGCCATCAATAATAGCATGCTCTATTTATATCAAATGCACAGTTGCACACCTTGTATACTTCTAGACTTTCACCTAAAAATCATTACATGTCATCTACTATTTCAACAAAGGCGCTTTCACCATCTGCATGATCTGTGGGTTTCAAAATGAAAAAAACCAACCCATTTCTAAAAAAACGAAACAAACATAAAATAAAATAAAAGAGATTGTAACAATGTTTTGTAAAGGAGAGGTGACTTTGACCTAAGACTCAATCTTAAGAATGCTTAATTTGTATGAAAAATATAAACATTAGAAAATATATATATATATGTATGACATTGATCTTTGACCCCACATTCAAGGTTGAACATGTAAAACTCAGATGTAAGGTTAAAGAAACCTTAACTGATAACCTCTCATAGTATTAAAGATAGTAAGTCAAAACATAAAGAATTAAAAGGGGTGGTATTAACTGAAGTTGACAAATATCTAAGTTCTATATAAGGCCAAACAATTTTTTTTAAAAAGACTGCACATGAAGTGCCTCACAACTTTGAGATTTGACCAACAAAATAAGTGTTTTTTTCCTGTTGCTTTAGATTCATTCAAGATCCACATGGATTTCACATGTTAAGGGTTTTTTTTTTATTGTGTCGCATACTGTGTCGCACATATTTTTATTCTGTTTACTGTGTTGGAGCCGCATAGTAAAATGCTGATGGAGAATTATGCATACACTGTATATACCAAGTGTGGTCCCACCCTGGAGTCAGAACTGCTACCTCAGAGATCATGAAATTTACAGTTGTGATAGAGGCACATGTGCAGATGTAGAGAAGAGTTTTGAAAATTAGTCACTTTTTCACTGCCCCTAAGGCCCCAGGGGACCAGGAGTCCTGAAATTTCCAATTTATTGATTGTTTTATGTCCCGTCGAGAATTTTTCACTCATATTGAGATGTCACCAGCTGTAGGTGAAGTACCATAAATTTAGACCTATGCTTAGCACTCAGGGCTGCAGCAGTGAGGGTTCTTTAATGTGCCAACACCTACCGTGACACGGGACCTCCGTTTTTAAGGTCATATCCAAAAGATCTGTGATTCTCACTTCTAAATGTCGAGCGTTTGGCGAAGGAGCAATCACTACCTATTTTTGCGTCTTAGGTTTGACGCAGCCATGGCATGAACGGGGCTCGAACTCACGACCTCCCAGTTATAAAGCAAATACTCTACTGCGACCGGTCAAAATAAATGGATAAAAAAAGAATAATAAAATAATATTAAAAAAAGATGCAACCAAATCAAATATTTGTTATTAAGTTTATTATGTTTACGTATAAACCACAAAGTTTAGATACAATTACCCATACAAGTTACTTAAAAAGCCTCAAAACACTGGAGATCCTAAACCATAGTCTATCCCCCTTAAAAATTCCTGGATCCACCATGGATTGCATTTAAATATACATGATCATTTAAGGATTCTAAAATAGCAAATTTTAATACTGGTACTTCAAGGAGGGTATGTTTCTGGTACAGTTTGTGTACTTTGTAATTTTAATTAGATTGAGGTTGAGTACATGTGACTGTTTATGTATGTTTTCTCATCTGTGCACACGATTACATAAAACACTACAGGGATTTTCGGTTGATTAATACTCAGGTGACCGATAAGGCCTGTGGGCCTCTTGTTTTAGATTACCTTGAAAAATTATCAACTAATCATGTTTTTCTCATGAAACCTCTTCCGTTCTCATAAATCAATCAATTTACATGTAATATTTCCAATCACAAACCAATCATTAATAAAAATTTTCTTTAATATGATTGTATCTTGCTGCAACATATCGCGAAAATGACATTATATGCAAAATTTTATAATGACTGAAAAGGGGAGCTCTGCATTTCCAACTTCAGGGTAACACGTGATCCACTGACTGCTAATAATTTATTATTATTTTTATTATTATTATTTATTGGTTTTTGTATGCATAATAAAGCACTTGAATACAACAACCAAGTCTCATAATTATCAAGTGGAGAGAGAGAGAGAGAGAGAGAGGGAGAGAGAGAGAGAGGTTTACAGTAAATAGCAAGTTCCATCTGTTCCACTGAGTATCAAACGTTTCTTTTTCAGCATTTTTATATGAGATTTATGTGTTTCATAGAAAAATATCATTTGTGTGACAAGTTTAAAGATTTTAAGTGCATCTTGCAGTATAAACATAATACTTAAGTGTTTTGTATATATATATATATATATATATATATATATATATATATATATATATATATATATATAACTATATGTATATAACTGTCGCTCAGTTTTGTCTTCAAGATATTGTTTGAATTCTACAAGAAATAATTGTAAACGATTACAATCCCCCCAAAAATGTTCTATTGTTTTCTCCTCAGTTGCAATATTTAGAGTCTATTCTTTTTATTTTAAGCAGGAATGGATTTTTAGCTAACATTTTATTTATGATTCTGAAGTCATTGGAGTTGACGTTCTTTATTACTCTGGTACTTTGTGGATTATTTTCCATTCCATCCAAAAGCTTACTCCATAACTAATGGACTAGTAAGTTCCAGGGTCAGAATTTTTTTTATCCATGCTCTTACTGCATGGATAATGTTGTATTCTAAAAAATATCCTGAAATTTGTATAAGTATCACAAAAATGTTCAAAGCTAAAAGTGAAACACTTTCATTAATAATGCAATTAGTCTGATGTTGCTGAATGTGCAGCAACAGCAGACCCATCAATAATATTACATAATAAAATGTAGGACTTGAACACTTCTATCCAAAATTTATTTTTCAATGTTTTCAAAACAGTGTTGAGGTATTCAACCCCACAGTTAATAAATTTCTTCAACTGAAAATTGGGAATAAACAGTTCCATCCCTCGAATTGAGAAAATGTGATGTCTTACCCAAAATAATTTCATGAAACCTATAAAAGACATTATATTTACAATTTTCAATCCCCCATCTTCATATTTTTTAACAATTACTTAATTTTGATCCTGTGTGTCGAATTATTCCGTAAGAAAGAAAAAAATAGCTTTTCTAAATTTTTACAGTATAGTCCAGAGATATTTGGTATTGACATCAAGATATGATTTAATAAAGGCAAAACCATTATCTTAATATCTGTAATTTTTCCTACGGGAGTCAAAAATCGTTTCTCCCAATGTTTAAGTAGTCTGTACATATTTTGGTTTATAATTAAGCTGTATAATTTTTTTTCTAGTTCCATATCAAAATGTATTCCTAGTAGAGTAAATCTAGCACTTCCTTACTTAAGCTAGTAGTAAGGCAGTGAAATTTCATGACTAAATATTTCTTGTTCCAATCCATACTATATGGGTTTTATCAAAATTAATGTAGAGTATAGACATTTCTGAAAATTGTTCCATTGTTTCTATGAGATATTCTTTACTGCCATGAACCCCATCAAGGATAAGTTGCGTCATCAGCCAACTGGGAAATCTTCGTTTCTATATTGTATCACACTGTACAATTTTTAAGCACTAAAGTGTTTTTGGGGTATGACATACCTTTATCATCGAAATACACGATACTAATCGTGCTACCTGGTGGGGATCCGGGTTGTTAGAATAGGTCCTCAGCACCCCTAACGTGTCATAATAGGCGATTAAATGGGGCGGTCCTTCGGATGAGACCGCAAAAACCGACGCCCCGTGTCACAGCAAGTGTGGCACGTTAAAGATCCCTCCCTGCTCAAAGGCCATAAGCGCCGAACATAGGCCTAATATTTGCCTTTAATATTTTTGTTTAATCTAATCTACACTGGACAAAAAAAGTTAAGGATCATAATTTTGACCTCAAAAAAATTTATTTCCCAAATAATTATTTTGACAAATTTTAACATGTATAGTTTCTCCAATGTGTCCTTAACACAATATATTTACCTGGTTTCATATTGACGTCATAAGTGCACGATTTGTTCGCCCAAACACAAGCAAGGGGTCAAAATCAAAGTGTGTCAACGTGTATATTGAAATTGAAAAATTGTGATTTTCATTTTATTGTGGGTATGTATTGCTCTAATCGACTCTTAGGTGAACAAGTATTGACATTAAAAGCCATGAGGCGCCATTTAACTGCTCTGGAAGCTGGTCAGGCAGTAGGTATGCTTCAAGCTGGACAAGTTCAGAGAACTGTCTCTAGACATTTTAATGTGTCCCAAAGTGTGATTTCAAGGTTGTGAAATCGTTTTAGGCAGACAGGCAATGTTTCTGAGAGACCAAGATCAGGTCGTCCAAGGTCCACAACCGCTCGTCAGGATCGCTATATGTCACTTATGGCTCGTAGACACAGGTTTCAGAGTGGTGTCCAACTCAATACTGGCCGGAATCAGTATTGGTGGATGTACTGACTTGCACGTGATTAATGGCAATCTTACCGGTGCAATTTACAGGGACGAGATACTGCATCCAATTGTGAGACCTTATGCGGGAGCTATAGGCAACGACTTTGTGTTAATGGATGATAATGCTCGTCCCCACAGAGCACGTATAGTGACAGACTACCTTGCTACAGAGACAATTGAACGTATGGATTGGCCGAGTTGTTCTCCGGATTTAAATCCAATAGAACATGCCTGGGACATGTTGCAGCAAGCTGTTTCCAGACGCCCTGTACTTCCGACAAACCGCCAGGAGCTTACGTTAGCTTTACAGCTTTACAGCAGGAATGGGCAAGGTTCCCACAAATTGCGTTACGCAGGCTCATCAGAAGTATGCAGAGGCGTTGTCGTGCCGTTATACAGGCTCAGGGTGGACATACACCCTATTGATATTGCCTTTATAAAGATTCTACCATTTGTAATGAAATTTGTTATTGTTGCTCATACCGATTTTCAAACTGTTTTGGGGGGTTACCTGACAATGGTTGCTCTGGCTGCTTAACGTATTGATGAATTTGTAAAAACAGGTTTAAAATGTATTGTTCGATTGTCGTTGAACATTTAAAGTATATATTTAACATAATTTATTTGGTTTTGTTATGAATAAAATAATTCTGAAATCATGATCCTTAACTTTTTTTGTCCAGTATATATAATTTAATATTTCTACACTAATTATGAAAATATATGGTGACAAAGGGTCACCATGGTGATTAAATTATTTCGATACCGTTTCACTATACTAGTCACCTTCTACTGATTCTGATTGTTTATTAGAAAGTTTCGAAATATATTTAAAGCTTGACTCATTGTTAAAATCAAAACTATTAATTATTTCCGTTTCTTGTATAATTGTTCATAAGTGTTTGTTTCAGATTGTTCATATATTTCCCTCCCTTCATTGTTCTCCAATCTAGGGATTATTTTCTAATAAAATTTTTGGATTCTAAAGCAAAAATATTTGATGGTTTTTCGCCCTCTTCAACCCATTTGGCTCTACTTCTCATATAATTATCTTGTAGCTAGTGCTTTCTTATATTTTTTTAAATCTTGTTTTCTTCCTTTTCATCAATAATACTGTCACAAACATTTTCTTCCAATATTTTGATATTTTCAACTTTAAGGCAATATGTGATTCAGTGACTGCTAATATTTCATGATATCTTGGAAAGATACGAAATCCTAGTGGGGTATGAGTGTATTTCAATTTTAGCCATTCAAAATTGAGCGAACGTGATTGCATTTGTACGCGAGTGATTTTGGCGATAATAATCAGTAAACATTCCAACAATATATTCACAAAATAAATTGTAAAACTATTTATTGAAATTTAAACAAGTTATACATAATACTTATTTTTTATGTTAAAAAATACGTTGCAAGCGCATTCTCGAACACGCGAATTTAGTTAAAAAAAATTGTTGGACCTATGCATTTGCCATTTATATAGTACACATACAAAAAAATGTCATTGTATTCCTCACGATAAATTAAAGACTAGACTTTTTATATCATAGAAAATTACTTCAACGAAAACAGAGAAAAGGCATTATTCATATCTAGTGTCACGAATTGCCTGAACTCTTGTCAAAATATATGACACTGACAAACTTTACAATACTTTGTATACATACATTTGTTACATCATGTTTCATTTTGTTTTTTTTTTAATACTTTACAATACAATAATATATATATATATATATATATATATATATATATATATATATATAAGTTTGTCTCCATTTTTCATGTCCTTCACGTCCAGTAGTAGTCCATGCTTTTCCCAACTTTGTCGGGTAGGGATAAGTGTAGCGTATGGCGATGTTGTTTGAATTCTGATGTTGGAATGTCGTCCCTCGGTTTATTTGTACTTAGAATCTATAATATAAAAGTTATTTCAAGAATACATACTGTATTGTTACACACCAGTTTACCATTTACGTACATAACATACATTTAATAACTTCACTGTTATTTTAAAAGTTAGGGTTTTACATGTTACTACTACATCACATAATTTGCTATACGATGTATACACACATAGTACGCTATTACACACACAGAAAGTACGCGTATGTAGACACGCAACTTTACCATTACTTTATGAGCGAGTTCTACCCATAATTACTCACTACTTAGTATACTAAGTACTGGTACATTATGATTATTACAATATCATATGCAAACTTGAAAGTACTTTTACTACGAAGTTATAGAATAAGAGAAAATAGCAACTCTTTGAATTACATTTCAACGTTTATAAAATATGTTGAAAGAAGTCAAACTTACCTCAGATGTAAAGAGGATAATCTGGCTTAAATGATAATGCAAGCTAAGGAACTTAAAATTTCGTCATTTACCAAAAACTGGAGGCCTTTGGTTTCAAATCCGCATTTCTTGCCTGCTACACCCAAAATAACTCAAAACTGGTATTCAAAGCGAATATATACACACACGGGTATCTAAATTTAGGCTAGTGAACACCATTAACGTTACGTTTATGGAAACAAGTTAGTGATAAAATTGTATGCATTTAAATCTCTTCTAAAAGTTTAAAACTATGGATAGATGTTTGGACCTTAAATGTGACGTTCATTCCCCTTTGAAGAAGTACGAAGTACTTTAGAATATTTATGGTACAAACACCTTCATACATATACAACAAATGAAATCACTATTTGATAACATGTTTATTTATATTTCGTTACTGCAACGAATTCAGAGACGACTCAAATAATCTGCACCAACATTGTCTTTCCCTCTGATTGATCGAATTCTGAATCTATATGGTTGGAACAGCAATGCCCATCTCATAAGTCGAGAATTCAACACTTTTGAGACATTGAGATAAAGCAAAGGCTGAAGATCCGTTTCTAGAATAAATTCGCGACCAAACAAATATTTGTGAAACTTGTTAATAGCCCACACGATTCCAAGACGCTCTCTTTCTATGGTGGAAAATTTTGTTCTGCAATATTTAGCTTTCTACTTACAAAAGCGAAAGGTTGCTTAACCTTGTTTTCCTCTTGGAGCAAGACCTCGCCTATACCCAAATCTGACGCATCTGTCTGTACAATAAAAATCTTTGAACGGTCAGTAAGTTTTAGAATAGGTGAAGGCGTAAAAGATCTCTTCAAACCCTGAAATGTAAGTTCCTGAGACCCGGTCCATTGGATCTTACTAGGAGCAAACTTCCTGGTCAAAACTGAGTGGTAAAGATATATGAGCACAGTTTGGGATAATCTTTCTATAACAATTTACCATCCCAGAAAGTAACGCATTTGTTTCTTAGTAGTATTGCTTCATGCACTGCCCTTACCTTATCTGGATGAGGTTGAATAGCCTCTTGTTCAATGATATGTCCCAAACACTCTAACTGGTTGTATGCAATGGTACACTTACTAACTAGGTTTGGCTGTTAACGTGGCAGTTCTAAGTGTTTGTAAAACTTCTGTAAGCACAGACAGATGTTCTTCAAAACCCATTGAATAGATCAAAATATCATCAATGAAATTATCTTCCCCAGACATGCCATGAAGTACCAAACGCATCAGTCTACGAAACTTCGCTGGAGCTGTGACAAGACCAAACGGCATTCTTTTGAACTGAAATAGGCCAAGTGGTGTCTGAAAAGCTGTTTTCGACCTAGACTCTGATGTAAGGGGTACTTGCCAATAACCCTTTGAAAGATCTAGACGAGAAAGGAAAGTGTGACCGATCAGTTTTGAAAACATACTGTCTATTTTGGCATAGGCTCAACATCAAATACAGAAATACAATTAAGAGCCCGAACGTCTATACAATATTGATAACTTCCGTCCTTCGTCACAACCAAAACGATTGGTGATGAATATGGGTTATCAGATGATTATATTACACATAATTGTAACATCTTTCTTACCTCGTCCTTTACCGTCTCTAACATGGCATGTGGAAGTTGTCTAGGTGCAATCCTAAATGGTTTCTCTGTTGTGGTCCTTGCAACACACAGCTACAGCCTGGGTTGCTTGTGACAACATCTGAAAATCTACTGAGAACTTCCATTACCTTCGTCTTCTGACTTTCCTGTAAGTCTCCGTTGATGTCAACGCCGTGGTACGTTTCTTTATCAGGTTTGCTGAGACATTCTACGTCATTGGCACTGATGGTTACTACATTTACCTCCGATAATATGTGGTCACTAAGAAGCACATGCACCTGATCATGACGCTCTATGTACTGTTTCAGCAAATTAGTATGATAAGTCTTTAGTTTTCCATTGACTTCTTTCTAATAATAGGGGCCGCCGTGGCCGAGTGGTTAGAGCATTGCGCTCAAAATCACAAGGCCTCTTACCTCTAGTCGGCGCGGGTTCGTTTCTCGCTCGCGCCGATATATGTGAGAAAGTTTGCCAGTTTACTTTCGGAAGGTCGGTGGTCTCTTCCCGGGTACATTGCATCTGGGGTCTCTCTTCCGCCAATAAAAACTGGACACCACCAGATAACTGAAAAATTGTTGAATGTGGCGTAAAACAATAAACAATGAATAAATCTTTCTAATAATCTACTTTATTTAGTTTCTTTCTGATAGTGAAAGACCCTTTCCATTGCATGAGTATAGTATTGCTATCAGTAGGCAACAGAATAAGAACTTTATCACCTACCTTCATGTTTCTGAGTCTTGCTGTCTTGTCGTAATATTTTGTCTGTCTCCTCGGGGATTCCTCTAACATGTGATGAGCTAACTCAAAGGTCGATTCTAAACGTTCTCTAAGGTCCAGAATGTACTGACAAGTTATTTTTACCTCAGGGTCCTTGATCTCCTTTGTTTTGTTCAAAGTTCCTTGAGGATTGTCATTGGTCTCACTGTTCTTCCATACATCAACTCAAAGAGGTAAAATCCCAGACTTTCTAGAGGTACCTCCCTGTATTCAAAGAGAGCTGCGGAGATATACGTATCCCAATCCACTAGGCGTTCGACACACTTTTTTTTTAGCATCTGCTTTAGAGTTCCGTTGAATCTTTCAACCAAGCCATTGCACATGGGATGGTATGGAGTCGTCGTCAGTTGTTTGACAGATATGAGCCTACTTATCTCTTTCATTAGAGTGGAAGTGAACTGACTTCTCATGTCTGTCAGCATCTCATGAGGTACGCCAATCCGGGAAAATATCTTGACCAAGTCTTCAACAATAGTCGACTAAAGTGAGAATAAATCTGTTACCTCTCTTAGTTGGTGGGTGTATCGCACCAATGATGTCCACTGCTACTCTTCTGAACGGTTCATCAATTAAAGGCATCGATACCAATGGGACTTCACTTACCATTCCTTTTAGTTCTGTACGCTGATATATGCCACAGGACCTGCAGGATCTTTTAATGTCCGATTGTATCCCTGGCCAGTAGAATTCTGTAAGGATTCTGTTGATAGTTCGAATTGTGCCCAAATGTCTCGACATGACTGACTCATTACCTAGTCTCATAACAGTTTCTCTAAATTCTGTTGGAATAATCTTTGAGGAACCAAGAAACTTTACCATTTTATGAAGTTTGAAGAGTATTCTGACGTATGACACGGAGTGTTGGATCCGTTTCCCGTTTTCTGTGAATATCCTCTGGTCAAATGTCATTCTTTGCTATTTCTGGTAGGGGAGGGAAGGTTTGGAATTTTCTCTCTTCTGCTGTCGAGTTTCAACTGAGAGTATCGGCGTCCAATTTGGATCTGGATCATTTACCTCACCAATGATCAGATCGAACACTGGATTGTCCATGCACCAGACGTCGATTTTACCAGTGAGATAGGGAGAATCATATTTAATTTGGCAACAGGATCAATTCTCGTATTGCTATCGGTTACTTGTTGTCCAGTGAATTGCTCCATGTAAACTAAATTCTTCCATACCACAATATTCCCGCAACCCGAGTCCCGAAGAAGTGTAACGGGCTGACCATTCACATACCCTGCAGATAATGACATTTATTAATCTTTACTGTGACAAGTTGAAGTAAGAATAACTCTTATCACTTACCCAGGAATCTAATGATGGATTGTGGGTTACAACCAATACACTACAATTTACACAAAACTCTAGATTGTCACATGGTTCGTCCACGATGGCTCCAGAAAAAATACCTTTCATCTTGTTTGGACAATTTGGTGCAATATTCCCTTTCTTTTCACAAAAGGTTTTGATTTCTGAGACCCCAGAGACTTTGAAGATTCTTTACCTTTTGCAGCCATCACTACTGGTGGTTTCGTAGCAGTTTTAAAACACAAATGGACAGCATTTTCATTCCTGGACTCTGAAAATTGATCAGCGAGTTGACACATATCTTCAACTGTCAGTGGAACATTTTGTTTCAAACAGATTTTCAGTTCTTGATTACAGACATGTAACAACTGATTCCTTAACATAAGATCAAATAGTCCATCTAAGGTTTTGGGTACCTTCAACATATCAATCCATCTTGTGAGATACGATCCCAATCTTACCGTGAACTGAGTAAACGTATCACCTGGCTCTGGTATACTAGATCTAAACCTTCTCTTATACCCATCTTCCGTCATCTCGAATCTGCGAAAAAGAGCTGACTTTAGTTCATCATAATCTTGACCTTTAGTTGAAGACATTAACGCATACACATCAAGAGTTTTTCCTCACTTAAACTCACTGCCCAAGTTGTTCTGTTCCAATTTTGTGCAGTGACGTATCGCTCAAATCTTCTCAGATAGCTGTCTATTTCGTCATGCGTTTCATCAAACGACGGAATTTGTGGTGTTCTAGCGTTTATCTGACGGTCTGAAACTAAACTTTTGACGCTACCTGATTTTGAAATCATTTCAAGTTCATGCTCAACTTTATCTGCTGATCTAACTTTTCTAATTCCATTCTGTATAATCTCTCTTCCTTCTGCTTCTCTCTCATAGTCATTCTTTCATCTCGCAATCGTCTTGCTGCTCTTTCACATAATCTCTCAATGACTGATCCTTATACCCCATTACAGATCTCACCTAAACGTCGGTCGACATTTTCCCCAACCCCTTTGCAGAAAGTAAATACTTCCCCACTATTGAATTTCAGATCTGCATTTCTTTCCTGCTACACCCAAACACAAAACTGGTATTCAAAGCGAATATACACACACGGGTATCTAAATTTAGAGGGCCTCCGTGGCCGAGTGGTTAGAGCATCGGGCTCAAAATCACAAAGCCTCTCACCTCTGTCGGCGCGTGTTCGAATCTCGGCCGCGGCGTTATGTGAGCAAGTTTGCCAGTTTACTTGCGGAAGGTCGGTGGTCTCTTCCCAGCTACATTGTATCTGGGCTCTCTCCTCCACCAACAAAAACTGGACGCCACCAGATAACTGAAAAATTGTTGAGTGTGGCGGAAAGCAATAAACAATCAATCAATCTAAATTTAGACTTGTGAACACCACTAACTTTACCTGTATGGAAAGAAGTTAGTGATAAAATTATATGCATTTAAATCTCTTCTACATGTTTAAAACTATGGATAGATGTTTGGACCTTAAATGTGACATCTAGTGATCAGTCATTCAAATATCCCTTTGTTACTCTGAAGTTGAAATTAAAAAAATGTCGGAATTCCTCATTGGCAAAATCTTTGTAGTATCTGGTGATCGGGTTTTCCAACAGTCTGTTGTGATTTCTATGAGCAGAATTATGCTCCTTTCATAGCTGACTTGTTTTTATATTCGTATGACGCAGAACTTATTCAAAAGCTTTTACATAAGAAGAAAAATTATCTTGCTGTGGCCTTCAACTAGATATTTAGATATATCGATAACGTTTTATTTATTGATAATTTTCATTAATTTGTCGATTCGATATATCCCAGAGAACTCGCAATAAAAGACACAACTGAATCCTCCACATATGCTTCGTACTTAGATATTTTATTGAAAATAGATGCTAACAGCGAACTAACGGCTCAACTTTATGACAAACGGGATGACTTCAGCTCCTCCATCATAAACTTCCCATATCTACGTAGCAGTGTTTTATTATCACATGCATATGGTGTTCATATCTCTCAACTGATCTGATACGCAAGAACTTGTTCTGCGTATAGTCAGTTTTTAAATCAAAGCACACTACTGACGAACAAGTGGATGTTACAGGGTGTTCAACAGTCTCGTTTAAAATCAACATTTTGCAAATTCTATGGTCGCTATAACAATCTAGTTTGCCAGTATAACTTTTCGTTGGGTCAAATGTTATCTGACGTGTTTCATATCAATTGTTAGACCGTTCTTGCCACACTGATTCTGATTGAGGATTACTCCGTTTACTTGATCATGATATAGGACTCACGGCGGGTGTGACCGGAGGACAGGGGATGCTTACCCCTGCTAGTTGATATTCATTACATTAAAAACTTTCATGAGCTGTCCACCAATGTTTATGGACAGTTCATAAAAGGCATATATATATATATATATATATATATATATATATATATATATATATATAATTCACTTGAAACAGGATGACCGTAGGGATTTGCATTGTACAACAAACTTGTTCAAGTTTTCATCCTTTTATGTTAAATTGTCCTGAAAACCCAAAAACTAAATGGTTTCAATTGTTATAGCAACACGAATGCAAAACCAGTTCTGTTTGTTCATTTAAAACAAAATAATGGACATCAACAACAATTCTGTCACAGTTACCATTTCTTCTTCATACTAGTAGTTGATGGAATACAACTTTCTTGATGTCTGAGACTTCATGAATATTCAATGCTTCCATAATGTAATAGATTTGTGTTCATTATTAGGATTTTTTGTAGTGTCCCAGCTGCATCACAGTTCAATATGCTGCTTTTTTCAATATCTTAAAGGAAAGCAACTCCAAGTCCATGTCTTATTCTACAATTTTGTTCGAAACTGATGTCATCCCTTGAAACACCAGAACTAATTTTTATTCAAATCAATATAATGCAGATACATGTATGTAAAAGTTGCCCACTCTTCATGTGTTTTATATGCATCTAGATTAGAATTAGGAAAATGTGTTATTGTATTCATTCAATTACCGCCATATTTAATGTTATGACTACTTTTACCACGTATAAAGCCAGGAAACATATTCGGGTACATCATCAGATGAAAAATGAATTGGATGTAAACGAGTATCTGAATACATATCCCATTGGTTGATTAATTGATTGTTTGTTTGTTTTACGTCCCGTCGAGAATTTTTCACTCATATTGAGACGTCACCAGCTGTAGGTGAAGTACCACAAATTTAGACCTATGCTTAGCGCTCAGGGTCGTAGCAGTGAGGGTTCTTTAACGTGCCATTGGCTATCCATATGCAAAATACAAAGAACTATAAAGGATTCTTTTGTTTAACATGATTTTATCATAGTCATCATCGTTGGGTGATATTTGGAACCATAATAAAATAGTTTATGGGATTTTGTTGTAAAATAACTCCTGTGATATAATCAAGAATAATTCATGAACTATGAAGAAATATTCATGAATTGCATTCTTGAATCAGATCATGAATAATGCATGAAGGTGACATGAACTTAAAATTGGACATCTTAAAATCATGAATTAAAATCACGAGAATACGTTCATGAATATTAACGAACAAGTTACTGCATTAGATGGTCAAGAATAATTCATGGACTATGAAGAAAAATTTATTGATGTTTAACGTCCCGCTCGAGAATTTTTCACTCATATGGAGACGTCAACATTGCCGGTGAAGGGCTGTGAAAATTAGGCCTATGCTCGACGCTTATGGCTTTTCAGCAGGGAGGGATCTTTATCGTGCCACACCTGCTGTGACACGGGACATAGGGTTTTCCGGTTTCATCCGAAGGACGGCCCCATTTAGTCGCCTCTTACGACAAGCAAGGGTACTGAGGACCTATTCTAACCCGGTTCCGCATGGGGAGAAGAAAAATTGGAGAATTATATTATTGAACTTCTGCCTTCCATCGCAGTCTAATTTTCTCTATTGCCTTCCAAAATGTACGCCATATCATTTACGGTGGCAATTACCTTTGCACCTTACTTATTTTGGACAGAATTCAAATGATATTTGCACAAGTCCGTAATAGACAGTGTATACTAATATAAATAATAATAATAATAATAATAAATTTATTTTGTAAAGCGTAAAGTCCATACTGCTCTAAACGCTATTTAAACAACAATAAAATGAGTGAAATGAGGTATATAAAACAGATCATAGTAGGTCCCAGATTAGTTGTAGCATGTGAACAGATGAGTCTTTAATTTAGATTTGAAGGTACAGAGACTAGTGGCAGTTCTGATATCATACGGAAGAGCGTTCCACAGTTTAGGGCCAGCAACACTAAAGGCTCGAGTTTGAATCACCGTTGAGGTGGTAAATGGCACTCGTAGTAGGCTCTGGTCACTGGACCGCAGTATTCTGGAGGGAGCATAAAGTGTTATGAGTTCTTGCAGATAGGATGGGGCTGTGTTATGTACTGTTTTGTACACCAACACCAATGTCTTGAAGATGACTCTTTGCTGAACTGGAAGCCAAAGGAGAGAGCGTAGTACAGGTGTAATTCTGTCATATTTGCTGGTGCCTGAGATGATTCGGGCAGCAGCATTTTGGATAGATTGAAGCCGCTGGATCTGCGTTGATGGTAAGCCGCAAAAGAGAGAGTTACAGTAGTCCAGCTTTGTTGTTATAAAGGCATGGACAACATATTCTAACGATTCCCTGTCTAGATATCTTCTCAGCTGGCTCAGGTTCTTAAGGTGGATGAAGGCACCTCTGCACACTGATGATATATGTGCCTCCATGGTTAAGTGTTGGTCAATTGTTACACCAACTCCCTATCTCGTTTAGCTATCAATTCAAAACTTAAAACTGGTCAAAATGTGTTGTTAAATTAAACATCCAATGGGAAACAAATTTGTCAGTATTATTTATTACAATCGTCCACCCGCGCAAGGATATAAAGTGAAGAGGGAGAACAAAGAACGAAATTCCGCGGAGAGAACAAACAAAGAAATTCAGCGGAGCCACATATGCAAGGTCAGTAATTGTGAAATAAACGGTAAGTTGCAGACTTATTTCATCATCAGTACCTATTATAGCTGAAAATGTGCGCGAGAGTTATTGCCTATGCATATTCATGCAATAGTTTATGACTTATGACAAAGTCAAAATAATCAATAAAAGCTTATTCATTAACTTTTTAATTATATTTTCCAGTGTACATTAGTATATAAAACAAGCTAATTAATTAACTACATGTACACTGAAATGAAATGATAAAGTTAAACTCTAATGAATATGTTTTTATTAATGTCAAATGAAATAATCTTTCTAACTTTGTCATACAATAGTACATGTAGTGATGCCAATATTCCATACATTCAAGTAACCTTTTGAACCTTTTATCACTGTTCCTTTCTGGAGAATTTAGGAAAATTATTACTTATAATTTCCTCAGTAACCTGAAACCCATGGGAGCTGATCTAGGATCCCCATTCACAGAGGCTTCTCATCCATTTTGTTCTCATCCCATCTATATAGAAATATCTTAACAAGGGATACACGAAAATAGGACACCGTTTATAAAAAAAGCTCAAAATCATCTTAGTTTCAAGAAATGGACCAAATACCCTTATCTAAAAGGCGTTTAATATCTCCTAAAACAAGTCCAACGTAGTCCAATTTTTTACAAACGAAAATAATTGAAGTTGTCTGCATTGTTGCTGATCGCGCACAGGGCGTCGTTTATGATAATGTTTCTTCAGCTTCTTTTAGTATAACATCTCGGTAATGCCGACTTGTAACACTTCTGCTTTTCGGCACTGGAATGTGTACGGATATCCCATCACATAAGAAAAATATGCGATAAAGAACCTTGGTGCTTATTGTTCTTTTGGCAACTACAGGCCATCTACTTACCGTTTATTTCACAAATTCTGGCCTTGAATATGTGGCTCCGCGGAATTTCGCTGTTTGTTCTCCCTCATCATTTTATATCCTTGCGCTGGTAGATGATTGTTATCAATAATACTGACAAATTTGTTTTCCCATTCAATGAGGCATTGAGGGTCTTGTTGGATCTAGCCTTATTTAGAAATTTTGCGCTCTAGTTACTGTACTGACCAATCAGTTTCGTGACAATGTCATGTGATTAAAACAGCTGCGGTGAAAATTGTTCCCCGAGCAATTGACTAAATGGTGATCAAATATCTAACTTCACAATACCTTAACCAGTTTTAAATTTTGAATCGATAGTTAAACGAGATTGTACCTTTTCTACTATCTACAGGCATACTTGTGCAAATATCATTTGAATAGGGGGTCCTAAATATGTGAGGTGTAAAAAAGTAATTGATGAGTAATTGAAAAAGATGGCGGACTTCTCGGAAGGCGAGAACACAACAGAGAAAATCAGATGACAATGGAATGCAGAAGTTCGAATGTACCACAACAGAGTAAGTTACATTGTTCCAATTGCATTCCGCTCACAAGTTGAGTAAGCTCTTTTCTTTACTTATATCCTTCGGAACACCTAAATTCATCCTGATAATTTGTTCACAGGCTCTTGTTTGAAAGACGTCGTAAGCTATGCTATTTCATAGTTTATGTGGTTAGCACGCACTCGTTTCACAGACTTCGTAAGTTATGTTATTTGATGATATCGTTATTTAAATTGCATAGCTTATATCACGAAGTCTACAAAATGTAATGTATATGCCTGTGCTAGTACTTAAAGGATTGTTTCCTTCTGACATCAATTTTTAATGATATTTTTGAACAGTATTTTGATGCTAAACTTGATGAAAAGGTATTGTAGGTAGGTTTATTAAGTTAATTCACACGCCCTAATCATTGCTACAATAGGCCTACACAATGCAGTCTGGAAATAGAATTATTGGTTTATTGGTTTTGTTAAGATTAAACGTAACTGTTTATTTGGTATATACAGACATACATAAATACAAATATACATACATAAATACCAAGGATAACCTTTGAAAGCTCAAAAGATTATTTCCAAAGGGGTCCTTTGATGCTTGGATGTTGGCGCTACGTCATTATGGAGGAAAACCAAGCGCCCGCGAGGACGACCATTATGCCCGCTTACATAAAACTACTGCCAATTGCGGGGACCGAATTTGTGTCACATTGGTGAGAAACAAGAACACCACTCGAATACTCTAACATTGCAAAGTACGGTGTGCATAGCCATCATGTGCACACTATAAAATCCACTGTGTTAATATTGTACAACAAAATCCCGTAAAACCTATTTAATTCTGGTTCCAAATATTAGCTAAGGATGGTGAAATTATTCATATGAACAACATATCAAACAAAAGAATTCTGTATTGTTCTTCATTTAGCATCACCTATTTTCTGTTTAAATGACGGGATATGCAATTAGATACTAATTTCACATCTTCAGATGATATACTCCAAGATGGGTAATTCTTGGCTAAATATATAATAAAAGTCGTCATCGCATTGAATTTAACAGTAATTGAATCAATGCTATAACATTTTTAAAAATCTAATTCTAGTATCTAAATTCGTATAAAACACATAACAAATGGACAGCTTTTACTTATATGTATCTGCATTATTTTGATTGTGAAAAATATTATTTGTAGGTGTTTCAAGGGCTGGCATCCAGAATAGATAAGGACAGAATTACAGAACGACACAAGGAGATGAGGCCTCTTGGAGCTGTTTTCTTTCAGATTGAAACTCTGTTATATTGAAAGCAGTACATGGTAGTGATATTGTGATCAATCAGATCATGAAAATTAAGGAAGCTTCGTAACATTCTTTAACTGAAACAAACTGGAAGAAAGTGGAAATTAAAAAGTATGTTGAACTGTGATCCAGCTGGGGCATTACAAATATTTTTAATGATGAACACAAATCTATTACATTATGTTACTTAATAGAAACAGAAGTTTCGGACATCAAGGTATTTGACAGAAATCAACTTGATGGCAAGATGTATTCCAGCCATCTGTATGAAGTATGATGTCGTGGATACATAACTGTGATCAAATTGTTATTGATGGCCATTATTTTGCCTTAAATGAACAAACAAAACTGGCATTTACATTTGTGTTGCTATAACAGTTGACAACATTTAGTTGTTTGGTCTTGAAGACAATTTGAAATAAGGATGAGACTTTGAGTTCGTTATGAAAATGCAAAATCACGGTAAAGTTGTATCTGCATACAATGATGTTGTATTCCCGTAATATTTTGGAATCATAAATACAAGACAATCAAGTAATAAGACTCCGTTTGAATCAATTGAATCCAAACTTTACACGCTTGGTATATTTGATATATTTTAGTATCCATCAACTTAAAAGTTTATCTTCAAATTGAATTTATTATTATCATTATTATTATTAATAATATATATTTATATAGCTCTTTATCTAATCAAAAATTACCCTTAAGCGCTTTACATTAAGACAATAAAACAAAGTATAACAAATGCGTAAAAAATTACATAATAACACTAAACTGAATTAAAAAAAGAATCTAAATGTAGATAACATTTTTTAAGGACACAGTGGTTCTTATTAAATGAGTACTTTGTACATATACCAATGAGAGCTTTGTACATCTACCTCTGGTTTTTTTTTATATACTTTTAAGAAATATATCGACTGCATGGTTTATAGATAATGGTAGTTTTTATTATTATTATTTTGGTTTTTCACAAACTGAAGATTTCAACAAGCACTTAAAATACTGCAGTACTGATTTTTAATTCTGTACATTTTTGTTTTTGAATAGTCTTGAATGTTAGTGAACATGCAAAAATGAACGATTTCTTTGAATGTTCATTTACGTTCATTATTGTTCATGACAATGCAGTCATGGCATATTCATGAATTTTATTCATGATCCACTTTTATGAACCTGTCAAGAATCTTTTATGAAGTGTTCATGAACAATGATGAACAGCTCATGAAAGGTCTTAAAGTAATGAATATCATCTCGCAGGAGTCTTAATATATTATTTATATGGGATATTGTGAAAATCAGAAATCAAGTTGTTAAATATAAAATATAAACTGTACCAATTTTGATGCACCATATGCCCATTTCGACAAATAATGTCTCTTCAGTGATGCTCAAGTCAAAAAATGGAAATCCGAAATAATAACAAATTTGGAAGAGCTAAAAGAATAAAAATACCAAATAGTGGAGCCAAATCCGGAAAAGGATCAGAGCTATGCATGAGTGAGATAATCATTAATTTTGAAATAAATTTCTTAATTTTATCACAGCAAATTTTTATCCGTAATTTATGCTAGTACCAAAGTACTTGGGAACTGGGCTGGTGAAAACCCTCGGGGACTAACAGTCCCTCAGCAAAGGCATCGACCCAGTGGTTGTAATATAAAACATAAACAGTGCCAATTTTGATTCACCAGATGTGCATTTCGACAAATAATGTCTCCTCAGTGATGCTCAATTCAAAAATTTTGGAAGTTTGAAATAAGAAAAAACTTGGAAAACAGTTAAAATAATTTTATTTCATTGATATTTCAAACAATTTTCTTATGAATATAGCGTCTTAACATTTAAAAACTTATTAATGAAGTGTTAGAATTTATTAAATTTAATACAATCCACAATTCCTAAAATTAGATTTCAAGAAAAATCATTGATGTTCATATACATTTAACGCTATTTCTTATTTGTTTTTCATGAACTATCATTTGTTTGATAGTCATAAACTTACATGTATTCTTCATGAATTTAATTCATGACTTTAAGATGTCCAATAGCCGCGTTTCGAGTTCGTCCGGAACACCGTTTATATTCCGAGTTTAGTCGCGTCGATCATGTGACAAAGCAAAAATGTTCTTCAGGACAATTTCCGGTAAAATTTGTAAGTATTAGCAACATTTCGCTCGTTACGAATACCGGTAAAAAGTGGTACCTTCATGCAGTTCCTGGGTGTTCATCAGACAATGAGAAGAGAGGGAAGTACAGCTACATGCAAACGGTTGAGAAGTTTGCTTTTCCCTCGAAAAAGAAAGCTTCATCGGTTAGAGGAAAATGGCCAAAACTCCTTCAGCGAGACAATTTTGACCCATCGTGTCGTCAAAATGAATTTATTTATTTTTTCGCTAATGTCTCTTGAATTTGGTAATGTGTTCTATTCTTCTGAGTCTGTAATTGATGAAGTTTTATTGATAGCTAGTCCCAAAACATATTCCTACATTCTATTTATTTCTAATTTATCATAATATTCAGACATTGTCCTGAAACGTATAAATAATCAGATTAATTTCATATTAAAAAATCAACATAGCAATCAGATTAATTTTTGGGGGTCAATGATATTGAAATCCTCACTTTTGCAGCCTCCACAGTCAAAAAAAACATTTTTAAAATAAGATAAAAGCCCCATTATGATACGTTTTCAAAAATTCATTGAATAAAATGTAAAATTCATGGCCATATCATGATTGAATTAAATCTTTATTTGTAAGAAAAATTCAAAAACATTGATTAAAGTTAACAGATTTGATCAAGTTTAAAATTTGTGAAGCTGTTGGGGTCCAGGGATATATCATCATCACTGTAAATGAAGTATATATATATATATATATATATATATATATATATATATATATATTCAAATAGTGAAAACAAATTAATAATAGAATTGGTTTTTACAAATGTTGCCTGGTGTTAAAATGAAGAGGGGAAATTATCTTTAGAAAATATTGTACCCGTCTTCTTAATTTTCAATGCAAATTGCTGTTGAACTTGTTAACTCGAAGCCCATTCTAACCTGCATTGGTTCTAAGGATGATGCCTAGAAAAAATATAACTGATATTTACACAGTTATTAACCATTAATTTTAAAACGTAAGTATTTTATACTTCACTGAATATGCATTGTCTGACAAAGTGAATATTAAAATTGTCTCTCAATGCATATTCAGTGAAATCTAATACACTGATTTTCAGAATTATTTTTGCAGTATGAGATGACATTTTTTCATTCAATGAAATCTTAAATATTGATTTTCAAAATTATTTTTGTAATATGAGATAGCATGTTTTCATAAGCTGCCAGCTTTTATGTACCCCGACTGCCAGATAAATAGTCTGTATTATCTGTCATGTATCTAAATGTTTAGAGCCTAAATAAGGCACTGATGAATTTGGTGATCGAGAGCTGATCTGCATGAAGGTTGCCATTTTGACCAATGAACACATGCAAAAAAAAAGCGTCAACAAACATTTTCCACCCTTTTCAGCTGTATGTTTGATTAGTCTCAACAAGATGTGACAAAATTTATGTTATCAAGTTGTTATTTGGTTAGATATTAATGAGTCCGGTTCTAAACACAGCATGACGCACAAGAAAAGTTCAAATTAAAATCAATTAAAACACAACACATGTGATCTTCCAAACAGTGTAATTAATATGTGAAATAATCAATTATTGTTGTCGGGTACATACACGGCTGTAAGCTATTCTTTCGGCAGCTGAGCGAATAACCGCTTGCTGCTTTGAGCACTAGGCCCCCGGTGGATAGCCACTCACATTATATATCGCGGTATGAAATAGCAGAGGAAATGAGAGTTGGATATAAAGTTAATTCATGACATTTTTTTCACTTACCAAACGAAATTATGATTTCGTTGTCCGAGGTGAATATTTCAATGAATTCCTCTTGCTCTGTCCTGGAGACAGAAGTATAATCTTTATTGTAAATGGTAAGAAGCTGAAATGTACAAAACAAAATCACAAGAAAATGTTCGTAGTAACATACACAATGTGCACAATGAACTTGTGTCACTTATGGCCTCAACTGCGTTCCATACTCTTTTTTTTATCTCATTGAGGGGGTGGGTGGTGGGGGTATATTACAACCTTTCAATAAATTTGTGTAAATGCGTCATCAATAGTAAAAAAAAAATATACACTAAAATATAAAAGCAATAGATTCAATCAAATGCATTTTGCCTGAAAGTCATTATAGTTTGGTACAGCTACCACGTGTTCTCTAAGCATAACTGGGATGTTACATCTCAATTTCCAGAGAGTGTTCGTTAAACAATTCAAATCAACATATAAACGTATTTACAAAATGACATCATGAATGATCTTGAATAAGAAAATACAATAAGTACTTATACTGTAGTAGGCCACAGCATGTGCCTCAACGGCAAAGAATTAAACATGACTGCTTCGCCAAATACAAGAACGATAACTCTCATTAATCATAGTCAGTTTTACAAGGAACAGTAACTCTTACAAAAAAACATTGTCATTACACCTCTTCTCTGAAGAAACTTTGTTTAGACTTTCAATGACTACATAGTCACAGACAATAAACGTTTGCTTGATAATTCTTGAACAAGCTCAATGTTCTTTCCCAAACTGCACTGAATGCCTCTTTCCTGGATATATTTCTTTAAAACTGGAACTTGCTAGCAAAATAAATCAATGTCTTCTTCCAATGTCAACGTAGAATGGAACAGGCAACATCAAACTGGCGAAGTGAGAATCACGGGTCGTTCGGATATGACCTTAAAAACGGAGGTCCTGTGTCACGGTAGGCGTTGGCATGAAAAAGAACCCTCACTGCTACGACCCTGAGCGCTAAGCATAGGTCTAAATTTGTGGTACTTCACCTACAGTTGATGACGTCTCAATATGAGTGAAAAATTCTCGACGGGACGTAAAACAAATCAAACAAACAAACCTTTTCTCAAATCAACAACATTGAAACATATAATTTTACAATACTTTACACGACTGTACCTCACGATAAATTAGACCAGACTTTTTGATATCACAGACCGTTACTTCGTCAAAAAATGGTAAAAGGAAATATCCATATCTAGTGATCGGTCATCCAAATAATTATTTTGTTAAACATCACTCTGACTCCACGCACAAGTACTCTGAAGTTGATAATAAAAAGATGCTAGAGTTCCTCATTGACAATATCTTCGAAGTCTTTGGTGATCAGGTCTTTACACAGTCTGTTGGAATTCCAATGGGCACGAATCGTGCTCCTTTGTTAGCTGACCTGTTTTTATATTCTGATGAAGCAGAATTCATTCAAACGTTTCTGCAGGGGTTGAAAATATATCTTGCTGTGGCCTTTAATTCGACATTTAGATATATTGACGACGTTTTATCTATTAACAATTATCATTTTCATTCATATGTTGATTCGATATATCCCAGTAAACTTGAAATAAAGTACACCACAGAGTCTTCGATATCTTACTATCTTACTGGAAATAGATTTTGGTGGCAATCTAACAACTCATCGTTATAGCAAACGAGATGATTTCAATTTCTCAATTGTCAACTTCCTTTATCTAATTGGCAATATCCCATCATTACCTGCATATGGTGTTTATATTTCCCAACTGATTCGATACCCAAGAGCTTGTTCTGCATATGATCAGTTTTTAAATTGAAGCAGGCTACTGACATACAAGTTGATATTACATGGGTTTATAGTCTCGTCTAATGTCAGCAATTTCGCAAATTCTATTGTCGTTATAACGATCTAGTTTGCCAGTACAACCTTCCATTTCATTCCAATTGTTAGACCATTCTTGACACACTGATTCTAACTGCGAATTACTCCGTTTACCTGATCAAGATATAGGTCTCACGGTGAGTGTGACCGGTCCACAGGGGATGCTTACTCCTCCTAGCCACCTGATCCCACCTCTGGCATGTCCCGGGATGCGTGGTTGCTCATGTCTCTGATAAGTATTTTCTATAGGAATTGCGAGATTGAGTACTGTTTGTTATCTTAGCCTTTTCATGGATTTCTTTCATTCGTTTAGGCCATTCTTTAGTGAAGATTTCATGTTCCTACGTACACGGTTTAAATTATAATCATAACAATGGTTATTACGTAAGTCGCTGTCAATCGAAGAAAGGTCAAAGTTCAATGTCGAAATGTAACCAGATGAAATCAGTTGGGATGTGACTATTTATGCATATCATGTCTTAATGATGTCTGATACACAGAAGAGAGTATGAAACACGCTCATTTTCATAGGTTTTTAATCAATTTGACCTTATTTTCAAGGTCAAAGATGCCGTTCTAGTTGGATCCGCCTCTCTACGATTAATACTCTAGGAGTTATAAATTTGAGTTTATTTGTGTTAAAGGATACATTATTCCATCCAAATATGATAGAAATGAAAGAGTTTCGATTGAAACATAGCTTTTAATTGAAATTTCCAACTTTTGACTATTTTTCATCAAACAACGATGTTTTAGCTTCAAAATAACAGCTTTCTATTGAATATTTTTATTATAAATCTGCCATAAATATTAAAGGACATATCAATTTATCCAAATACGATACAGATCAATAGTTTAAATTGAACGATACTTTAATTGGACTTTCCAATTTCGATGATTTTTCATCAATAAAAGGTATTTTTTCCTCAAAATAAAAGTTTTCCCTATATTCATTTTTCTAAATTCTTGATATATATAAAAGTTGTATGGACTAAATTTCGTCAAATTTTGTCCCCTTTGTAAAAACACTTAAATCATAGCACGTACGTATTTATGATAAATCGCTGTTTACAAACAATTACTCAGCCATTTCGAATGCATATTCCGAGGACAAAGCAAGTGGCAGTCACGTGTCCATATCAGACTTTGAAATCGGTGGACTTACCTGTGTAAAGATGCGTATTTTGTTACTACAATACCGTGCCTTAAGTTTAAGAGGAACTGTAAAAATATCAAATACCTTTTGTAATTCGTCATTTTATGCTTTTTAAACCCAAATTTAAACAGATGAGTCCGAGTTGAATACATTACGTTGGGATTCCCCTAACACACATGGGGCTATTCATAACGTCTAACAGACTTTACGGGCGGCGAATGTACCGGTATTCAATGGGTTCCCACTAATATTTACTTTTTTAAGTGATGATCTTCTCAAGGTTTTCTTTCACATGCAAATGTTTTCAAAGATGTAATTAAGGGAAAGTTGATACCTTTTTAAACTGATTCATCTACTCTAAAGTGATTTTGTACAAAAAAATAATAGATGAACATCGGACCATACAGCATTAAAGATGCTAAAACTACAGTGTATCAAACAGTGAAAAGAAAGCTTTTGTTGATCTTAGTTCTTTATTTGCATTTTTGCTATTTCTACGTGACTAAAAACATTTAAAATGTAGATGTCTCTGTGTTTGTACTAAAAACAATACATGCAGATAATAAACTTAACCCTGTTATGATGTAGCATTTTTTATATTCATCATGCAAACTATTTCATAATATAATGTACATATGAAAAAAACATTCTTGCAACATTTTACTTTGCAGAGTGCTAAATCACACACCTTATATATTGGTATTTATTCAACCCTCACTTTTAAATACTACGCCTATACGACACAACACTTGATCAGGTAAAGAACTGCATGTGTGTCCAAGAATAGCCTTTCAAGTCCCCCGAGAAACTTTACATTTTAAGCTTTACAGAAAGACTGGATATTTTCATTTAAGGAAAAGAAAATGGCCTATTCCGTTTATTATAATCTGTCGCCATTATTAACAGTTATTTGGAATAGATAGATTCAAAGGTGACAGGATTTCTCAATTTTAGTAATAACTAGTTTAAAAAGCTAACCTATGTGAACGTTTTTCTTTTAGGAAATAGTGCTCAAATTTAGACATTCTTTCTATCGCATATTGTACTGGAAAGATAAATAAAGTATGATCAAGCCTGTGATCTATATATTTAGACGACAAATTAATGCAATTAAGTAGCCATTTGAAGGCTAAGTACTTAGCTCCATAATTTGCTATCTACGAAATTTTAATTGAAACAAAAGCATGACTGTCAATTTTGGTGCGCGTATAGAGCCTTCGGGGCTTAGCAAATAAACGTCGTTTTATGATTTACCTATAGATTCATGAAATCGTTTTGCCTCACAGCGAATACTTTCAATACTATTGTTATAGTAGGGATCAGATGCAATGTCCTCTCTTCTGTATTTGCCGAGAAACAGTGGATGATCGTCCCCAAAATGCGCGGCTTTATGATACGATGAAAGAAAGGTACCATCTCGTACATACAAGCCTAGTTCGAAAGTGTGAGGAAGCGAGAAGTCAAAATGTCTCTGATTGTTGAATATTTGAAATGAAGGCAGTGGTGTTGTCGATGGAAATTTCAAAGTCTCATTTCCTATATAAAGTAAAATACAAATTACACGTACAGTATACCTATATAAATACATGTCAATTTCAAATTTATAAATGGTTATCTAAAGTACACTAAAGAAAATGTACGAAATCAAACTTTATATTTTTTAAGCTACCGTATAGCGTTTTTTTTAGCGGGTGTAAAATTTGGCTTTTTGCCTGGTCTCAGGTATGCCAATAAATTTGGCGAACTTAAGCCACAGCGAATGATTGAAGTTATCTTTCTTGCGTTCAGTACTTTAAGGGTACAAACTTAGCGATTAAAATTTTAGTGGGCTACTGTCAAACCGCTAAAATAAACCAAAATTTGCACACCGCTAAAATACCCGCTATCCGGTATGAATTACACATCTAATATTACCAGTTTGATATATAACTGATGGCGGTAATGTGTGCGTCTTAGATTCAACATAGTCACCGTTTCTCTTTTTGTCATCATATTTGCACTGTACTTTAGATTCTTGTGTTGCTAATGAAGAGCCAGAGCAATTTCTACTGCTTGGGTCTAGTTCTTCATTTTCTAGTCCAGATTTTTCATCTACAAAATAGTATAAAGGTATAATACTTTTCATCAAAAAAGTGTCTAACTTCTGTGCCATTAATTGAGTTTGGACAATAATAAAAGTTTGAGTAAGGCATGCTATGATTGTGACACGATAAAGATATTTATTTTTTACTTTAATAATTGAACCTTTCAAGTGAGAAGAACATTGCATAACAGTTCTACAAAGAGATAATTAAATAGAATATAAGGACACGTCATGAAGATGCTTGTCATATTTATAACAATTCTTGGAGTCGTAGAGATGGTGCAATATAGTTTTATTTTGAATATAATTCTATATCAAATATTGTGTTTTCTGTATAAAGTGCGAAGGGATTGGTGTTGATAATATACTGTAATATGTGTAATCGTTTTCATACACTTACTCAAATACCCAACAAGGAGTATTTGAATACCCTGTGCAATAGACCATTACACTGCAGATATATACCCCAATATAAACATTCAATCGTCAAAGCTAACCCTCTTAAATCAAAATTAACAAAATGTTGTTTAACGTGAGAATCAAATTTATCAAATCATCTCACATGATTCTACTAACCTGTTTCTATCTTGCACGAACCCGCTTCCTCGTCGTTCACTACATCAACAATAACATCCGTTATTTCCTGGTCTGTTTCTGAATCGGTCGCTATTGTAACACTTGCTTCTGATTCGTTCACATCACTTGACCGATGACTGGATTCCAAACCATGTGAGACTTTTTGTTTCTTTCTATATTTGGCTCTTCTGTTTTTGAACCATACCTGGTAGAAACAACATTTGCCTTAAATTGATGCCTAGATATTTATGTTCCATCCGTATTCATGGAGGAAACATAAACACTTTCAAGAATAGAAATGATTTTAATATTTTCACATCAAAGCTATTATGTCCTTTTACAGTCTTCCAATACCATAATTTTGAACCATCTTGTAGGTGCATTTAATCGAACATATATTTGGTACTTTTATTTAAAATCACATCTTTCATGACATTTTAGAAATATGCATTATTAAAAAAGCTACTTAATACATGTATAACTGGCAGTACCTAACACCTTCTTGTTGTAGTATTGCCAGCACTTTGTTGTGTCCCCCTCCAAATAATAAATAAATAAAGAAGGCATCAACCTTTTCATTGCAAAAAATAATGATATTCTAATTGTACTTTCCCAAAACCTATTAAGATGAATTTTGGACATGAATTAGATTTTTAAAAAAGACTGGATTTGATTAACATGGCACAAGAAAATATTTATTTTAACAGGAAAACATGTTGGTTTTATTCAGTCGAAAAATATATAACTTAGCCGGTACTGAAGTTTTGTCCAATAATGAAAAAGCAAACTTTACTTGAATTCGAGCCTCTGGGAGATTTGTCATCATTGCTAGCCTCTCTCTCATGACAACGTCCGGGTAGTGGGTTTTAGCAAATGTTTTCTCCAGAGTGGACAGTTGTTGGTTTGTGAATGCTGTTCGGCATCTTCTTTGCTTCCTCTGACAACCAAACTGCGCTTCAAACAGCAAATCTGCGGCAAATTAGCTATTTTCTTAGCATTTCATCAAAGTAGTAATAGCACATGTCACGCATATTGACATAATGAGTAAGAAACCTCACATAAAATATCATTTTTCCTTGCAAACCAACTACAGTCGTATAGGACAAACAACTACTGATCATATTGTATCATAATAGTAACGTATAGAATAGAATTGATGTAACTGATATTTGTTAAATGGGTTATTTTATAACATTCAACAACGTGAAAAAAGTAGAAAAAATATACGTGGATAGCATAGTTTATATAAAAGATATCATTTTAAAAATATAGATGATATTACTTAGACCGTTACTTGAAACAAATAAACTACTGATTAAACGTACCAGTAACCCTGTCAGCAAAGGAAAATGGAGGCGGTAGTGCGAAAGGCGTTCCATGGAAAGGGAAATACGCTGACTGCAAGGGATAAGATAAAGGAGGGTGGCGGCTTAAAAATGGCGGTCTTGGCGGGAATATTACTTGGTTGTTGTACGGTTGCATAGCTTCAAAGAGACAAAAATACATTTAGAAAAAGCAGTTATCTTCGTTACCATGAAATAGTTCAATATACTCCTGCTAAGAATGTGCAGAGAATTAGAATTTTGAAATCACCACAAACCGATCTAAGAGGAATATGATTTCTATCTAATATATATATATATATATATATATATATATATATATATATATATACATATATAAGTAATACTTTACATGCATTGCAAAAATGAAAAAGAAATTGGTCATTGGGAATATTTTAACTTTACGTTTGCAAAAAGAACGAAATCTAAGATACATGTACGTGCCTACCTACCTGATCTGAGATTTAAGAGTGAGGAGACTAAACCAAGTTCACTTCATATTAAAGGTGTTGTCTTGAGTAGAACAAAACTTAAGTACCCTGCTTAACTACGAGTAAATGAAATTGATACCATTCCTTTAGATATGATTAATTTAATCTGTGTGTAAGATAGTGAAAAAATAAATAAGAGAACTTTCAAGGGATGCATATTAATTGATCGTAATTCAGAAAAAAACGTTCTAGAGAAGTATTTAAACATATCAATTTCTTTTCATCGCTGTCTTGTCGATGAGAATTGAGAGAGTTTGATATGGACCATCCCATTGTAATCAATCATTACCCTTACAAAACGCTCTCAGACCGTATTTTGAGCTGCTAATCTGTTTGAAAAGGCGTTGATGTTGTGTGATCATTTCAGCTTTACGAATATGTCCGTACGAAATGTTTACTTGGAAGGCACTTCTCGTAAGGGCCTAAACGTGTTTAAGGATTTAATCTTTAAATGAAGTTTAAACACTGTTTTATATATATTTTCGATGAACCCCCTAAGATAAACCATTACGGGGGCGTGAAAAGGATATAGGTATTGTTCAACACTCTCTCATATATTTTATAAGCGATTTTATTATTATTTTTTTTTATTTAATGCACCTTTAAAAAGTATTCCTGTTTACAAATAGCTAAATGTTTTGCTTTCAAAAGTTTTATTGCATGTTTACTTGTCAGAATCACTTGCATACATTTTAGCAAATCAATTTCATCCCGTGCGAATATGTCAAACTCTAAATTTTGGCAAGACTATCAGATGTTATAAAAAAAATTAAACACACACACAATATATATATATATATATATATATATATATATATATATATATATATATATATATATATATATATGCAAAGCCGGCATTATTATTTGATTATTCTATTATGCTGAATTACGATAACACATATATTTAATCACGATTTTATTAATAACAAGATTTGTTTTTAGATTTTAATTTTGGTGCTATTGTAATCGGCATCAGTACACTGAATCTATTTTCTGATCGGACGATTTTAAAATCATCATAACTTTCTCATAAATGATAGAAACACTATGAAATGCATACCGTAGTTACGGATATTATTCCAATTAACATTGAATGGCAGCAAATGTAGTTGCTGACTCATTCTTACGTATGTGTAGTTGTGCATGCATCGCTTTTCTGTCAATTCTGATACAAATCTGGTCATAACTTGCTAATTAAAGACCCAAATAAAACGAATTTATTTGCTGTAAGTTTACGATATTGATGCCTTATGAATGTGTCAACAAAATTTCCTTAATCAAATTCGCGCACAATTGGATGGTCGAGCAATGTAATGTTCATTATCTTTAATCAAATATTGATCTATAACATCGTTAAATTTCAATGAATAGTTTTGAAATATATCTGGAAAATATGTCTTGTGGACTTTCTACTGATTATTGTCATAAAAATCGTTAACACACATGCGCTCAATTTTCTTCATTGGTGAAAATTCAAATGGATATATCGCTCTTATGCATGAGAAATATAAAATGATATTGACATCATTGGTACATAATACTAACACCCAAAATTGTGCTCAAGCAACCCGCATGCTCGCTTATACACATGCATTGGGTTTGGTGTTCATATTTTGGACTCGCTGTCAGTTTCTCCCTTTTTATTGGAATCTTTTGAAATTGATCTTGTACTTATATATGTTGACATTTAACTTATCGACATGGTGAAATTACTCTGAATTTTGATTGGTTGATACGTATACATTTATAACAAATTTGTTTCTTAATAAAATGGTCTGAAATTGAGATTTAGGTACATATTGAGATTAACTAATATCGCGCATACACGTGTGCTTAATTTTGATTGAATCATGCTTAAAACTTTACTGCACGTATATACTGAGACCATTGATAGACAGGCATGATGAAAGGTACTGACCACGAAATGTATATGTAAGTACATATCCTTGATTTTGATTGGATAATAGCTCTCCAAGAATTGAAGTAAACCATGTGAAAGTTTACTATATCAAATATTAATGTCTACTAAGCGTAAATGGATATTTAGAATGAGTAGATAGCCCTTTGCCAAAATTGTAAATTTCTTGATGCGAGGGGTAAAGGTTTGTGTTCCAGAGTGGGGCCAAAATCATCACAGTGATTATTGTCTTTATCATTTGAAAGACTTGATACGGTATAAAAACTAATGCATGCATAGGAAAAGCAAAAAAGAATTTACCAAAATTGTAAATTTTACAACCCCAAGGCTTTGACTCTAGGACGGGTCCATATTAATCATATCGTGTTAATGTTACATATACTATATTATGTAAGGTTTTTCATTAGTTTTAAGTTGTTTTACAATATTGCTGAATATTAGAATTTAGTTTAGATATGAAGAGAAAGAATTTTTCTAAATTTTATAGCCAATGAGGCTAGTGATAATACTCAATTGACGGATAAGGTCTTCGATCCTCTTGTTTAGATGACCTATTGGTACATGTCTGCGTTAGTCGTGGGTTAACGATTGAACAATTTAACTTCTTCATAGCTGCCTTCCAATTGTTTTGAAATTTGGTATGAAGCATCTGTAGGACAAAAGGGAGATAAATAATAAATTTCAGGACTTCTGCACCCCCGGGGCCTTTGGGTGGGGCAAAAAACTCCCAAAATGTGACCATTTTAAAAAAATGTTCTTCTCTACAATTGCATATCTGTAAGAAAAACTAAATGCATAGTGATGTAGAGTAGGAAGGTCTCTACCAAAATTGTAAATTCCATGATCCCAGGGTAGAGGTTTTAACTCCTGGGCGGGACCAAACTTGGCATAAAGTGTTTATGTGTATAATATTTAAATAACATCTTTAATACTATTAATATTAAATGAAAACTAAATGAATACTAAATGAAGGAGCAGGTAGTCATTTATCAAAAATTGTAAATCTTATTACCCTAGGTGTAGGGCAGGGGTTTTGGTACCAGGGTGGGTTCAGAATGGTCATAGTGATTAGATGTCTTTATCATTTGACAGGCGTCTTTAATTTTGCAGAGGATCTTGAACGAGTGCTTATGGCATATGGAATTATGAAATGAGTTGCCAGATTTAACTCTTCCCGAGCCTTGGTGAGGTAAATATTTAATTCTGGTAACGAATTTCAAAAATTTTATGTGCCATAAGCATGAATATAAGATTCTATGATTCTATTTACCATACAATTATCAATAAACGCATATTTTAATTACTTTCCATTTCACGTTTCTGTATGAGGATGTGATTTTCAGCCTCTTTACATCGTCTAAATGCTCTTGAGCGGAAGAAATAAGATCTATAGATAAACACGTCAACGCGATAGCTAAATTGAAATTTCAATCTTAGGGATTTTAATTTTTAGTTAAGTTATCATATAACTATAACAAATAAAACAGGAAAAAATATGATAGGTTTGTTGTAAACGTTTTGTATTTATGTCAGCACGCGCTGACCTCATATGACTCTACATAATTCGCATTGTTATTAACATGATAACATACGGAAACCGTAATGTTGTGTGGAAAAAAAACCACTTCAGCATATTTAGGAAAAACTAGAAAAAGATTTACCAAAATTGTGAATTTTGGAATCCAAAGGTTCTGACGCTAGGGCGATCCAAAATAGTCATATATTGCTAATGTAAGATAAACATGTTGTGTAAAGTATTTCATCAGTATGAACGTGTTTGGGGGCTTTGCATTTTGTTTTTAAAAAAAAGTATACTGCTGTTGAATATTAGAATTTAGCCTATGTACAAAACTGGAAAATTATTGTAGATTTCGTAGCCCTTGGGGTTAATGATATTATCAAATAATACTCAGACGATTGTAAGGCTTGTGGGCCTCTATCTTCGCAAGCCAAGGGTTTTCGGTCCACTCCGCTCCCCACAAACCCTTGGCAGATTACGTTACGAAAACTGTGGCCTAGCGAATGTTCTGAATTTGAACTTTAAAATCTAGCCAATTGGGCTATGGCTTTCATTATACTGTTGATTATAAATGTAAACAAATATGGTGAAATCATCTAAAGAATCTTTGAAGTGATATTAACGGCAGGCGAATTTCGCGCTATAGAAAATACAAAACAGGGTCGAGAACATTGCTAGCAACAGAACAAGAAACATCAGCATGGTAAGAGGAAATTCCAGTTAATTTTGCACCTCGCATATTCATACTGTAAAGCATGTTTATGTCGAAAGTCATGTGCCTGAACTTTGTTTTCGAGGTCATAGCCAATTTTCTCTTAGCCTGTTTAGCTTGTTGAAGCACGCATAATAAATATACTGGGGCAGATTGTCATTTTGACACAGGATGTAATTCAGAACGTCTGACAGTTGTTTGAAAACTTTGAATTAAGCTGAAAAAAATTACCCCACAATGTTTTACTGGTAGTTGACCCACACACAATTGACAGAGTTCCATAGTAGAGATCGATCCGGAAACTTGTTCCTAAATATCACACGTGCTTGGCTTGTTGACACTCTTTTGAATGAAAGCTATCATTTTATTGGTTCCAAGGTCGAACCGGACCAGTTCTACCCAGGAGCTACGGACACCACCCTTCATGACTACAGCCTGTTCCTGGGTCCCTGCTACACTTTTCCGCCGAGCCAACTCGCACCCAAGAACGCCCCTGCTATCCGGTGCCCACATACCTCGCTCTTTTGCAAACATTTTTGGCCTACCATATAACTACATGTGTATAAATTGCCTACTCAAACAATCAATTAAAGTTAAGTAAATAAGCTTAATTGATTCCATGTAAATAAAAATCTCAAAATATCCCATTTTTCAAAGTGGCTCCCCCCCCCCCCCCCCCCCTGCGATTACGCAGCCCCGCTATGATCCCGGTGCAGGTGGCTAAACAATCCTACAGGCGATGCCAATAAAGTGATTTCTAAAAATAGACTGAATACCAGAAAACCACCTAGCAGCATATATCAACAAATGAATCAGACAACTCACAGAAATCAGACATACACAGTGACCAGTGATGCTACCCACTAAACACGTCCAATGTCTCGGGAATTCAGTGCCAGATTCAAGGGTGCGCCACCCGGCACACACCCCTAAAATTTTCAATTTTAACGAAAAGAAGATTGAAAGTTTATGGATTTAAAAGAAGAGATGTAAGAAAAAACATTTATAAGTGAAGTCAATGGATTCAAAAGAAGGGGATGCAGTAAAATTTTATAGAGGAAACATAGATTTTTATTGGTAAACACAGTAAAATGCATATCTGAAGGAGAGACGATGAAAAGTGGCTCGAATCTTGTCTCGGATTAAAAATAAAAAGGCAAAACTGCCGGTGTAACGAGGAATATTGACTCGCATTGAAAATTGACCCGGGGTTCATTTTTCAACCATGAATATTGAACTGAGGGCGCTTTTTCTCCGTTGAAAAATGAGACCAAAAGTCGAGAAAGTTATACTCAGACTCAGTTTTCAACAGCTTGGTATTTTTTTTTCTGATCTCTGATGACCTCTACACTTTGCAAATTGACCCTGTTGAATACTGACACCAACTACATTTTTAAATTACAAACTTATAGTTTATCTGACAATCTTCTACAATGGTTTAAAATCTACTTATGTCATAGACAATCTTCTACAATGGTTTAAAATCTAGTTATGTCATAGAAAATCTTCTACAATGGTTTAAAATCTACTTATGTCATCAATGCTTGATATATTTACTGGTGTACCTTTAGGACCCTTACTATTTTTTATTTATGTTAACGATGTTGCTGTGCGCTATCAATGTGCAGATTATTTGCTGATGACAACTCCAGCAATCTTCAAATAGTATGCTAGATATTGAATATAAGCTTAATCATGATTTAGATATATTAGAAGAATTGTCAAATAAGTGGTTACTCAAACTCAATCCATCCAAGACTAGAGTTTTTCAAAAAACAAGACAGTCCCGTTCTACCAAAATTATTTTTTTTCAAGGTGATAGGCTAGAGTGTGTTCCAGTCCATCGTCATTTAGGTTTACTAGTATCACACAACCTCAGTTGGTCTATATACATTGATTTCATAATACATAATGCTTATAAAAAATAGTTCTTTTAAAAAAGCTTAAGTTCAAAATTGGTAGAAAACATCTGTTAAAATTGTACATAGGATTTATTAGGCCTACTCTTGAATGCGTTTTAGTTGTTTGGGATGGCTGTTCCGTTCACGATACTGACAAGCTAGAACACGTACAGTTATGTGCAGCTAGAATTGTTACTGATCTTCCTATAATTGCATCTAAAGAATCCCTTTATTCGGAAACAGGCTGGCAAACTTTACAAAAATGACAACTATGTTCAAAATTTGTAAAGGTAGCGTCCCCGAATATTTAAATGAAATTATTCCACATACACACGAATATTTGTCCCATTATAATACACGAAACAGATAAAATTTATATTCCAAAATGCAGACTGGAGTTATTAAAAGAATCATTTGTACCTGATTCGTAAAACTTTGGAATTTATTAAATGCAGAATCCAATCAAATCATCCTGCAAAAATATAATAGCAGAAATCACAAGCCCACCACCATATTTTTCTTTTGGGAAACGATACATCAATATTATTCATACTAAGTTAAGGCACAACTGTATACTCCAGTATGATCTTTATAAACGAAATATTACAAATTCTCCAATCTGTTTATGTGGACATAACGATGTATATCATTTTTTTCATGTAAAAATTACTCTAGATCTAGAAATAATCTTTCTAATCGCCTCTTCTTGCCAGACTTGGTCATTATTGATACAAAACTTTCATTATGTGGAGATGTCAATTTGACTCTGCAAGCTAATATAGATATTTTCTCAGCTGTTCACAAATATACTGATGAAACTTGTAGATTCGTCTAATTGTTGTACATTCCCTTAATCATTATCTATGATATATTTGTACATTTGTAATATTTTTAGGAGAGAGACTAGTAAGTTGTTAGAATTTGTTCCCAATCCTTTTGATTTGATCAATAAAATATGCTTGAAACAAAACTACAGAGTTTTGAACTGTCTTTCAAATTGGAAGTTGGCATACGCCATTTAATTATATCTACTTATTATAATTTCAGTTTCAAAATTTTTCATTTTTTCAGAATGATAAGAATTGGTATGAGATCATTCCGATGTTCTTCATCAATACACATGCACGATTATTTTACATCACGTTTTTGATAACCCCCCTCCCAAACTAATGCAAACAAACAAACCAAAAACAAAAAAACAAAACAAAAAAACCAAAAAAAAAAAAAACCAACCAAACAAACAAACAAACAAAAAACCAAAACAAAAAAAAAAAAAAAAAAAAAAAAAAATAAAAAAAACCCAAAAACAAACAAACAAAAAACTCCCAAAAAACAAAAAAGAACAAAACAAAATACACGAAACATACTAACAAAAAAGAAACAAAACAGAAAATTTTGGGGTTGGGGAAGGGCGGTTATTGACCTAGTATGTAAATGCATCTTGCCTCAAACCTCTAACATTTCCAAAATAGTAAAATTACCAAATTTTATAGGGGTGGGGTGCGGTGGGGTGGGGGCGGGAACCGGATTGTTGATAGCCTATAGCAAATACAAACAAACGCATTTCTGAACTAGATAGTATATCATGTAACCATGTATACTAACATTCTAATTTAGACATGATATTTTAAAATATAAATATTACACAAAATATTGCTATTACGTGTGAAAAGATCATTATAAATAAATCACTTGCATATCTTGAGGGTTCTACGGATAATTGGAGACCTTTAAAATGGTTCATGTTTTGTACAAAATGGCTATGAAATTGAAGATATTATGTAAACATATCAATCTAAAGAATAAATATTAATCAATTGTAAATCTTTAATTGAATAAATCATAGTTGTAAATATCAATTCATTAATATGTGTTTTTGTGTTGTTGAATTTAGAACCGGTTTAATGATCAAAATTCCACAAGGCGTCTCAATTTTCAACGGACTAGGGTCTAAATTCAACACCTTTGGTCTCAATATCCAACGTTGAGAAAATGACCCACGGGTTAATTTTCAACCCGGGTCAAAATTCTTCGTTACGCCGGTCTTGTTGTGTCATGTATTGGGATGTACAACATTTAAAGATGTCGACATATTCGTGTCTGTGGATAGGAACATAAATTCTCAAAAGTGCAGAAATGTTTTAGATGAAAATCGTTGGCTACTTGAAACAAAACTGTTTCCAAACGAACCTTGGATATTTCAAGACGACAATACTACACCTTACCGTTCTAGGCATACTGTTAATTGGAAAGAGGGAAACAGTATCCTGGAATGGTATGGCTAGCATAAAACCCCGGACACACACACACACACACACACACACACACACACATATATATATATATATATATATATATATATTACCTATGGTGGTTAGTGACCTGTCTTTATCCAATGAATTCAGAAAATATTTTCTTGGTAAAATTCAACACACCAGAGACACTCTACAATCTCAAAATGATACGAGTGGGATTTCCTCCGATGTGTTATCGGCAGATATTGAATTTACTGATGATCTGCTAACATAATTTTCTCCAACAAACCATGATGAAATTCGGAAACTTCTAAAGAGTTCGCCCTCTAAGACATGCGACATGGACCCAATCCCAACTTACCTGTTGAAGCAGTGTATAGAAAGTTTTGTTCTGATGGTGACATCTCTAGTAAATGCATCACTTTGTGACTCGTCAATGCCGAGCATCTTCAAACAGGCAACCATCCGTCCACTTTTGAAGAAGCCTGGCTTAGATAATGAGTCGCTGAAGAACTATCGTCCGGTATCTAATCTCCCTTTTGTGTCCAAAATTATTGAAAAAAAAGTGTCAGCAAGGATTGATATGCACCTTAACGCAAATAACTTGATGGATACGAAACAGTCGGCTTACCGACCTGGCCATTCAACCGAAACTGCTCTGTTGAAAGTTCATTATGACATAGTTTCAGCTTTAGATCATACTTGTAGTTGTATTCTTGTGATGCTGGATCTCTCAGCTACATTTGATGTAATAGACCATCGAATTCTTTTCCAACGAGTGAAACATTCGTACGGTATTTCCGGGTCAGCTTTATCTTGGATTAAATCGTATCTGAGCGGTAGACGTTAATGCGTAGCGATCGGCTCCGAATTGTCCGAATCCCAGGGAATGAAATTCGGTGTCCCGCAAGGCTCCGTTCTCGGGCCTCGACTTTACTGCATTTTCAGCAAATCCATTGGTCATATATGTGATGCTCATAATATGAATTATCAGTCAGATTTACATTGTACTTGAACCGCGCGACAACTGGGTCGATATTTCTGAAAGACCCATGGCGTGTCTAACAGATATCCGCATCTGGATGAGTTCAAACTTATTAAAACTCAATCAGGACAAAACAGAACTCATGGTATTTGTCCCAAAGTGCAATCGATCTAGGAACTTTGACTTCCAGATTTCGTTCGAAGTAAACATTATTTCTGATGCCGAGTATGTGAAAAACCTTGGGACCTATTTTGACCAGTCTCTTACCATGGACAGACACTGTTTTGCCGGATCTTACTATATGCACATCCGTCAAATAGGTAGCATGCGAGCTTTCATCTCTGATGAGGCATGCAAATTACTGGTTAATTCATTGGTAACCACCAGAATAGATTAAGGAAATGCCTTGCTGTACGGTGTGAACAAACAATATACGAACAAACTTCAACGGGTACAAAACATTTCTGCCTGATTAGTAACGCGGACTAAAAACACGAACATATTACGTCTGTTCTTGTCAAACTACACTGGCTTCCAGTCAACTACCGTATACAGTACAAGATACATATGTATGTCTTTAAGTGCCTCAACAATCTGTCAGCAGCATATCTCTTAGAACTTATTGTACCATACAAACCCGCCAGATCTCTTAGATCGGAATCTGCACATTTGATAGATATGCCTGTAACCAAGACCAAGATGTAAGGAGAAAGCAGGTTTAATAAAGCAGCGGTCACTCTATGGAACAGTCTTCCATCTAAAATCAGGAAGATTCAGAAACTTGACTGTTTTAAAAAAGATTTTAAAAACCCTTCTCTTTCGCCAGGCTTTTAATGTGTGATCTTTTTGATTTGACGTATTTTATAATCAGAATTTTATGCAACGGTATAAAAAAAAGTTTTTTCTAGCACATATTTTATGATTTTATGTCTGGGACACGCAGGAGAGTTTCGCGCCGACGTAACGTGTCATTTTTTTCTTTGCTTCTGGGTGCTGCAGAAGTGAGGATTTCAATCTCATTATCCTCAAAAACTTAACCTGATTACTATGTTGATTCTTGATATGTTTCAGGACAAAATCCGAATATTATGATGAATTAAAGATTAATATAATTGAGGAAAGTGTTTGGGGGCTAGCTATCAATAAAACTTTATGAATTATAGACTCGGTCTCTCTGAAGAATATAATACATTACCAAATTCAAGAGACATCAGCAAAAAAAATTATTAAATTCATTTTGACAACACGATGTTAAATCACGACGGGTCAAAATTGTCTCGCCGAAGGAGTTTTAGCCATTTTCTTCTAACCGTTGATCAAAACTTTTTTTTTTTGAGGGAAAAACAAAAGGTTGAACATTTTGCATGTAGCTGTATTTCCCTCTCTTCCCATCGTCTGATGAACACTCCGAAACTGCAAGAAAGTACCACTTTTAGCCGGAATCCGTGACGAACGAAATTAGGCTAATACAAACAAATTTTACCGGAAGCTGTTTGGAACATTTGTGCTCTGTGACGTGACCGGTGTGACTAAACACGAAATAAAACCTGTGTTCCGGACGAACTCGAAGCGCAGCTATTAGCGAAGCCAAGCGTATATGAATGTCCGTTGAATCCACACACATAAAATATGTGTGTAAATCCATTATTACAGGAATTCGGCGTGTTTTGAGAGGAAATGGTTCGGTAACAAAACACTGAGGTAAGATTTGTTCAATTTCTTCAAAATACGGTTGTTTTAATGATTATATTTTCTGATGCGCACCTTCTGTTTTGACAATGTCGTAGTCCATTTTGCAGGGAAAAAAAGAAAAGAAAAAAACCCTTGTCTCTTGAGTGTACCTCTGTGCACTTTACACCAAACGGAGAAAAAATGAGGTGATCTTTTTTCTCCGGAAAACGCCGAGTGATGTTCCGATTGGTTTTTATAGTTGTATTGCAGGGAAAAGGTCATAATATTTTGTCGTTATTTACTACAATTCTCAAGTATACGTGAAATTTTTTATCGTCAAATGTTTATCGAACAATTATATATCATTTCTTTTTTATATCAAATCAAATTCCATTTTTTTTAATATATTATGCACGAAGGTGATATTCATAGTCACCACTGATTACATAAGAAGGGATTCTAGAGGAATAATGTACGAAGCTTTCACGCTTTCTATCTCTTAAACAAAAAATATTTTGTAAAGCATTATAGAAGATAAATTACTCAAAATATTAATCTAAACAATGCGTCATCTTCATTTTCTTTTTTGCGACCTCTTTTAAGGAGTGGTTAGAGCATCGCGCTCAAAATCACAAGGCCTCTCACCTCTAATCGGCGCGGGTTTGAATCTCGCTCGCGCTGATATATGTGAGAAAGTTTGCCAGTTTACTTTCGGAAGGTAGGTGGTCTCTTCCCGGGTAGATTGTATCTGGGTTCTCTCCTCCACCAATAAAAACTGGATGCCACCAGATAACTGGAAAATTGTTGAGTATGGCGGAAAACAACAATCAATAAATCAATTAAGGAAATACAGGGTTGATCTATAAAATATAATATCTCACTTATCTTGATTGATTGATTGTTTGTTGAAAATTTTTCACTCATATTGAGACGTCACCAGCTCTAGGTGAAGTGCTGCAAATATAGACCTATACTTAGCGCTCAGGACTGTAGCAGCAAGGATTTTCCATTGCCAACGTCTGCCGCGACAAGGGACCTCTGTTTTTAAGGTCATATTCGAAAGACCCGTTTTTCTCACATCTAAACGTCTTAGGTTTGACACGGTCATGCATGGCACGAGCGGGGCTCAAACTCACGACCTCCTGATAACGAAGCGAACGCTCTAACCACTGAGATACCGCGACCGGTGAATTATCTCGAAACCTATTAAAAATTGTTAAACTTTGTAAACAAAAAAAAGATAGATAATTATAAGAATATGATAATGACAAATTTTCATGATTGGGCATATATCTTTTTTATTCAAACTAGCATCAATAGCGGGATCAAACTAAACAACAATCTTACTATTCTTGTCCATGTTTTTCATATTTTAAATTTTGAAAATAGTTAACTTCATGTTCACTTTTTGTCATTTCTGAAAGTGTAATATCACCCGAATACGAAGCACCGCAAATTAGACAGATCATTCTAAGAAACTTGTAGCTGAAGATGCGCGTTCAAAGAAATACTTAATTGGCAAATCTTTCTGTGGCTTGTACCTTTATGTGACGTGTGACGAGAAGTCATCTGAGGATTGTCGATTGTATGGTGGCAGGAGACAATTTTTATTACAGGCCGCGCAAGAGTGCGGTCTGTCGTGATACAGGTTTTTAAAATGTACATGCGTTTCTGCGGGATTAATGTAGATATATTGTTTAATGATTTCATCCAATAATTATTGTAATGTAAGTATTATTTGAGGATTGGAGTTATTGTTAATTTTAGCGTTTGATTTGTATAATCTCTAGATAGATAAATCAAGCGTATATAGAATTTAATAAACATTATCGTTGTCAACTTGTACTGTATTTGTGTTGGGTTCAACTTACTGCATATCTATCACTATAGTGGAAAATGAAATACAAAACGGGTGTACAGTGTTTTGTGGATTCAAGACTATTTTGCGGATTCTCACAACTAGTAATATATTTAAGTGGTTTTAAGGTGATGAGGGGAGTCGAGTCTAGACAGATAAAACCTCCAAACATATATGCCTTGTAATTTCGTTTACCTTTTGCGTAAAAGTTTCTCTACCAACTAATTTTGCTGACTAAAAGAGGACTTCACAATTGACTCTTTATCCTGTAGTGATGCATTATATGTATATCGTCAGTATGGTCCGTTAACAAAATACTAAAGTTAAAAAGTTAAAACTAAAGTTATTTAAAAAAAAAAAAAATATAATGATCTTTTCATATCTTCTGCGGCCTGATACCTTTGACGCTTGCGTCAAGTTGCTTTTTTATGTCAATACTTGTATTTCAGATTGGTATAGTTAATAATTTATTACCCTAAATTACATGAAATCCATACATGCTGGTGCTCAAAACATGCTCTTCTGAGGTGTCCCCTTTTTCGCGTTGATTGTCTCTCATTTAGGCTTATCCACAACACCCGAGTACCGTGCGAGGGGATTTTGACACCATCAAGAACTTTGTCTGTCCTTCTTAAAAACCCACCTTTCATATGGTTCCATCCACATTCCCTTTTAATTAAAGACCTATCCCTGCACAATGTAGATTTTTACCTGAATTTCTTTAAAATTGACCACGTGTCTTACTTTCGTGTTTAACTAGAAAGCTAGAAAGCATGGTGGCACCTGCATGTTGCATATTAAGTTTTACATTAAGTACTCGGCTATACTTGACATGTATTCTAAAATTATTTTACACTTACTTTACTTCCAAATATGGGGCATGTCCATTTTTAAAAAAAAGTCGACCGAGCTTATATTGCCAAACTGTCCTCTGTTACCTATACTCCGCTTGAGATAACTCGTTTTTAGAAACATTCGTGAATTTATGTATATACATTGCGTTACAAACCCGATAGTTTAGAAATTTTGATAAGTATTTAAAATAACTATACCCAAGGGTGCATGCTCTTTAGAAAGTACTAGCCCAAATTCATAATTTACTGGCCCCAAACCATCCTGGGAATAATGTACGAAAGTTTTATGTTCTTTATCTTTTAAACAAAAATATTTTGTGAAGCATTATACAAAGTAAATTGATCAGATTCAATTTGTCAATTTTGAACAACGTGTCATCTTCATTTATTTTCTTGCAACTCCTTTTAAGGAACTGCAGGGTTGATCCCTAAAACTGAATATCGTAATTATCTCGATTGTTTGATTGTTTGTTTTACGTCCCGTCGAGATTTTTTCACTCATATTGAGACGTCACCAGCTGTAGGTGAAGTACCATAAATTTAGACCTATGCTTAGCGCTCAGGGCCGTAGCAGTGAGGGTTCTTTAACGTGCCAACGCCTACCGTGACACGGGACCTCCGTTTTTAAGGTCATATCCGAAAGACCCGTGATTCTCACTTCCAAATGCCGAGCGTTTGGCGAAGGAAAAATCACTACCTAATTTTCGTCTTAGGTTAAATGCGGCCATGGCACGAGCGGGGCCCGACCTCACGGTTACGAAGCGAACGCTCTAACCACTGAGCTACCGCGTAATTATCTCGAAACCTTTAAACATTTTGTTAAACGTTGTAGAATAAGGTAGAAAATTACAAGACGCATTTGACGATATAAAATTTCAGGTGTCAGTTCCTTAAATAAGGACAGAGAGAGGTCAAAGTATTTTCTGTATGACTCAAATAATAAAAAAGAATGAATTTGTTAAGCATTATTGAAGCATAATTGCAGGTATAGTTGATTTGTGATTTTTTTTCTTTTTGTTATGGCGATGTTACATTAGAGTTTCTAATAGTTCAAGAGGAAGACAGTGTTTTACGAATTGTATGATATTCATGATGGAAAGTTTACTAAAGAGTATTGATGAATCTAATAGAGCTAACGTAGATGCAATACTAATGGAATGTGGCATGCTGTACAGATAAATGTATACAAATCATATGAATGGTCTCTTGCATGTCTTTGATTATTAAGTGAATTAAACTATATTAAGTGGAAATTAATGCAGTTTTTCTATTCTGAGCCAATGATATTGCGAGTAAGGAGTTACCTTAAAATAAATGTAAAAAACTACTTGAATGTAGTTTTTTTTTTATACCAACAACTCTTTAATTCGATAAATCATTTTCCTTAAGTTCTATGATTTTTAATAGCCTTTGTACAAATTTAAAGTACTACATTTTGTTCTTTTGTAACACATCATAGATTACAATCAAATCTCTTCTAATTGTTTTAACGCAAGTTAGCAACAGAATTATCGTGACAAAAGTTGATGACACTTCATCTTGAACGTACATCTATATCAGACAAAAGATTACAACTAAGGCAACTAATCTCAAATTTTCAGACTTTAAAAGACCGGACTAATCTGGAGTAATTTTTAATCAAACTGTCAGTATTATGCTGATACGTAAAGCAAGGTTAAATTATCAAATTAAATCATATAATTGTATAGTTGCAACGATTCTTAAATTATAGAAACTAACTATGGAAGATGAGAACTATACCAGATGCTGAACAAGTATAAACAGTCCGAAGTAGACGATTTCTCACCATCTCTACCAGATGAGGTTCCTGGTCCAATCGTAACTGCTAGGCTATTTCCGTAACAGGAAAAGCGTAATCTTATTGGTACTGGTCCTGTTTGTTATTACAAGTTATTTGAGATTGTCTGAGAGCTCGACGGAGTAATACGAAACATGTCCTTGAAGTTGGATTATGGTTTACCTGATAGTAGACCGACTTAAGCCATGTCTCCTCAAAGAAGCAGAAAACAGTCTTAGCTAACCTGGTTGCAGACGCTTTAAGATATTATCTTTAACCTTCCTAAAGAAAAGCCCTACATCAAACTGGTCTCATTTAAAGGGACAATTACATAAATGGCATATAACACCACTGTACATTAAGGGAAAGGTTTTTGTACATTGTATCTATAACATATATATACTGTGGACAAAAACCTAAATGTATTTCGGACACTTTTAAAAAACATTTCTATTTTCTGTTCGTCATCTATCATGAAACAATCAATCTTACAAGTTATATCTGCAAAATAATTTCTGTATCATATTGAACTTCATCACAAAATACGCATTAAACATATCTTATGATTACAATGTGATTATATATTTAGCTGATAATCAAGACATTATCTCCGAAGGCAAATGAACACATTAACCTTACCTGCATGTGACGGCAAAAACATCAAGCGCGGGATGTAAGTCTTTATATCGTCGTGTGTGACAGGAGGTCATGCCTTCTCAATAAAAAATAACGATCTTAACTTAATCAAACTTTGTGTTTATGTTTCTGTTTAATTATCTCGAGTACCAATGTCTCAAGAGGAGTACGCTAAGATGACAAAACGACAGATTCGTGGAGATTGGGAATGGTAGCGTGTCGTCTCAACGACCGCCCAGTATCAATCGCGCTTTTTTCTGTAACTTTTTTCTGCGTAAACTGAGTCCGTGGAAGCTGTTCTCAGACAAGAGAGTTTGTTAGCGAAAGTGGAATTTTTCTGCTCTCATGATGTGGACTAACCTCGACTTCAAGCGCCAGAAGAGGGGGATTAATATAGTGTGACAAGTTTGTTCTTCGTCCATTAAATACTCAACTCGCGATAAGTATATTAATATGGCAAAATATTTGTCCAAAATACGCCGGGATTAGGCAAGCAAATATCATTTATTCCCAAGATGGGATCCGGTGCAGCAGGGTCAATATCGCAGTAAGAAGGGTTATGCTTAATGCACCAGAAGTAGGGTGCTCCGTCAAACAAAGCGCAGAACGATATTGTTTGATTGAGAGGTTGTGACGTTTGCAGGCAGATCTAGACCTAAGTATGCCTGAATCCACATAACATTGTTTAGACATCAAAAATCTAGAAAGGTTTGAAAGTTTGATTTTTCTTGCTTTCCACTGATGTTTTTTATACCCAAGTCTTTATTTAATGCGATTTGTATGATAAATATATTTAAGAAATAAGTTTCATTACTATATATATTCATCATGTACTTCTGTAGTTATACACACAATGGTTACAACTGAAGCGCGTTTATGATTAAATGACTATCATTCATTTGCCTTTTGTAAGGATATCAGAGGCGAAAACATTGGAAATTTAAATATATTATCTTAAATATATTTTAGGTGTTATGATACCGATTTCTCTGTGGCAACTGGTCGATTTGATGTAGTTGCATATTATTTTATGGAAATTAAGTGTTACTAGAATATTATCAAAGTACAGAATGTACCACTGGGTGTTGAACTTTTTTAAACATTCAAAGAAAATAATTAACTTAGTACTAATTGTGACGAGGACCCTTACAGATGCGCCCCCCTCCCCCTACCCTTTTTAACAAGTGCTGTCATCTGTTTCAGTACAAGAGGTTTTGACCTTATAAATCTCCGGAGCATCTGAATATATAACTGTCTTATAACGTTCAGTCTATTAATGCTATCATAAGAAATCAGTTATAGACATTAAAGTATTAACCAATCAAAATTCAGTGCACGTGCTGGTGAGTAATCTGACCATGTCAATACATACAATGTCAATGCATATAAGTCTAAATATATAACTACAAGATAAATTTCAAAACATTTCAATGAAAAACAATGAATTAATAGCGACTTCAAATTACGAAGAGCAAAACCAATGCACGTGAATACACGCGCATGCAATTGTGTTTCAGTAAAACCAATAATATTACGTTGTAGGTTATATATGTAGTAGTATGTATCTATGACTCAAGATCATTCCATATACCTCATTCATTAGAAAGATATAGCTTATTTGAATATCAGCCAATGAAATTTAAAGGCACGTGCGTGCGCGTGCGGGCAAGTAAATTTAATAATACCAATGAGAAAACAGTCCCAAAATATATCTAAAACGTAAATTTAAAAACTATGTATTCAAATCTTAAAATGTTATAGACCAATACTTAGATTAGACATCAGACATTAAATCGCACCCTTATTCACGCGCACGGGAATTTGTTTTAGGAATTTTTGTTGACATCATCAATAGCCATTCAAATCATAGACCTGTAGCAAATATTTCAGTTCATTGAGTCTTTAATTGAACGTAATGGCCATCTTTAGATTTTTGCAATATTGGTCTGTGTCCGTCGTCGTACGTTGTCCGTCGTGCGTCGCCCATCGTGCGTTAGCGATTGAACATTTTTAACCTCTTTTTGATAACTACTTTTCTAATTATTTTCAAATTTGGTATGAAGCATCTTTGGGAAGGACCTAAATTGTAGATTTCAGGACTTCTGTACCCCTGGGGCCTTAGAGCGGGGCAAAACTGCCAAAATTTACCAATTTTCAAAACATCTTCTCTACAACCGCATATTTGTAAGAAAAATTAAATGTATAGTAATGTAAAACAGGGACACCTCTACCAAAATTGTTAATTTCATGACCCTGGGGTAGAGGTTCTAACCCCAAGGCGGGGCAAAAATTTTGTATATAGTTTTTATTTGTAAAATACTTAATTAACATCTTTAGTGTTATTGATACTGAATTGAAAGTAAAATAATATTTAGATTAATTGCTTGATTGTATATTGTTTAACATCCCTCTCCATAATCTTTCACTCAGATGGAGACGTCACCATTGCCGGTGAAAGGCTGCAAAATTTTGGCCTATGCTGGGAGCTTACGGCCTTTGAGCAGGGAGGGATCTTGCTACACGGGGCCTCAGTTTTTGCGGTTTCATTCGAAGGACCGCCCTATTTAGTCGCCACTTACGATACGCAAGGGGTACTGAGGACCTATTCTAACCCGGATCTTCACGGGACATAATTATTTAGAATGTAAATTTGATGATCCCATGGGTAGGGGTTTTGTTCTCGGGCTAGATCCTCTGGTCAGATATTAAATGTTTGAACGATAGAATATTATTAACTTCCCCTTGATAACTAACATTCCAATTGTTTTCAAATTTGGTATGAAACATCATTGGGACAAGGGAAACCTACAAAGTAAATTTCAGGACTCCTACACCCCTAGAGCCTTAGCGAAACTGCCAAACATTTATCAATTTTCAAAAATCTTCTCTAAAACCACGTATCTTTAAGAAAAACTAAAATACGTAGTAAGGCCTCTGCAAAAAATAATTTCATGAACGCGGGGGTAAAGGTTCTGACCCCTTCGTGGTGCCAAACTTATTTAATGTATATATGTAAAACATTTAAATAATATCTTATCTAATGCTACTGATACTAAATTGAAACTAAATAATTATTTAGGAGTAGGTTGTCCTTTACAAAAATTGAAATTTTTGAAATCCCAGGGGTTAACGGTTTTGGTTCCAGAGTGGGGCCAAAATAGTGATTGTCTTTGTCATTTGAAAGACTTCTTGAAGTTTGTTGAAATAGTGTAAAAACTAAGTGCATGTTCAGGAAAAGCAGGAGAGGATGTACTAAAATTAGGAGTTGGTTTTGACTTTAGAACGAGTCAAAATTAGTCATATTGTATTAATGTTGCATATATTATGTAAAGTCATTCATCAGTATAGGCACTTTCGGGGGCATTTAAAGTAGTAGATGCAAAATGGTCCTATATCTAAATATTTTTTGAAAATTACAAGACTTTTTTATTATATTAAACTGCTTCTGTTTTCAATTTTAAAAGAAATTTGACCTGTAATTTTTTTTAATAAAGGTCATAAACCCAGTCTTGGACACCTCCCTCAGTAAAGTATTAATTTGTTTTTCAATTGTTTAGAAAATGTAGATTTTATGACAGAAGTTCATTGGCAAGGGGAAATGAAATATAAAAAGAAATAAGATAATAATCAAAGTCACAACTTAATTTTTGTAATTTTATAATCACACCAGAGGATATGTAGGAAGCTATTTGCAAGCTATCTGCCATACTCAACGCTGTATATAAAAAAAAAAACAAACTATGATCCAATTTTGAAGAAAAACTAGCAATTGACATTTCATGACACGTAGATTAAACAATAAGATTATATAAAAATTCAACCAAGAGGTTTCATTTTAAAAGGCAATTTACTACCTCCCCCTCCCCACTCATCAATGAGAAGTCAACAGCATATTGCTACATTCTATGCTAATATTTTGTTTTAAATACCATCGTACTTTTCAAAACTAATTGAGCCTAATATTTATCAATATATCTATAATCTCCCCTCCCATCTCTATCTATCAGTACATTTAAAATCAACCTGTGAAGTAAACTGCACCCTTCCCTCTAAATCCATATTCCGTAATCAATAAGTTAATAAGTTGTACATGTAGCATATAATCTCATACATTCGCTTTGGATATATATACTTGGAAATTTCAAATAAATGCACAAAATTTTGACATACATGTTGTTTATTTATAAGCCTTTAATGACACACACAAATCCACATCGTGTTTCTTTCACAGTGTCTGAGGTGAAGCGGCAATTTACTTATTTGTCAAAATATTTGTTTAGCTAAGTGGGCTCACTGTGTTTATGTTTTTTTTTTGTTTTTTTTGTTTTGTTTTTTTTTGTTTGTTTTTTTTTGGGTTTTTTTTTGGACAAAATGATATTCGTTGCGCACATCTAAATATGATATACTATCATACTAAAAAGGTTTCACCTTAATCACTTAAGTCATTTTTTTGAGAATGCTCGTGGACAAAAAGTCATAAGAAAAAAAAAGAAAAAGAAAATAAAGATTTGAAATGTCACTGCTAGCAAAAGCTGATGTCGCCCCTTTGTTCAATTCGTTGTTCCCCATGTGAAACTATGTCCAGATACGAATTTTGATTGAAATCAGAAAATTGTTTTTTTATTGCCAATTTAGGCCACCATCTTGGACAGCCGTTTTGAAACTGATTCAGTAAAATGAAATGAAAGATTTTTCCAAACTTTTGTGGTTACCATGGTAACGACAGTCATTTTGGAAATTGAAAAAGCACCTATTCATTGTAGTCATCGTTTCTGTGAAGTTGTGAGACGCGTCCATATAAGGAAAGATTCTTGAGCGGGACGTTAAACAATATATAATCAATTAATCAATCTTTGAAGTTGTATATCGAAATATCTATCTATCTCCGAGAAAAATAATCAGACTTTTTGGGTTACCATCGCAATGACAGCCATTTTGGAAATGATAAATATTATAAAAGCACCAAGTCCTACTCATTTATGTTATCGTTTCTGTGACGCTTCATTGCAAAAGGTCCAACCATCTGCGAGAAAAATGAAATTAAATAATTTTTCCATACTTTTGTGGTTTCCATGGCAACGACAGCCATATTGGAATTGTAAAAGTTGTAAAAACACTTACTCAGTGTGGTCATTCTTTTTTTTTTTTTTTTTTGAAGTTTTATAACGAAATATCCAACTATCTCCGAGAAAAATGCAACGGCAACCATTTTGGAAATGCTAAATACTGCAAAAGTGCCTACCCACGGAAGTTATCATTTCTTTGAAATTTGACAACGAAAAGTCCAACCATCTCCTAGAAAAATGAAATTAAAGAATTTTGCATACATTTACCATGGCAACGACAGCCATTTTGGGATTTTTAAACATTGGATACATATTGGCCCATGGCGGCTTTTGTTTCTGTGAAGTTTCCTCGCAAAAGGTCCGACGATCTTCAAAATAAAAATTGAAGTATTAGGTTTTTTTTTTCAAACTCTTGCGGTTTCCATGGCAAAGGCAGACATTTTGAAACTTGTAAACATTATATGCATTTATTACGTCACGATCGTGGTTTCTGTAAAGTTTCATGGTTGAACCAACTATCTCTGAGAAAATAGCCCGACAAAATCATTAAATCATTGTAAGAACGAAAAGGCTAAACAACTAATAGCATTCTATCTCGTAATTCCTATAGAAAATACAAAGCAAGAGATGGGCAAACACGGATCCCTGGACATGCCAGAGATGGGATCAGGTACCTAAGAGGAATAAGAATCCCCTGTCGACCGGTCACACCCGCCGTGAGTCCTATCTCCCAATCAGATAAACGGAGCAATCCGTAGTTAGCAGTTTGCCCAGAACGGCCTAACAATTGGTATTGCGACAACCCAGTACCGTGATTAATCTCCTCCAGAGGAAAACGAAAAACTCAGACAGTTGTAACGGAAAATAAATAAATAGAAAATGGACTCCAACGTAAAATTTCAATAATTAATTCTTAACTTATCAAATTATAACAAATTGCAAATATCTACTAACTAGAGCAAAATATACAATGAGATCTTTGGATGACCCTGAGAATAACCCTGGGTATTCACTAAAATATAAGTATATGTAGCTAACCCAGAGAATGATCCCAAGTCCCTATATAAATAACTAATATAACTTAAACTTACACTAGTAATGACTTAGGGAATTATCCTGAGAATAACCCTTGATAACTCTGTCCTATATTTTATTTGTGCCCTAATTACTAATTTAATGAATCCTGAGAATCACCCTGGACTCCACCCTATCTGTTAATATGTCAAGTAAATCTTATGTGACTCAGAGAATTACCCTGGATATACACCCTTGCTAATATAACTTAGCTTATAATTCAATTAATTGCTTAATTTGTGTGATCAGAAGAATCCCCTAGATCCACACCTTAACTGATAATTTATATAATTTATACTGCCGTTTGATAATAAATACTCTTACATTATAATTAAGAAATACTAGGCTACTTTCGAATGAAGCCCTGAGAATTACCCAGGATTTACACCCATTTCACTTTATCTACTTAATTTACCTGATAAAATATTGCTCTGAAAAATTTAAATAAAAAGAACTGATCTTCGAAATTATGACTGATAATTAATGCTCAAAATTAATAGCGTACGAGCGCATATATCTCTGGCCAAAATAAAAATGATGCTAATCTTTCGAAAACGAAATCAAGAATGAAGTCTTATGGGTAGAATTTGCTGACTTATATTCATAGAGAATTGGCTCGCGGGGGCAACCACCTTAGCAACGCCCAGTAAGGAAGCCCCTTGCTAGTATGGCTGGTTTCCAACAAACCGCCTGTGTCATGTTTAATAAAATTTCTGTTTTATTAAGAAAACTATGTAAAAACCAATACCTCGACGGAATACTTTAAACATATATAATGAAAATCGTTAAGTATTCATAAGGATACATAACACACAATAACTATTTTGTAGTGTATTGTTTGTTTACACTGCTGGTAGTCTATTCAACTGATCGAGCGAAATGAAATAACAAACTACGGAACATGTCAAAGCACAATATGACCGTAAAACAGCTGATCACAACAGTATGAAACACGTCAGACAGCATTTGACCTAATGGAAAGTTGTACTGGCAAACTAGATCGTTATAACGACCATAAAATTTGCGAAATGCTGACTTTAGACGAGACTGTACAAACCCCTAGACACGATCTCGTTGCGAGCAACGAGTAGGTCTTCCGTCCGATTTCTAAATTAAAATAAAATTCTTGATTTGGGGTTGTTCTATTCGTGAAGAACAACAATAAATAAAATTAGGCACCTAATTTTTTCCAAATAGAACGAAAAACACGGAAGAGATGCGATTTATGAATTTCAAAAGAACTTCCTGTTCTTTTCTTTCACTTTCGTTTTATCGTACCTTAAAATGAATGGAAATTCCACTTTGAGCGTACTGGAATCGTCCCTGAATGTTTTGAAGAAAAGTGCTCACTCTTTAAAACAACTTCTGGTTTTGAAGAACAAACTTCCCGTGGAAATGGTATGACTTGAAACACTGGTAGACTTTGATGAACATTTAAAACTGAAAAAAAAATTGCGAACTTTTAAAGCACTACCGTTGGACTAATGAAGTGACGACGACAAAACCAAAATGCGTATGCCACATGTACAAGTAACCATCTATCATCTCTGAAAGTTTCAACACTCTATCTTTGTCTGTTTATGAGGAAACGAGTGGACAAAAAGATTTAGAAAAACGGAAATTGGACATATCTCATGAAAGGAAGTGAATTTTGTTAAAAGTGTTCTGTTATGCTGTAGAGGTTAATAATACCAATTATATATGTGAAAATCATATCAAACACCTCATTTATAAGCGAGATATATGAGGACGAAGAAAGACCAATTTTCGGAAGTTTTCTCCTAAAAAACGGAACTTGCTGTTTTCACTTCTAACATTTTCTCTGAAACTACAAAAGAGACCTATTTGTTTATGCAATTTTTGTTTCGAAAGCATACATTTAAAATTTGAAGTTTTATATCTTCACTTCCTGTGACGACCGGAAGTGACGGTCACAAAAATGAAATGCCTATCTCACATGTACAAGTCACGATCTATCATTCCTGAAATTTTCGAGACACTATCTTAAACCGTTTAGGAGAAATCTCCTGGACAAAATGTCATTTCAAAAACAGAAAATCGGCCATAAGACAGTCGCCGGATAGCTGAAAAATTGCTCAGGCGACTATAAATAAAAAAAAAAAAAAAAAAAAAATCGGCCATAAGTCCCGACCAGAAGTGAATTTGGGAAAAAGAAACAAACTGAATTTAGTCCATCTTGCATCTTTTCTGAAAGTTTCATGAAACTCTATCGAGCCGTTTACGAGAACAAGAAATGGCTGTCATAAAAACTGTAAGAAAAAAAATTGACCTCTACTTAGCGCTTAGGGCCACAACAATGAGGATTCTTTATAGTACAAACACCTGTCGCGACACAGGACTTCATTTTGTTTTTGTTTCTTTGACGTCCCGTTGAAATTGTGTTTAGTGATAATGAAACGTCACCAGCTGTAGGTGAAGTACCACAAATTTAGACCTCTTCTTAGCGCCCAGGGCCGTAGCAGTAAGGGTTCTTTAACGTACCAACGCCAGTCGCGACACGGGACTTCATTTGTTTGTTTGCTTTGCGTCAAGTTGAGAATTTTTCAGACATAAATAATGAAACGTCACCACTTGTAGATGGATTACCACAAATTTAGACCTATGTTTAGCGCTAATTTTCAAGGTCATATCAGGAAGATTCCCTGATTCTCACTTCTAAATTGCGAATGTCTGGCGAAGAAGCACCCAATACCTATTTCTATGTTTTAAACTTGACGAGGATCATTTACGTCTTAACGACATGTTTCAACGATATTCCAAAGAACAAAAACGTCAAGATCATTAGGAACTGGCACAGGTAATCTTTTAAAGGTATTGCAAGATTAATTACGTTATAAATTACTTATTGGTCGTATTATTGATCATTTTCCTGACGTAAGCAGTTGCTGAAAAGCAGATGAACGTTGATAAAAATAACTCCTCTGAAGGAATTGGGGAGGGGAGGGGGGGAAGGAGGCGGTGACAGATTTTTTTTTATGTTCGTTTCACGATGTGTATTTAGGTAATGACCACTAAACCTTGATAGTTTTAAATATGGTAATTACATTATATTAAGCTTTTGTTGTACGACGTACGACAATACCTTTTAGTTTTCAAGAAGTATCCGTTCCACGGCCTGGGAATTTAAAGAATATTCCGTTGAAAGATGAAGGAAAATGGAGGAGGTGTAGGTAGTAAAACAAAAATCCTTTTAAAAAGATGAACACACATTCTGCATCAAAGAAAAGCATATTCAGTATCTTACATAATAACCATCAGGTTCTGCTTTCAAGCTAAACAAGAAACCAATTTGACGCAAGCGTCAAAGGTATCAAGCCGCAGAAGAAATCATTCTATTTTTATAAATTATTATTATTACTTCTTTTAATCAGATCGGATCATACCGACGATATGCATTTTGTGCATCACTACTGGATGAAGAGTTAATTGTGAAGTCATACTTTAAGATATCTTTTAGTCAGCAAAATTAGTTAGAAGAGAAAATTTTACGCAAAAGGTAAACGACTTTACAAGGCATTTATGTTTGGAATATTTACTTGTCTAGGCTCGGCTCCCCTTATCGCCTTAAGACTACTTATATATTACTAGTTGAAAATAGTCTTGAATCCACAAAACGCTATACATCCTTTTTGTATTTCACAAGCGAATAGTGATAAATATGAAGTAAGTTGAACCCTACACATACGCAGTACAAATCGACAACAATAATGTTTATTAAATTTTATATACGCTTCATTAATTATCTAGGGATAATACAAATCAAACGTTAAATTAACAATAATTTCAATCCTCAATTAAATACTTACATTACAGTAATTTTTGGACGAAATCATTAGAAAATATATTTACATCAATCCCACAGAAACGCATGTACATTTTAAAAACCCATATCAGAACAGACCGCGCTTTTGCGAGACCTGTAATAAACCAAACAACATACATTTTGAAAATATGTCTGATTCTCTTTGTTGTTGTTTTCAATAATTAAGGGTGTACTTTTTCCACCTCTCAACCATCCATTTCTTCTTTCACTATATACCGGTCCAATTTTAAAGAGTATATAAATCCGGAAACTGCTCTGCTTGTTGCGTTTTTAGGGACCTATAGAATCGGGTAGAATAAAACTTAACCTTTGTAATTTTAAAGCAATATAAGCTGTCAAAATTGTTATTTTGGGGTCCCTAAAATTTAATCGAAATTTTGTAAACACCTACCTTCTAATACCTGATTTTATCGATTAAACTTTTGACATGTTGCATTTTTTGCATTAAATGTAAAAATTGTTCGACAGTTGAAATTAAGTCTTCCCGTACCTTAATTTTTCCGACATTATTTCCGTATGCAATGACCTAAAGTTGAATTCATTCGGCAAAATCAAATGCGCAAGCGCAATATTTCTAGTAAGCACGAAAGATGTCTGACACGAAAGGTTCGAAGCGAGGGAGAAAGCCGACTTTGACTGATTCGGGACGAAAAAGATATAAAAACATATAACATTGTTAACAATGCCAAAATAATGATGGTAACTAGAATTTTATCTCACCTCGCCGTCCATATTTTAATGACCCGGATGCAACCCGATCCACCCCGATCAGCATCAGAATCATTCGTGTCAACATCGGTTATCTTGGGGATTGTCGCCGAAGATTAATCAGCTGCCATTGTTAGGGTCAAACGGAATGTCGAGGAATATATTTTTCATCACGTAAAGGTGTGTAAACGATGCATAAGAGAGGAAATTCGATGCAGTTCTTTTTTTCAATCATATCAACGTTCATTTAACCTCTTTTAATGCCACTATTAAAAATTGCAATTTTGGCAGCTTATATTGCTTTAACAAATACAACAAAATGATTCGCTACTAAATAATTGCGTTTTCCAGACTTTGGAATGGACTTCGACATTTTCAGCCAAAGTGCTTGTTACAAGAGAGCACAGCATAAGGGTAGAATTAACTATATCAAGGTTTAGGGGCCAGTCCCTTAAATATGTCTGAACTTTATCTACAACTTTTGTTCAAAAAAATTCACAAACTGTTTTTAGTTTTCAAGATATGTAGTATATTCTGCATATTCATCCCCTGAATTTTTTAAAAGGGAAAGTAAGACAAAATTTTAAGACGGCATATTGTTTAGAGTCACATTTTGACCAATGTAATAATGCTTTACAAAATATTTTGTTTAGGAGATAGAAAGCTTCAAAGTTTCGTACAGTATTCCCGTATAAATCCCTTATAATGTATTCAACGAACGTTAAAACAAACAACTCTGCCTCAATAATACTTAACAAAATTCCTTTTAGTTTTTAAGATATTTAAAAAAATACTTTTGACCCGTATCGGCCCTTAAAACTTCATATAGTCTAATAGGGCTCGTCATTATATACAAATTTTGTTATATTGTCTTATTAAATTAATTTTTCGTTAAGAAGATATTGACGAAAATGTGTACAAAAATTCACGAGAAAAATTATTTGGTAACAAAAAGGCTTATAAAGTATAAAGTCTAATAACTTTGATAATCAAGAATTATATTTCTAAAGTAAGTAAAAAAAAAACCACCCAGTACTAAGTACAAAGGTTTTAAAAACAATTATTGTAAAGAGAATCATGGTGGAAAATTTTCTATTATTAAAACAATGTAAATTTACAGAGTTTAAAAATAAATGGCAGAGCATATGTGATATGTTGTGATTTACATATGTTTATATTATTAAAGAATTAGTTTTGCTTACTACCCCCTATGTGAACGTTTGCCCCATTATTACTGTTATTATTTTTTCATTTATTTAACTCTCTCTCCTTTTTTTTTTCTTCTTTTCTTCAAGCTCTTTTGGTCTCCATTATGTTAAAAACAACTTTCAAAGTCTCTCTCTCTCTCTCTCTCGTGTGTGTGTGTGTGTGTGTGTGTGTGATAGGTATGATATTTTATCTTGTACACAATCTGATGAAAAGTGATAGTTGAATTAACACTGCAAATAAAAAAATTGTTAGCATCGCTCAATCATATAACCAGCCAAACAAACTTTTACCCATCCAGCAACAAAATGAGACCAAAAAGAATCGGATCAAGCGAGGTAGACCGGGCATGTCCAACGAGGCAGTTAAGTATTATAACGGCTGGCATCGCCATCTCGCGGAAGAGGGACACACAAAAGACCCTGCCTATAGCCACCAACACAGTAACCCTCCCCCGGAGGTCGTAGTCACTCATTCACCACCGCTCAAACGGCTAATGATGTAGAGTGGACGACCGACACCTCCCCCTTTTTCAAGTTCAACCCGATGCTGATGTCAATAGCCACTCTAGCTACAGAACTGTAGCGTTATGGTTTTATACTTCAGTCCTTGGCCATAGCGCTATAGTTCCCGTAATACAAATATTCTACAGCGCTAAATTTTTCTGCGCACAGTTGGGGGTGTATTTCTCCACTTTCCAGCATTGGTCAATCAAATACCTTTCATTCCCTAATTCTAGACGTATTCTATTACCAACATGTATATTTTATCAACCCCCTGAATTTTATTGCCGTCTCTGTAGACCAATAAACTCACTTGTTTTGAATTTTCTGCCATCATACAGCCCTGTTGACTTACTGACGACATCTCGCTATGTGATATATGGAATGTAGAACACACGTATTGATAACGTAGACAATCCGCTGGTTCCTCGATTTTCTATCGATTTCGTTCAAAATAAAGATTAACAACCGTTTTCTTTGACTTCCACTTATTCTTTAAACACTATAGACTTTGTAAGTTCATAATATTAGTAGACTGACTCACATTACTTGAGATAGGGCGCGTAAACTTGACACAGAGACTGTGACAAGATGGCTGCTCCCTGTATCAGTTGTGAAAAACCGTTTGAAAGGAGGGGAAAAAGGGGAATAAAAGAAAATTACTAGACAGACTTTACATCTTGATGATATGTTATCTAAGAAAATTGTGCTTCCATTTACCCTTTCTAAAAATACATTTGTGACATATGTGCTTCTCTGATTGTGAAAATCTACAAGCATTCTCAATCGTCAGTGTCATGTGCATTCCATAAGAGAAAGTTCAATTTCACACCCATGAAAGGACCAAAAAGGAAATGTCTTGAAATTTCTCCTCGGATCAAGCATTTCCCCCCACTTTTCTCCACCCCTATCAAAGCCAGCGTAAATCTGTTCAGTCAACCAATGAAACATTCACTATACAAAAATACAGTTTCAAAGAGATTGTAATTGGCAAAATAAAAGAATCGCGTTATTACCATGCTTTACAATTGTTAATCAAGAAAAGCATGTGTGCGCGAAATGCATTCATAAAAGTGCTGAAGAAGAGTGTCACCAAGGAAGTGAGGAATGCGGACATCCCTTCATTCCAAATTCCAACAACCATTTCCTCCCTGTCAACATTCACGTGGGAGACTGCTCTGCAGGGACTACAGACCCAAATGCCAATACTTCGTTGTGTGCTCCAGAGTGCAATGTCATTAAAACAACAAATCAGCTTACATATTTGCCTCTATTATGCTTAAAATAGCATCAATATATAATCTGTTTTCAATGGAATGATTGTCAGATGACATAGCTTGCTATGTGGGCAAAAATCTTTGCAAAGGGCATTGCCAAGTACAGCATCTCTTCGCGAGAAGCAAACTTTAAGCTTGGAACGTTCACACACACGCTTGCGCGCGCGCGTGTCTGTGTGTTTAACTTTAGCAAATTCAAATCAAAATAACGTGTTATCAATATATGGAAACCCATAGTGAGTTGCTTTTGTATTTTTACATACCGCGATTCCTGGAATACTTGTTGTAAGGCCTTCATATAAAATCATAAATTTAATAGATTTGTTTAATAATGAATAAAAATGAAACGTATTGATTGCAGTAATCAAGAAATGTATTTATGTATTTTTTTTAAAAAGTCTTTTATTCAAAACTTTTATGCATATTAATGGTAAGGAAAGATTAGAAAAGAATTAATTCTCATATCCCAGTGCGCACACAATCACAAATAGATCGGCGTAACTAGATGCTGTCATAAGATAGTAATGCCCGCACTCAAGTGAAATTGTTTAAATAGTAAAGAAGCAACAGTTTGAATATATATATATATATATATATATATATATATATATATATATATATATATATAATGCTCAGGTGAGACTATGACATCTGGGAAGGAATACATTGCCATTAAGACTGTAGAAGTTAGCAACCACTACCACTAATAAAATTCATCAAAGTACTGAGAGCTCTCAGACGGAATACTAAATAGTAGCAAATGATAGATCAAAGTGATAATTTTTCAAACAGTTAATTAACGTATTCTTAATTACTTAAGTAGGTTAACCCCTTCTCTACCTTCCCTTCGGTACGATAAATTTGACCGGTGGCGCTTTAAAACAGGACATCGCAAAAGGAATGCCTCTAAATCTTTGACACCATGAGCATAAGATATATGATTTAAGTATCATATTTTTCAGAATTTGTTTCTATTATTTAACTATATAAAAATAAATGATGTAAATAGAAGCATTGAACGATAATGAACATTTTAAGTGAAAGATGTCTTTGTTAAAATGTGACACAATGCATTGTCACAAAGCCATTTTCTCCCTTGGTGCTATTATTTTTATTTTATCGTTATATGCAATTATTTTTGTAGTTTTGAACATCATATTTTCCCTACATTTAGTAGATATATAAAAAATATTTTCAATGTATGGCAATGTTGTAAGAAAGTAGTAATTTTCTGTACGTGTACGTTTTTAACGCTTTCATTTCTAATTGTTTTAACAGATCGGCGTTTTACATATATCTATATGTGGAAATAGGGAAAAGTAAAAGCAGCCTGTAAAAGTAGATGAAATGTCCGTTTTGATAAGCTCTTATTCGTGTTATCATTCTCAGTAGTTGTTATTCTACGAATAGTTGAATTTGGGGCATGTTGTGCGGTTTTCTTTAGATTAAGTGAAAAATTATATCGCTGAAACCGCATGTGATGATGAGTATTACCTCTATACAGGTAAATCAAATCCTTTTGATACACTAAAGCAATAATCACATACGTAAAAAATAACCAGGTTGTATTTTCAGCTTTTCAGAAATATATAAAAACAAATTTGATGTTTAATAATAAGAAAATCATCATAAATTCGGCTGTCTACGAGTTTGAGAGAGAGAGAGAGAGAGAGAGAGAGAGAGAGAGAGAGAGAGAGAGAGAGAGGTGTTGAAATTTAGATTTAAACACAAGACCCCTACGTAATACCTATTAGGAAAAGTAATCATTGTTTTCCGTGATCCGGATCAGGGGATCTGACTGTACAGATGCAACACGTGTTTTACTGAAAACAGCAAAGAGATATTTCGACACCTGTAGATTACATAACTAACATTCACCATGGAAAACGACTTGATATCGTCTGATGAAAAAGATGCCTTAGATGTTTTGTTGCAGGATACATTGGATGATGATCCAAAGGACCCTGCATTCACTATAAATGACATCTTTAGTTGATACATCCAGGAAGGGCTTGAGAAAAAAGTGTGCGAAAAGCTGTTAGTGGTTTTGTCAAATTGTGGAAATCTACAATTTGATGCCACTGATTGTACTTTCGTAAAAGAAAATGTTATCATTATGATATATACACTGAGTGCATAGTTGTCGAAATTTTTAAATCGCTGTCAGACATTCGGTCTTACAGAGATAAAGGTTCTATCGGAGCGGACAACGTTTTGCAAGTCAACACATTAGGATATAGAATCATGACAGATATTTTCAGTCAATCATTTGGACTCACAGTTTCTAGCATGTTGTCAGTCCAGAGAATTTCTTACCCTCCTTACGATTTCAGCAATTTCATTTCAAATAATGTTTTTTCAATGTATTTTTGTTTTCTTTATCATTAATGAAACTATCAATATCAGATTCCTCGCCTGTTTCAAAACGGGAATCCGGGATCGTCTGCACCGCTGCAGGCTGCGTCAGTTCTTGAAGACGATAACTAGAAAACGGAAATGACAGACCTGTTCCTTCGATCTCAGCTTCATAGACATATTCACCGTTTTAAAATTTTGAAGACTTTACAACACCTGCACCATTTCCATCAATATTTACAATTTGAATGATTGGAAATACTGTTACCTCGATCCATTTTGCTTGCACGTGCATTTGTTTATCTACATTACGTCACGCGGTGTAGGAATACATACTATGGATTACGATAAAATCATCCTATGAGTGATATCCACGGGATAAAGGCATAAATATGCGAGATATATATATATATATATATATATATATATATATATATATATATATATAAAAGGAATGACTTTAATTCTATTGTAATTCTGTGTCATATTATACGATTATAACCTGATTTAGGTCAGTTTACGCTTTTTATAATCCGCGATTATACTGTTATACTTGTATACTGTGGCCCAGAATTAGCCATTCCTCATAATGTAATGCAAAAAAAAAAACAACAAACAAACAAACAAACAAACAAAAAAAAAAACCAAAAAAAACCCCAAAAAACAAAAGCACTAATTTTTTTTTATTGAAATGTATACAAATACTGAAATATACAATCATATGAGCTGCGCAATGATTCACTTAGCAACCACGACAAGCATCTAACTGTGAAGGCAGCCATCTTGGTTCTACAGTGCCTATTTATCATAATTGTAAACGTAGTTATTGAAAGTGAATTTTACTACGAACTGCGTAATATGTTTAGATTAAAAATAGATGTTAAGTAGAGGGTAAATACGTTTATATAGGATGACACGTATGGCCTAGGGGGCCCTCCGTGGCCGAGTGGTACAGGCATTGCGCTCAAAATCACAGGCCTATCTATCACCTCTAGTCGGCGCGGGTTCGAATCCCGCTTGCGCCGATATATGTGAGAAAGTTTGCCAGTTTACTTTCGGGAGGTCGGTGGTCTCTTCCCGGATACATTGTATCTGGGTTCTCTGCTCCACCTACAAAAACTGGACGCCACCAGATAACTGAAAAATTGTTGAGTGTGGCGGAAAACAAGCAAATAAAAAACGTATGGCCTAGAGTTTTCTGGATGTTCGATATTTTGATAGCTGACAAGATTTCGTAACGGTGTCCTTCACGAACTATCTAGAAAGTTCATTCTTAGTATAAATCATAAAGGATAAGAATTATCGTATTTTTCAAAATGTGTATTTCATTGTTTTGAAATTTCTTAAATTTCATAGCCAGCTGAACTCAACATCTTTTCGGTCACAGATTTTCTTGACTCGCCGAATACTTCGGATCAGAGATTAAATCTACTATGCGGAAAGTGAAACAAGAGATCGCAGTATAAGTTAACCCCCCCCCCCCCCCGAAAAAAAAAAACGTATTGAATAAAATAAAATATTTTTGAAACATAATTTTCCGAAACAACGCTTGAAAAAGCGAAAATGTCAGAATTCTAATTTAAGTAAAAATTAGAAAAGTTGTAGATAGAAAGAGAAATGCAATTAAAGAAAATGAAAGAGAAGACAGGACTGAAAGAGAAAACGAAAGAGCTAAGAGGGAACGAGAAAGAGAAAAAGAAGACAATTTGAGTTGGAGAAATCAAAATTACAGCATCAATCGGAAGCCTTACCTGTTAGAACTGAATTCGCTGCTAAATATATCAGGTTAGTTCCAAAACTGGAAGAAAAATCAGATGACAAATATTTTCCTCAGTTTGAGAAAGTTGCATAAAATTTTAAATGGCCACTGCAAGTTTGGTACATTCTGTTACTGAGTTTATTGATTGACAAAGTAGCCGATGGTTATTCGGCGCTGGCCATAGCTGAGAGTTCAAATTATGATAGGATCTTAAAACCTTATGAAATAGTGCCCGAAGCGTATAGACAAAAGTTCAGAAAGTATTTAAAAATGACAATCAAAGATATGTTGAATTTGCAAGAGAAAAAGATTTACTTGAGCAATGGTTGAGTTCTAAAGGAATAAATGTCAAGACCTTTCGTCAACTCATTCTAGTAAAAGAGTTTAAGGAGTGTGTTCATCAAGATTTGGGAACACATTTAGAAGATAGAGAATGTGAGAACTTTTGAGGAAGCAGCAGTTATTTCAGATATTTACACTCTCTCATATGTAGAATTTCTTGGCAAAATCTCAGCATTGTAGTTTATCGAAAAGTTCACACTCGGATAAAAAGAATGCTTCAGACTTTCAAACAAGTTCCCAGTCACCACCTCGTAGTGGATCGTCGTCCGGTCAGGACGTTGTGAAGGTTCCTTTGGTGTGGGATCGCTTCCTACATGTAATTACTGTAAGAAAAAATGTCATCTGATTTGTGAATGCTTTTAGACTATGGGCCAGCAACAGAACCCCCCCCCCCCCCCCCCCCCCTCAAAGGACTTTTTGACACTATGATTTTCTGAAAGTGGGTAAAAAAACAAGTTAAACGACGGTTGTTTGACAAATCTACGTGGGGGCGTTTTCGAGATATGACCATTTCAAATTATGTAAAATCGGCACATTCAAAATGACAAGTATCGCCCTCCATACCGCATTGTGCTTTGAAAGCAGATGACGTATGTAAAATTTTAGCGATATATTTTGGGTGTTACAGAGAGGTTATTGTTAATTAAAAGGTAAAATCTAGAGAAGATAGAGGGAATTAGAAAGTGCTACTTGCTGAATGCCAGCATAACTCTTTGACTTATCACTGATTAGTTCGAATTAAATCATTTCCATCACATAGGATTTGTACGCGTTACGTACATATAGGCCTACAAAGGCTATATACAGAGCAACCTGTTCCAGTGTTATTAATAATAAAATTTAACGATATCACATAGAAAAAAGCCATTGCACCTTGGTTCTGGAAAAAAGTCAGTTGTAGGCAACAATAAAAAACAAGAAAGAAGATGCATCATACACTATGAGCAGAACGTAAAGGATGATGAGATTAAATCTTTTACAGAGCACAATTTTCAAAAAGTTCAGGAAGTGGTGGGGATAAGAAAACAACCCTCAAAAAGTATTAAGGGCATAGATTCTTTACCAGAAACTTACAATAATGACTTGCATGGCTTCCATCGTTTGTGCTATCAACAATTTACAAATGTTAGTTACTTGAAGCGAAAACTGGCTATCGAGGAAAGTCAACGCGCCGAATCGAGTGAACAGCCAGCTTTCAAATGTCAGAGGCGTTCACTTAATCAAAGTTCACAATCAGCTCTTTTTCCTTCTGATAAATGTCTATTTTGCAATATAGAAAGTCTAAAGTACAAAGGAGAAAAGCAGAAGCTGACAAAATGTGTCCAAAAAAAAAAGGCAGAAGAGGTAATTAAAAGATATGCCGAAAAAAGGGGTGACTACGACATTTTAAGTAAAGTACGAGATGTTGATTTGATTGCAAGGGAGGCGATGTATCAACCAATATGTAGGATAATCTACACTAGACCCGATAACCGAAATACCCCAAAGACCACAGATCAGGTGAATACTGAGCACCATGGAAAGGCTTTTGAGTTTTTGTGTGAACATATAGAGGTGATAATCATACAAAATCACACAGTTGAAAGTATGACAATGCTCAGAGAGAGATACTTATCATTTATGCAGTGTAATTTTCCTGACTCGTATAACAACGAGTACAAGACTTGCAAACTTAAGTCAAAGATAGAGAGACGATTTGGTTGTAGAATCAAATTTTGGAAAACCCCCAAAGGCGAACTTCTGTATTCGGCAGGTGTTGCTACTGGGCAAGCAGTTGAATCTGCATTTGCTCTAGCCCTATCAGCAGAAAGACAAGTTGAAGAATCAGGTATGATTATCAGAAGACTGATCTTTGACTGTCACAAAACTGCAAGGTGCCTACCATGGTCACCCCTTCCGTCATCTCTGCATATAGAGAATGAAGATCTTCCAAATCTTCTAATTATATTGCTCTCTCACGTTTTATCAGAAAACCCATCTTCTCTTTCCCCAAGAGCAAAAAGGTTTATGAAATCATGTACTCAGGACATATGTGCCTCTGTTACGAATTACAAATGGATGCTACCAAAGCATCTTACTCTTGCAATGACTGTACGTCACCTAACTGGAAGTGCAGAACTAATTACTCTGTTAAATAGGTTAGGTCATTGTAGAAGTTACTCTCAGACGCTGGAGCTTGAAACTGCTATTTGCTTGTACAAATAGAAATGACAGAAAAGCTTTTGTTTCTTTTTGTTCAGACACTCCTGATGATCAGATTCAAAGTCCAGATTTGTTATTTCTATGGAGATAAGCTCTTTTTGTCTAATGAATTTGTTTCACTCAATGACTCTAGAGAATTTAAACATGTTCAGAATTTGAAAGACACTGGCACCGCCCAAAACACTTTTCTTGAAACTTGAAACTTGTTAATTTGATTAAACGCCAAAACTATATATGAAATACATATTCTATGGCGTTGTACATGAATAATAAAATCTATTGCAACACAATAAAATACAAGGGTATAAGAAGTAAAAAACAACTATACGTATGAATATTGTTACTAAAACGAATAAAACATAATAGTATGTGATATCTAAATATGTACAGTATTTACACTAAGATATACACAGAAATTAAGAATCAACGCTAAGAAATTACAAAATAAAAACATTTTCTTTTTTTTTTTTAATGCCAAGAAAGTAAAATACTCCTTTTAAGAAAGTTCGTGCATAAATATTTCCTTTAAAAATAGTCATAAAAGTTGCAGAACATGTGTGTTTTGAGACTGTTCTTAAATTTTTCCAATGAATTGGAGTGCCTGATATTGGTTGGCAGAGAGTTCCACAATTTTGGCCCAGCAGTGCTAAAGCTCCTGTCGCCGAAAGTCTTTCTTCTGTTGAAAGGCACAGTATAGTTGCTGTATGTCGTTGTCGATGACCGTAAACCATGCCTATGTGCAGTGTGTCTTGCTAGAAGTTCAGTTAGGTAAATTGGTGCTTCATTTGTTGAACATTTGTACATCATTGTCAGAAGTTTGAATTCGATTCTTGCTTTGATTGGAAGCCAATGTAGTTCATACAAACCTTTTTTGGAGCTGTCAAATTTGCTCAACTGAAGTACGAGCTTAGCACTCATGTTTTGGATTCTCTGCATCTTTTTTTTTCAATGTCAGAAATGCCATACAAAATGGCGTTACAATAGTCTAGATGTGATAAGACGAGTGACACAATGAGGATTTCGGTTGATTGTTGGTCAAGATATTTTCTTACACTTTTTATTCTAAAATAGTTTAACATGGCTGAACGACACTTCATAGACACATGTTTTCCAAAAGACAAATTTTCATCGAGGTAGGCTCCCAGATAGCGGATAGTAGAATCACGCTGAATGATGTCTCCTGCAATATTAATTTCTGTTGTTTTAAGTTTTCCAAGTTGCTTTTGATTGCCGAAAAGTATAAGTTCGGTTTTTGTTGTGTTCATTTTCAATTTGTTGGCTTTCATCCAGTGGTTGATAGTAAATGCACATCTTTCTAAGTTTCCTATGGTAGCCTGTTCTTCATGTGTTCCTGGTGTGAAGGTTGCTTTAGCAATGTGGTCATCTGCAAAGCCAAACACAGATATAGATGGTGGTATCTCATCAAAGAGTGTTCCAGCGTAAGCAAGGTAGAGCCAAGGTCCGAGACAGCTTCCTTGGGGGACACTGCAGGTGAGAGGACGTGGAGTGGAGATAGCTTCCTGAACTCTAACGCTGCACGTGCGATCTCTCAGGTAGGAATTAATCCAGGCAGCCGCTGAGTTTTGTAGACCATACTGGACCTTCAGAACGTCTTTTAGTATGACATGATCTACTGTGTCGAACGCGGCACTAAGGTCAATAGCAATCATGGCAGTCACTTTCTGGTGTTCCATGCCGGCTAATAAATCATTTACTAACCTAAGTAAGGCTGACTCACATGAATGATTTCGGCGGTATGCAGACTGATTAGCCGGTAGCAAGTTGTTGGCATCAGTCGTAGTAGCACAGCTTTCTCAATAAGCTTTGATAAGAATGACAAATTACTGACAGGCCTATAGTTGGAAAGCTCGAGTTCAAGACCTGGCTTCTTAAGCAATGGTTTGACTACGGCATGCTTGTAAGTGCTTGGAAAGATTCCCTTAGCTAACGATAAGTTTACTAGTTTGGTAATATGGGGTAACATAGAGTCCAAGTAGGCCTTAAGGATCTCTGTAGGCAAAACATCAAGTTCACACGATGTACTTTTCATACCGCTTATCAAATTACGTACTTCCGTTTGGGTAAGCTCTTTAAATGAATCAAATGATGGTACAGATTTTGTTGTGGGTCTATAGTTTTCAAATTCACTTAAAGCATCGCGAATGTTCTGAATTTTTTTGAGAAAGAAGTCTGCAAACTGCTCTGATAATTCCTGTTCCGATTCACTCTGGGGTAAGGGTTAGCAGATTTGGTTCCTGTCAATTCTGACACAAGTTTGTATAGCCGTTTTGTATCACCTTTGGCTTCAACTATTTTCTCATTGAGTGTTTGCGTTTTCTTGTGTTTGATGGCGTTTGCATTCATAGTCCTCAAGTTCCTATATTCAGTCTTATGTTCGTCGGTGTCGTAACGTAACATGAGCTGTTCTGCCTTTCTTACTGCCAGTTTCAATCTATATATATCTTCATCAAACCATGGTTTCGGTGCACGACATACCTTCACTACTTCTTTGGCTGGTGCATGTTTGTCAATAGTTTCTTGAAGTTGTGATGTAAAAGCCTGGACATAATTATCCACTTCCTCGGTTTCAATTTTGATGTCATGAATATCTCGAGAGAATGACTCCTTATTGACTTTCCTGAAATTTCTTTTTGTAAGAACCTTTCGAGTGATATTTTCTTTTTTTATTTCAAGCGTTACTTTTACAATATGATGATCTGAGACCAATGGACCCCTTTCACACTTGTTAACCTTAATGCCTTTCACTGCCTCAGTGAGAACAAGGTCAAGGACATGCCCTCCGATGTGGGTACCAAACTTCACATGCTGGTCAAGGCCCAATGCAGTTAGAGAGTCGAGAAAATCTAAAACAGATCGATTCTCTACATCAATGTGGATGTTGAAGTCTCCAGTCATAAATATGTTTGAGTACTGCGGTAACACTGATTCGGAGAAGTCACAGAAGTCACTAATGAATTGAGCAATAGTGGCCATAGACGGAGGTCTATATACACCAATGACACTTTTCCTAGAAAATGCTTTACCTTTGTCTGAACAAATTTCTACTGGTGGATCAGTTTTATTACAGAATGTTGAACTAGGCATCATTGATGCATAGATTTAATTACTTGACCAGTTATTGACCTACTCTTATTGTTCAAAGTGTTTCCTTGTTTCTAGGCTGGTGGCAAAGTTGTACCAGATCCCATTGAGAAACTCACTTCCAATATCGCATCCGAGGATGAAGACCTGTGCTGTTACTAGATCAATGACCAAATCAACAGGTTATGCATGAGTTAGGTGTTAGACAGTATAAGTCTACTGCTTATCAGCCCGGGTCTCAGGGGGCACTTTCTATCAAACCCTTAAATCTACGATGAAAACATATTGTTATCAGTATGATAAAGATGGGGATGAGGTGTTTTACCTTGTTTTATTTGCTGCAAGAGAAGCAGCTTAGGAGTCTCATGGTTTCAGTCCCTTTGAATTTGTATTTGGTCACACAGTTGGAGGTCGTTTCAAATATGCTCTTAACCTTTTAGATTATATATCTAATTACAAAGAGAGACATTACAATACTTGCAAATTGGCACAAAAGAGTTTCAAAGAGTTCTCAAACCAAAATGAAAGTTTAGTATTACAAAAATGCCAGGAACAGTTTTTAAACCAAGTGACAGGGTTCTTGTATTTTTGCTTGTTCCTGGTCATCTTTTAGAGGCCAGATACTATAGTCCTTATGAAATTGAAAGCAAGCTTAGGGATGTAAACTTTGTAGTTAAGACGCCTGGCCTGCGCAAAGAAAAACGAGTTTGTCATATGAACATTTTGGAAGAGTATTTGATAGATGTGACCGAAATTCTGTAAATCAGTTACCACTTTAGCCAATGTTAAGGCATTTCAAAATTGTACAGGAAATGAAAGTAGTGTAGAAACTGGTGAAAAAGACTTCAATCAGAGTGTCCCTTTAAAGACCTCTGAAATTCTTGCCATTTTTATACAAAGCTTGGACATTTTGAATATTAACCAGAAAGAACAAGTTAAACGTCACATGGAAAGTTATCCTTCACTCTTCATGGATGTTCCAAAAAAAATCCTTCTAATGTTATAGTGAGAGACGCCTTGTCCATTAAGCGACATCCTTTAATCTTTAAATCCATCAAAACTACAATGTATAAGAACAAAAGTGCAGTACATTCTGGACAATAACATTACTGAACCAAATAAAAATAACTGGAGCTCACATTGCATTCTTGTATCTCAATCTGATGGTAGCTACCAATTGTGTACTGATTACAGAAAAGTGAATTCTGTCATCGTATCCGATTCCTAGAATTGATGACTGTATTGACTAAATGCTAAATTTGTCAGTAAACTTGATCTGCTAAATGGTTACTAGCAAGTGTCATTAACCACGAGAGCCAAAGCAATTTCTGCATTTGTGACTCCCGGTGGCCTGTTTCAATACAAGGTGATGCCTTTTGGCATGCAAAATGCTCCAGCGATCTTTCAGAGGGTCATTTACTCCCTACTTCATGGCCTTCAAGGATGTCAAGCCTATATTGATGATGCAATTATCAATAGCGACAAATGGGAAGAACATTTCCAAATCATGTGTGCGTTCTTCGACATTCTGGAAAAAGCAAACTTAACAGTGAACCTTGCAAAGAGTGACATTTGTCATGCTAATGTAAAATATTTAGGTCATAAAGTAGGTCAAGGTTATGTTACAACTATTATGGTTAAAGTGAAGGCTATATCAAAGCTTCTGATACCTACAAACAAGAAAGAGTTAATGAGAGTTTTGAGCATGAGCGGTTTTTACAAAAAGATTTGTCCAAATTTTTCTTCAACATTGGTCCTCTCCTTGCAAAAGAGAACTAAATTTTAATGGACAAAGGCCTGTGATGAATCATGATGGAAAATTAAATGTGTCCTTATGAGTAGTCCAGTTCTTTCATCTCCAGATTTTTCTAAGCAATTAGCTTACTGTTGATGCTAGTGATGTAGGAATCAATGCTGCTTTCTTCCAAACACATAATGACAGTGTAGATAGAGTTGTTTATTATTTTTTAAAGAAACTTACAAAGTGTCAACAAACTTATTCAACCATTGAAAAGAGTGTCTTGCTTTGTTGTTAGCTTTACAACATTTTGATGTTCACTTGGATGTTACCGTGCATCTAATTCTTGTTTTTACGGATCACAACCCTCTCACATTTTTGCATAAAATGTCATACAAGAATCAAAGACTCACAAGGTGAAGTTTATTATCGCTCAATACAGATTTCCATACGTCCCAAACTTACTGTGTAACTAATAGTATCTATTCAAGATTATTCATAGGAACCTTATTTTGCTTCAAGCAACCTCACAAAATACTTTCGCGAATAGAAAGTGAACTCAGAATACGTATATGGTACATATCTTCCATGTCGACATTTACTTATTATGAACACTTAGGTTTTGAATTTCTATCTTATGAAGTGACTAATGTTTCCGACATTAGGAATGACATTTCGGAGATTTTTCCTCAGAAATAAATGCAATCTAAAGGTATTTATCATTGGAAGTGTTTGTCCAGTAAGTTTTTATCTTCTAATCCGAATGATTGACTGTATCCTTTAGTTTAAACCGTACACGTTAAAGCTTAATCCAGTTGTTATGGACTCGTATCGTAAGTGGTCCTTAAAATACAATGGAACATATGACCACGATATCAAGTTACCGATAAAAGCTAAAACAATTTTAAGACAAATACCTCCTATAATGGGCACAATATACCTGACAATCAAATAAAATTATCATGTGATTTACGTGATATCTAGAAAAAAGACACTCAGACGTTAGAACATAGATTTACATAAGTCTTTTGAAAATTGCTAAAATATAACATTTTTAGTAAAACCGTATAACGTGAATTTTCTGCGTTTAGCAATTTTTGTGATGATAGAACAAATAATCTAATTTCTCTGGCTGCATTGTATAATGTACTTGCATCACACACACACACACACACACGTGTGTGTGTGTGTGTGCACGTGTGTATGTGCACATGTGTGTGTGTGTGCACGTGTGTGTGTGTATGTGTGTGTGTGTGTGTGTGTGTGTGTGTGTGCGAGCGTATGGTGTCAAACGGAGACACTTGTGTCTTTAAACACCTTCCAACCGGGGAACATCCTTCCAGCAGGGACGTTCCTGGTTGGCAACGTCTCCTACACATGCTGAATTCAGGATCAGCATCCTAAACTTACCAGCCTAGGTCGAAAAAAATGAACATTGAACCCTATGACGAAATGTCCCCAGTTTAGCAAGATAAATCGTCTGTGTGAGTGTGAACTTTTTCCCATGCTCGGTAAACCGTATATAGACTTTACACACGTGTCCCCGTTTGCATAGTGAAAAATCATATCATGTGATTTTAAAGACACGATATATCATTGAATGTATTTTTATGTTGTTGACATAACAATTCTGATTTAATGGAGACCAAATATGATTTTTAACTTAAATAGTGTAATTATACTCGTTGTAGGGGTATACTAGAATCAGATTGCCCGTCCGTCTATCGGTCCGTCCGTCTGTAGACGCAATGGGACGAAGATTATTCCTATTGATTTTGGGGTCCAAAGGTCGAAGGTCAAGCGTACTGGACATTGAAATAGCAAAATAGTTTCTGGGCTCTCAAGTGTTATCCTTTTCACACAGAGTCACCATATGACATACAAAGACTACTCATGGGACGAAGATGATTCCTATCGATTTTGGAGTCAAAAGATTAAAGGTCAAGTATACTGGACATTGAAATAGTAAAATGGTTTACGGGCTTTTCACCTAGAGTTACCATATCACACATATAGACCTCCCATGGAACAAAAACTATCCCTACCGATCTGGGGATCAAAAGGTCAAAGGAACACCCTTTGGGTTTGGCAGATTGGGGTGAGCGGGGATATCCTTAGTGCTCACAGTACCTCTTGTTTGTGATTTGATTGTATAATTTGTAACTTAAACCATTTTGAAGCCATTTTTACACAAAATCATTGTTTGATATTTTGGATATGAATTAGGAACATTGTTGGTTTTCTAAACCCCATGTTTGATTTTCTTGGTAATATATGATTATTTTTGGCATCGGAAATCTTGTCTAGATGAGAAAAACAAAATGGTACCAACAACACGGCTCTTGGTGATGAAATAAAGTTCTTAGGCTAAAAAATCACTTTTTGATTTTTCAATTATATGAAATCGATTTTCGACTCCGATATTCCTAATTTTGGAGTATATCATTCAATGTGAAACCAACATTTTTATCGCAATGAAAGAAACAAAATAATATCAAGAACATAGCTCTAGCTATTAAAGTATTGTTTAAGCACTTTTTGTTTACTTTATTTTATTTTTTATTTATTTCTTTTTATTTTATTTTATTTATTTTTTTTTTTTTTTTTGGTCCAAAAAAGTATTTTAGCCTAAATGTCTTTACTTTTTCAAGCTAAAAAAATTAATTATATATTTCTCCTCGTCTCGACATGGCAAATAAACTATATAGCTTTTTTAAATACTTGAAAATATAAAGATTAGAAACTGATTTGTTTTAAATTTTTAACAAAACAAATCACATTTCCAGCAATTTTTTTGTTTAAATCCTACACTTTTGAAAGACGTCCTAAACTATTTTCTTTGTCTTGATGAGGCGACAAATATAGTGTAATTGGATTTTTTAGAATGAAAAATGAAACTTTTATTCCCCCAAACAGTCAAAATTTGGACTTTAAAACGTTTTGGTTAGTGGTAAAATGCTTTTTGACTTTGTGTGCTTTTTTTATTTATTTATAACAATGTAATAATGTTTTTTTATAAAAAAAAAATTGTCGACATCTCAATGAGACGAACAATGACACCAATAACAGAGCTCTAGGTAGAAAAATGTTTTTTTTTTTACCCCAAAAACAATTTTATTAAGTCACATTTTCTTTATGATACATACTACAATAAATCTGACTGTATATCTTTCTGCGTCTAAACAAGAGAAAGAAATTACTATAAGTATCTTTCAAATATAGTAATAAATAAAGATTTCAGACTCGATTTAGTGATTTTTATTTACCCACCTAGGAAATGAATAGCTTTTATGCAAAGAAATGTTTATTGATTGAGCTTTGTTAATGTGCTTTATGCTTTATGCTTTTATTTGATCAATCAATGAATTGGTCATTTACATTTGAATTGCATCGAGAAAAAAAAGACATTTTTGAATGTTTTAAAGTTTTGAGTTTTTTAAATTAAAAAAAAAAATATCGAGTTTGTGAAATTGTGAATAATGCACGAATAAAGCAGTTTCATGGGGTAAAATGTTGTAATAAGTATGGATTCTAATATCAAAACATGTATGGTGACGTCTACATTTGAGTGAAAAATAGTCAAGCAGGATGTTAAACAATATACATACATACATACAATCAATCAATCAAAACATGTACTACGACATGTACGGTCATTTTACATTTTACATTACAAGGGGGTGGGTCCGAAACCAAGAAGACTATTGCAAAGCAATCCCTACAATACCACCAGTTTCTTTAATGTGTTGAAGTGTTTTTAATTGAAAGATATTGATTGCGAAGAAATCAAATCAATCGCATTGAAAAATCCGGGTAAAGGCCGTGTTTGTATTTCGGTTTACAGGTGTGTCACTTGCAAGCAGAAGCCATGCCAGTGACTGAGTAAGGTATGTACCAGTGGCAGATTTAGAGGGGGACCCAGGGAGCCCGGATACCCTTCCCCTTTTTGGCCACAAGTTTACAATATTGTGAGTAAAGTTCCAGATTTGGCACCACAATTGGCAGAGTATTTTGGCACAACTGGGCCCTTTCGAAATTCCTGGATCCGCCACTGTGCAGGACAATCTTTGATCGTATATATCAAAAGGCATTTATATTTAGTCTTACATGCAGGATGAATTACAGAGATAGGCGTTTTAGGTCTTTTTGTTCTTATTTTACACGCACATGTAACTACATATTATGTTAACCAGAATTTACTCTGCTTTTCGAGGTGGGATTGATTGATTGTATGTTGTTTAACGTCTCTCTTGAGAATTTTTCATTCATATGGAGACGTTACCGGTGAAGGGCTGCAAAATTTAGGCCTATGCTTGGCGCAATGGATTGGGGGGGGGGGGGGTGAACATTTTCAATACTACCCTCAACTACATGAACTATTTGTTTTATTACACTGAATATCAATATGTATTAGTTGTATACAACAACACAAAATAATCGCAGAGGTTTGATGCAGTTAACGAGCATTAACAAGATGGAAAACTGTGGATTGTGATGTCATAATAGCCTGACACAAAACATAACGTCAAGCATAAACATTTCATCACATATTTCATAATTTAAACAAAATTCCACAAAAAAGGATGTAAACGTCAAGCAAAATTAGAATGGGAATATTTATCTTCTCATTTGTTATTTTCTACTGTTAATGTTGATTTGACATTTGCAAATATCCATTTTACCATCAATTTACCATGAACTATACACATGCATGCAATTTGTGTACATGAAATAATTTTTGTAATATCAACCATTGTCAATTCCCATTGCTTAGATACCATCACCCTGGAGGGCATGTTTTCTTTATTTCAACTTTTAATGAAAATAACGTCTTGATTAGGAAAATATTGGACAAGTTAAACAGGATATTTTGTCATTTAATCACTGTATACTGTCAACTTTATGATGTCACATAATTCAAAGCATTATGTGAAAAGGATATAGTTACAAAATCAATAATGGTATATGTGTTTATGATTTCTCAATCTTAGAAGTATTCAACATTGAAAAATTCCCAAAATTTAAATATGTTGATTTTTCCAAATCAATAGGGCATAATGCAGCTTTTAAAATTGGTTTGAAAAACACTGCCATGAAACATTTTGTTGTTTGTTATGTGTTTATAGAATTAAGGAAATGAGACTGGGTTTATGGGTACTGAAGTTTTATAATGTTAGGCCAATTAAACATGATTGATTGATTGATTTTGTTTTCCACCACACTCAACAATTTTTCAGTTATGTGTTGGCGTCATTTTTTTTATATTGGTGGAGGAGAGAACCCAGATACAACATACCCAGGAAGAGACCACCGACCTTCCAAAAGTAAACTGGCAAACTTTCTCACATATATCGTCGCGAGTGAGAATCGAACCATTCACTGTCTAGAGGTGAGAAGTCTTGTGATTTTGAGCATGATGCTCTAACCTCTCAGCCACGGATGCCCCCTAAACATGAATTTCTCAGACTCTTTGGCTTGGTGAATTATGGAACTCTTTTTTTTTTTTTTAAATTGATATTTATTTCATAGAACTGTTATTAAGTACAATTGTTATGGTGGAGACATTTTTTTAATGTCAATGATAGCATGCAGTAGGAATGATGTCAAAATAGATTTGGCTCCTTAGTTTCCATTTTTATTTTTTTGCTGCTATGGCAATATTAATTGCTTTGCTTCGTATAAAATTAAGATTTTATCCATGATCATATCAAATTATATCGACTGCATTTTACAAAATCATAAGGAAATCAGGACAAGTTTATGATTTTTTTTCATAAAATTACTCATAATTTTTAAAGGGAAAACTGCTCCCAAATTGCTAATTTTGTCTAAAATATGTTGAAATTACCATCATTCCTGAAATCTTTTGTATTTTACTAATCATTCTCACTCAGTGTTGGTTATTTATATACATAAATTGCATCCAAATGGTTTAAAAATTTGAGAATCAAGTCCCGGGGGGATCCAGGATAGATTAGGTTCTTAGCACCCCTTGCCTGTTGTAAGAGGCAACTAAATGGGATGGTCCTTCGGATGAGACATAAAAACTGAGGCCCCATGTCACAGCAGGTGTGGCACGATAAAGATCCCTCCCTGCTCAAAGATGGTAAGAACCAAGTATAGGCCTAAATTTTGCAGCCCTTCACCGGCAATGGTGACGTCTCCATGTGAGTTATTATCTGATGATTTTCTTTAATTTTCATTCTTCTGATAAAATCCCTATAAATTTCAGATCCCTCAAAACCATTTGCAAGTGATGGGTAATGTGAAGGTAAGAATTTTAGTATTTCCATGTCTAGACACGTGAGTGGCATTTAATATTGTCTGAGTCATCACAAGCAAATTCTGTTAAAGAAAGAAATTGTTCTGCTAAATCAAGAACTTTAAGAAAATAGATTGGGCTTTGTGTTAAAAAATGAAATGTTTATTATTATAGTGTGAGTGTAGTGAGATTCCTGTTACACACATGTAGTGGGATGTCATTTATAAGTGTTTAATTATTACAGTGTGTATGTAGTGAGATTCCTTTACACACATGTAGTGGGATGTCATAAGTGTTTAATTATTACAGTGTGTTTGTAGTGAGATTCCTTTACACACATGTAGTGGGATATCAGGAGTGTTTAATCATCAAGTACTTATGACGTAAATTGCTATTCTGATTAGCTTTATATAGACATTTCAGTAAAATAATTGTTATCATCCCTTAAATTCAGCCATGACATCAGCTGGAGATGGGAAGCCTGGCAAAGCATTCAGATATGCACAAAAACAACAAACAGATCGTCCAATGACAGGAGCCAATGATGATGAATCTGATACCATTATTGCTGTTGATGATCCAGGTATGTATAGACATGATATTGTGATATAAAGTGAAATGTTTATTATGTCTCCCTTCTTCTGGGGGGAGACATATTAATTTTGGTCTCTCAGTCTGACCATCCGTCTGTGTGCAACAAAATCTTGTGAACTCATATATGGCTTATCAGATAGACTTTAAACTTTGTACAATGTTTGCCATTGGTAGATGTGCATATTGTTGGGACAGGAAGATGTAATTATTTTTCTAAAAGTTGTAGTGGATCTAAGAGGAGTGGAGGATGTGAAATAGCTTGTGAATGCTTCTCCTCCAATATGGCTTATCAGATAGACTTGAAACTTTGTACAATGCTTCAATGCCATTTGTATATGTGCATATTGTTGGGACAGGAGGATTCAATTTTTATCCTTAAAGTTATAGTGGATCTAAGAGGAGTAAAGGATGTAAAATAGTTTGTGAACACTTCTCCTATATGGCAGATCGGAGTTCATGATGTCTATAATGTTCCTGTTTTCTCCTCCATACCATGCAATACATTAAGAGGAGGATGTTTAATAATTTGGAGCACTTCCAATTTGGAGAGAAGGAGAGACATTGTATGAGGGAGCATATAGTTGCCAATCTGTTCTTCTGTCTATCCAAGCTCATATCTCCTAAAATTGATGATATATATTCCTTGGGATAGGAACTTTTTGACCAAGATAATTCGACAAAGATCAAGGTCTCTCAGAAAGTATACCTTATTTCAGGAAAAATTTCTTTATTTCAATAGTTTTTAAACAGGTATTGATCATATATCTCACAAGTAAGTAACAGGTAATTGATTCACTCAAATCATTATGGAAAGGTCAGCATCCCTTAACATATTCCTTATATATATGAAAAAAAGAGAACTTCATTTCAACAATATTTCAAAATTATTGATCATTGTACCTTTCATTAGTCATATGAAGTTGTTCATTGTTTAGATGTAGTTGGGTGGACATTCATCAGTTCTACTACTATTCTTTTAAAATAATTGTTATCATTCCTTAATTTCAGGCATGAGATGAGAAGCCTCGAAAAGCATTCAGATAGTACATGCAGAGCAAGCAGATCATCGGATGACAGGAGCCAACGATGTTGATGAATATGACACCATTATTGCTGTTGCTGATCCAGGTATGCATAGATAGGATATTGTGATATAAAGTGAACTGTTTATTATATCTCCCCTGTTCCAGGGGTAGAAATATTAAATTTGGTCTTTCTGTCTGTCCACCTGTCTGTGAATCACAAAATCTTGTGAACTCCTATATATCTTATCAGATAGACTTTAAATTTTTCTTAAAAGTTATAATGGATTGAAGAGGAGTAGAAGATGCAAAATAGATTATGAATGTTTCTCCTATATGGCTGATCAGGTAGATTTGAAACTTAGTACAATGCTTCATTACCACTTGTAGATGTGTATATTGTCGGGACAGGAAGATTCAATTTTTATCTATAAATCTATAAAGATATAATAGATCTACGAGGGATGGATGGTGGAAAATAATTTGTGAATACTTCTCCCATATGGCTGATCAGAGTTAATATTTTCTATAAGTTCCTGCTTATGCTTTCTCCTCCATACCATGCAGTACATTAAGGGAAGGAAATTGGAGCACTTTCAATTTGGGGAGCAGGAGAAACATTGTTTTTCACAAAAAACTATCACTGGTTATTACAGTGTGTATGTACTGAGATTCCTGTTACACACTGTGTGTGACACATGTTGTGGGAAGTCATAAGTGTTTAATCATTCAAGTACAGATGTTGTAAATTGGTATTCAGAATAGTTTTTAATGCTGCCCAAAAATTTATAGGGGAGCATATAGTCATCATTATGCCTGTCTTTCTGTCTGTCCAATGTCCAAGCTCATATCCCATAAATTTGATCACATATATTCCTGGGGTCAGGGATTTTCGACCAAGATAAGTTGGGAAAGTGTACCTTATTTCAGGAAAAAAATTATTTATTTCAACAGTTTTTAAACAGGTATTGATCATATATCCCATAAGTAAGTAACAGGTAAATGACTTTCAGACAAAGATCATGCAAGGTCAATTTGTAAAGTCAGTGTTCCTCATGCCATCACATACGTTATTTATATATGAAAAAAAAAAAAAAAAAAAAAATTTAATTCAACAATATTTCAACAATTATTGATCACTGCAAGTCATTTGTCATATTAAGTTGTTGATTGTTTCGGTTCAGTTTGGGGAACATTCATCAGTTCTACTACTATTCTTTTAAAATAATTGTTATCATTCCTTAATTTCAGCCACAACATCAACTGGAGATGAGCGGCCTCACAAAGCGTTCAGATATGCACACATACAACAGACACATCATCAGATGACAGGAGTCAATGATGTTGATGAATCTGATACCATTATTGTTCTTGATTATCCAGGTATGTATAGATAGGATTCTGTGTTATAAGGCCATCCTTAAAAAATGTTTGTTTGGAATTGCTGTGGGGGATTTCAGATCCAGGAGGGAGGAAGGGAATTTATTTTTTTCTTTGAAATTAAGCAATATACAACCAACCACCTTTAAAGTTGATTTTGAAATTAATCATAAAATTCACAATATAAAATGGTGCTCATATTTATTTTTCAGATTTTTTTTCCCTTTGATTTCTGAAACAAACAAGCCAAAATTGACTGTTCAAAATTTTGTGATACAACACTCAAAACTTTTGACTCAAAACTTTTGACAAAGATGACTGTTCTAATCAATAATTTGCTCGATATTGTGAAAATCTCTTTCAATGTATTTTGAATATCAAAATAGTAAATTATGGTACTGACTTTCACCTCATTATCTATGCAAGACACAAAGGAATGAACACTTTCAGGATTCTCATTAAGAGCCCTGGCACAAGGCGATTTCTCGCCTCCTACTTTGAGTAAAATAGCTGCCTACTTTCTATAGTTAAAACAAAAAAACGTCATTCTATATTAATTCAATGAAACACTGATGTCACTCTACAGTTGCAGTTGGCAAGTAAGACATTCTAAAAAGAATGTTTTCCTTATTTTCAGTGAAGTGACCACACATTGGTCTGATAGTTGCTTGTCCATGACAATTTTATAAATGCTATATTACAAATAGCAAGAAAAAAGTGTTTTACTGATCCGACTGGTTAAATCAATGTTTATGTTAAACCCATTGTTAAACAAATGAGTAATTCATCATGCAAAGAAAATCACAATCTTTTTAACCGATGGAGCAATAAAATAAAATATATGAATAATTTTGTCAATAATTTTTTCCAGCGGGAATAATTTTAATGAGGCAGGCGGCAATTCCAAACAAACTATAATGTTATTTTGGCCTAAAGTAAAATGTTTATTATTACAGTGTGTATGTAGTGAGGTTCCTGTTACACACATGTAATGGGATGCCATAAGTGTTTAATTATTCAAGTACACATGTAGTAAATTGGTATTTGAACATGTTAGAATAGTGTTTTATGCTCCTTGAAAATTTGGGGTCTGTCCGTCTATCCAAGCTCACAGCTCCTAAACCTTTCATAAAGAATTTATGATATATAGTTTTTGCCACATTGACTCTTGAACCAAGGTAATTTTGGAAAGGTCAAGGTCACTGAACATATACCCTATGTAAGAAATGTTTCTTTATTTCAACAGTTTTTAAACAGGTATTGATCATATATCTCACAAATAATTAACATACAAGTGACTTTCAGACAAAGATCAATCAACTTCATTATGGAAAAGTCAACGTCTCTCAACAGATATATTATAAATATGGAAAAAAGAACTTCATTTCACCAATATTTCAACAATTATTGATCATTGTGCAAATCAATTGTCATATGAAGCTGGTCATTGTTTTAGATGCAGTTGGGGGAACATCCATCAGTTCTACTACTATTCTTGTGAAATAATTGTTATTCCTCAATACGGGATATCTGAGTTAAGAAAAACTGGAACTCTTCAGAAAAAGAAGTAACGAAAATTAGGCTTCACTTGGGCAACTCTTGTATACAAAAGTAATGGCTAAAGTCGATTCATTTCTGATACAAATATATCTGCCCAATTTAAGGATTATTTTTCAGAAATGTAGCAAACGAATATCCTAGTTCCAAAAACAAAGCTGTTAGATTAAATTTCTGATGTTAGGTTACGGAGGGATGATACATGTAACTCATGGCATCAGTAGTGTATTTCCTCTGATGTATATGTAAATATTTACTCAGTTTGTTAGATTTTCTTGAGTTATTGTTAAATGCAAATCTCATAATGTTCTATTAGCTGCTTATTTTTAATAGTTGTGATAAAAGGTAGTGAAAATGCAAGATGAACCAATGAATTAAACTCGTGTACTTAAGGATACCTCCCCCACCCCCACCCCCCGAATTTGGGCTTTGGGCAGAACTACTTATCTTACTAACTAAACATTTTCAGACAAATATGAAAGCAACTTTAATCTCTATTTGTACCTCCCCTTTCCACAGACAAAAATGACACTTACTGCCTGAGCTCATTATATTTGATACACGCAGTGTGCTTATTTACTGAAAAGTTGTCCAAGTTGACACAGAAAATGAGATCTCGTTAGTCATACTAAACATTAAAACCATGATGGAATCGGAGACAAAATAGTAGTTCCGATATTCCGTATTGCAGCCATGGTATCAACGGGAGGTGAGAAGCCTCACAAAGCATCAGATATGTAACATACAAACTAAAATTTTGCATATTTTATCTGACTCAAATTTACTGAATTCATATAATTGATCATGCTATGCATATAAGCAATTATATTTATTTAAATTTAAGCAGATCCTTGACAATACTTCATCCCACTACATGAGTGTGTGTGCAACTGTACTGTAATCGCACTGCATACACATAATCATGCAACATACATTTCATCTGATTCAAATTTAATTGATTTTTTTATAACTGATCATGCCACACTGTGCATTTAAGTAATTATAAGTGTTAGAATTTAGATTAATCTCACTCCATGAGTGTGTTGTGTAACTGTACTATAATCTCACTACATACACAAATCTAATTGAATTTGCCTAATTGATCATGCTTTAGTATGCATTTAAGCAATTGTAACTGTAACTGTGTAACCGTACTGTAATTTCACTAAGTACACATCATCATGCAACATACATATAGAAATTTGGCATCTTTTATCTCATTCAAAATTTAATTGAATTTGTCTAATTGGTCATGCTATGATATGCATGTAAGTTATTATAATTGTTGAAATTTAGATAGATTGTTGACAAGATTGAATCCCACTATTTAGTTGTGAATGAGTGTGATTTACTAAAGCTTGCTTAGTTATAACAGTTTTTCTCTATCTGTTAATCTAATATTGAGATTATTCTCCTTCTTTATCAGCTCTAGTTCTGATACATCAATGGACATCTGAGGAAAAAGCTGCACTATGGAGGCAATTCTTTGGGGAAAAAAACTCTGGGCCAGCTGAGTTGTTTAAATGCCATGCAGAAAGAATCTCATCTTAAAAACTCTGAGTGGAAACAAATCTTTGCTGTGAAAAATTTAATTGCCACTCAAAAAAGACTAACAAGAACACAGTAAATTTGAAAGATATCATCATCACTATTTGTCACTCAATTTTGCAGACTTGTCAGATCTTTATGTAGACTTGGCAGATATTAAAGATGTTAATGTCATCATTAAATCTGACAAGTGGACATGATGAAGATCTGTCAAGTTAACATTCTGAAAAGTTATAATAAAGTGATATTTATGTCAACTTGTTAGGCACTATGTTGACTTGTCAGCATATTAAGCCAATTAGTCAGGTATTTTTGCTGACTTGTCATACCTTTATATTGATTTGCCAGAAAATATGTAAATGGATGGAATAATTGAGCATGAACAAATTTTCTTGTTTGTCACGTTTATTTATACAAGTGACAAATAGAGAAAACAGAGTTGACAAGTTGAAGTAATTGTAACCCTAACCCTAACCCTAACCCTAATTATCTGACAAGCTGACATAATACCACGACATCATAAATTTGAACCATTTATTCAATCACTTAAGCAGAAGGCCCAAGTAGACTTTTCTCATCAAAATCTGTCCATTATCTATCATTGTTCTTGTAAACTTTACACAGTTTCATCTTTAGATCCCTGGACCAATTTCAACCAAACTTCACAAATAGCATCCATGGCTGAAGGGATTTAAATTTGTTTAAATGAAGGATCATACTTCTCTCAAAGGGTAGATAATGATAGAGTGAAAATAAGGTGACAATATTTTATTTTCATAAGTTTTTTTTTAATCTGAACCAATGTTCTGGTATAATAAAAGTTTTACTAAAGTTTGTTCAGAGTTTGGAAATGATGCTTAAGTGAGCATACTGGCCTAGGAGCCTCTTGTTATTAAGTAACACTCATGTGGTGGGAAGAAAAGTATATGGAATTTTGCTTTTTAACCAAAAAACACCTGGCATGAAATAGTTTCCATTGAATTTATAGATATATGTATGCTTTATCCTTCATTAGGACATTTATTAATATTGCAATTGGTATGCTTGCATCATCTGTCAACTTACAATTAAACATGTTTAGCTTGTTGATTATTATTAATTATTATTATTTTAACTACCTTTCCAATTCTTTTCAAATTTTGTATGAAGCATCATTGTGACAACGGAAACATAAATTGTAAATTTGAAGACTCCTGCACCTTTGGGGCAGGGCAAAAACTGTCAAAAACTGATAAATTTTCTAAAATCTTCTTTACAACCACACATGTATCAGAAAAACGGGACCTCCGTTTTTAAGGTCATATTCGAAAGACCCATGATTCTCACTTCTGAATGCTGAGCAATCACTGCCTATTTTTGCGTCGTAGGTTTGACGCGGCCATGGCACAAGCGGGGCTCGAACTCACGACCTCCCGGTTACGAAGCGAACGCTCTAACCACTGAGCTACCGCGACCGGTAGGGAAAATATTTCTTGCTAATTAATTAAATCAGAGTGACCAACTGCAGACTTCAATACGAAATGGAACTGACAGATTCATGAATATTTACGAATGCTAAAAGCGAATGTGATAAACATTCACAATCACCAGCATTTCTCAATTCTCATAAAAGATTTTGCTGGAAGTTCAGAGGTTGCGATAATTGCATATATAATTTCTTTACTGTCAAGTGATTTCAGAAACAGGATCAAAATAAATAATGAAAAAGTACTCATGGATCTGAACTAGTATGATAATAACATTGAACACATTTAATGTCCATTTCATTTTTCCAATTTTCTCTCATTTTCAGTTAAATCTTTTGGTATTTGAAGGCATTTATTTTGTGTTATGATGTTCCAGCAATTTAATTTTATCTTTAAAAATTACACGCAACGTAGCTTAGAAAATACTAATGGGAAGTTGAATGAAAAATTAATGTACATTCACTTAGGATCACGTATTTACACGAAATTGGATGTCTTGTTGCCATGGAAAGACGAGTTAATGCACATTTTTAAAGGTGTCATGATTAAAGAAGTAAAGTATGTATACTTTGTGTAAAATTTCGTCAAAATCTGTGATGGTAGTTTTCCACATCATGTTGATGCTTACAGAGAATGACTCTAAAGGTATTGGTGATTGTATATTGTTTAACGTCCCCCTCGAGAATTTTTCACTCATATGGAGACGTCACCATTGCCGGTGAAGGGCTCTGAAATTTAGGCCTATGCTCGGCGCTCAGGGCCTTTGAGCAGGGAGGGATCTTTATTGTGCCACATCTGCTGTGACACTGGGCCTCGGTTTCTGCGGTCTCATCCGAAGGACCGCCCCATTTAATCGCTTCTTACGACAAGCAAGGGGTACTGAGGATCTGTTCTAAGGTATCCGATCCATATTATTATTATTATTATTTATTGCTTTCCGCCACACTCAACAATTTTTCAGTTATCTGGTGGCGTCCAGTTTTTGTTGGTGGAGGAGAGAACCCAGATACAATGTACCACCGACCTTCCGCAAGTAAACTTCCGATCCATAAAAGCATTATATTTTAACAAACGGTCAATATTTGTAGCACTAAATCTTTTGCTAAAACAAAATTCCAAATTTATAGTAAGATAAAGCTTACGGAGAGGGTAAACAATGTCCATATCTATTTATAGTAAATTACATGTAATTATTTCATAGTTATCTCTCCTAGCAGAAATCTTTCAAATAAAATATTTTCATAATTTGCATGGTGACCTCTTTGCATTTTTGAAAACCCACGGCAATAGAAATCTTTTCACCATGAGCTATCCTTGGAAATTATATTCAAATTGACTTTAATTATCAGAAATGTGTTGTTGTTTTTTTTTCATCGGGATTACTGTTAATCTCTATGACAGATCTCTCTGATATGCGTTGTCAATTTTGAAAATTCTTTTTGTGAATCACTGTGTATATTGATTATCTCTAATATGGTACCAAGTTTTGTATTACATAAAAAGTCATTCTGAGGGAAAAAAGGGGATTTTGTTTGTTTCACTTCCAGTAATTCTTACATTTTCTGAAACTACGAATGAAATCTAACTATTCTTAACAAGTTTTGTTTCAAACGCATACATTGAAATTGATTTGTTCAATCCCAGTGACGACCGTAAGTGACGGCAACAAAAATGAAATGCATATATCATATATCTACTGGTCACGATCTATCATCTCTTAAATTTCAATGCTCAATCTTTATGCGTTTTATTTAAAAAAAAAAAAGCGGTGGACAAAATGTCATTTAGAAAACGAAAATTGTACATATCTCACGAACGCAAGGGCATTTTGAAAAAGAAAATGACGTTACTTTAGAGATGGATAATGTCAATAATATATGTGAAATTCATATCAAAAGCATGGTTTATAAGAAAGTTAATGAGAACAAAGAAAGACCAATTCTCCTAAGTTTTCTCTAAAAACCGGAAGTTGCTGTTTTAACGTCGGTAATTCACACATTTTCTGAAACTATGAATAAGACCTAACTATCCCATGCTAGTTTTGTTTCGAAAACATGAATTTGAAATTTTACTTATTTTAGTTCACTTCTGGTGACAACCGGAAAATCGAAACACGTATATCTCATTTAGAAGGCACCATCTATTATCCCTGAAAGTTACAAATGTCAATCTTTAATCATTTATGAGAAAATAGGCCGACAAATTCTCTTTAAAAATGGAAATGGCGATTGGGAAGAAAAATAATAATAACTAGAAAGTCACTACTAGTGATGAGTAAGGTCTTCCGTTACACCACTCCATATCAGTGTTGCTTCATAACCATCAATTTGAAATTTCATATTTTGACGACCGGAGGTGACGATTGACAAATTTAACTGCATTGGACTCGCCTACTCTATAAGGTCCATTACATGTAAAGGTTTGGTGTCCTAATCTTTTACCGTTTCTGAGATCTTGCGCGGAGAAAATCATCTAAATATGGAAATCCAATACCTCACGAACAGAAGTGAATTTTGAAAAACAAAAAGTTTCTACGATACACTAGAGTTGGATATTGTCAATAACATATGTGAAAACATATGAAACACTTGATTTGTGGGCGAGATATTGTACCTGGAGACAAAGAAAGACTAACACCAGGAAGGTTTTTCTTTAAAGTAAGAAGTTGATGTTTTAACTTCCGGTATGTCTAACATTTACTGGAAATGTAAAAGAGTCCTACTTATACCATACACGTTTCATTTCAAAAGCATAAATTTAAAATATCAACCGAAAGTGACAGCAAACATGTTTAAATTCATTGTTCACACTCAGTACCTGAGATCTATCATTCATGAAAATCTGATGACTCTATTTGATAACGTCGCCAAGAAAAAAGGTAAACAAAATCTTTGTTTCAACTAAATAGGGCGGTCCTTCTGGAGACCGCAAAAACGGAGGTCCCGTGTCAAAGCAGGTGTGGCACGATAAAGATCCCTCCCTGCTCAAAGGTCCTGAGCGCCGAGCAAATGCCTAAATTTTGCAGCCCTTCACCGCCAATAGATACGTCTCCATATGTGTGAATAATTCTCGAGCGGAACGTTAAACAATATATCATCAATCAATCAAATAATTAGAAGCAGACGTTTCGACTTCAGGTGGGTTTACCTTTTTGACACTTCAAAAAAAAAGAAGACTGAATTAAATAATAAGGTTCTAATTGTAAAGATTAAGTTTAGAATTTTCGATTTCTTTTATCATTTCCGGTGACGACCATTGGACTCGTTTACTTCTCAAATTCTATCATTCGTATAATGGTGTCAATCTTTTATCGTTACTGAGAAAACTAGCAAACACAATCTCTTTTTAAAAAGGCAGTCGGACGTAAGAGGGTGATTTGTGTGTTGTGAGCCTTGTATTGAAGGAGGTTAGCATCGATGTCCTTTTTCAGCTCTGCTATTCCCTGACTATTTAAGGCCGTGTATCCGAAGACTGGTGCCATTTGGTCAGTTTATATCGACGAGGTACATGTACATATATGTAGCACTCTAAAGTAAACAAAACAAGTGGCGTTTGCAAAATGCACAAAATCGGTGAAAGAGCAGTGATCCAATATTTGCATAAGAAAGGTTTTGCACCTAAGGATATCCATACCGATTTGGTAGCAACAATACTGATAAATGCCTTTCCATATGCTACAGTAAAAATGTGGGTGGCGGAATTGAAACGTGACAGGCAGAACCTAGGGGATGACCCCCGTCCTGGAAGGCCTGTCACTGTTGCAACCCCAGAAATAGTTGATTAAGTCCATGATGTTGTTATGACTCACATGAAAGAAATATAGCCTGTACGGTTGGTATTTCACAGGAAAGACAATGGTATTCCATTCTGAGAGAGGACTTTGTCAGCCCGTTGGGTACCAAGACTTCTGAAAGTTGATAAGAAGCACACCAGGCGCACTTTGTCGCACTTTTGTGGCTTTAAATTGATTGAGTATCCATCTTATTCGCATGATCTCGCTCCATCACACTTTCACTTATTTCCAAAACTGAAAATGGCCATTTCCGGGACCCACTTTCAGTCAGATGATGACGTCATACAAGCAGTGGAGGATTTTCTGAACGGTCAAGAAAAGGACTTCTTTAAAAGTGGCATTGAGCCCCTCAAACATCGCTGGCAAAAGTGTATAGATACTGAAGAGGGTTATGTTGAAGTTTGAACAAATAAAAGTAAATTATCTGGCGATATTTTCATTTTTAACATCCCTGAAAGTTGCAAGAAAATCCATCAAACCGTCTCTGAGAAATCGTTGAAAGAAAAAGGAAAAATAATAACTACAAACTCATCACTAGTGATGATAAGGTCTTCCGTTACACTACTTTGCTTTATAACCAACAATTTGAAATTTGATATTTATTTGTTCACTTCTAGAGACGACCAGAAGTGACAAATTTAACTGCATTGGACTCGCTTATTACAAAAGATCTATTACTAGTTAAGGTTTGGTGGTCTAATCTTTTACTGTTTCTGAGATCTTGCGTGGTCAAAATCTGTTTATAATCATGGAAATCTTACTATCTCACGAACGGAAGTGAATTTTGAAAAAGAATTCTAGGTTACACTAGAGATGGATAATGTGAACGATGATTGAATATTGTTTAACATCCCTCTCGAGCTTCGAGAATCTTTCACTCGTATGGAGACGGTACCATTGCCGGTGAAGGACTACAAAATTTAGGTCTATGCTCGGCGCTTATGGACTTTGAGCAGGGAGCGATCTTTATCGTGCCACATCTGCTGTGACATTTTTGCGGTCTCATCCGAAGGACTGTCCAATTTAGTCTCCTCTTAGACATGCAAGGGGTACTTAGGACCTATTCTAACCCGGATCCTCACCGGGTCATTTATCAAGAAAAAAGATCTTGATACACTTTGTTATCTTTAAAAATTTTCATGTTTATGAAAATAGATTTCCTCCCAGAAACTATATCAACAGAAATTAAATCCCATTACTTCCTGTGTGGACCGGATATGACAAAGAAAACTGTCAGATCAAAATCATTAATCTACAGACAGTCGCTTAACATCCTTAAAGTTTCTGAGAAATATTCTGTAAGATTAAAAAATCCCAAAAGTTTGAATTCGACATTTCCCAATTATGCGGACAACTACAAACACATAGAGCATGATTAAACGTTATTTTGTATATTGTTATGCATACCATAATGTCATAGCAAGTCTCTGATTTATATAAAAATCACTAATTTTCTGTCACTTTCGGTGATGTCATATGTGATATGAAGATGCATTTACCCACAAAATTCACATACACTCACACTCTCTTTGGTGAGTATTGATTGAATGATTAGATATTGTTTAGCGTGTCATATGGAGACGACGTCACCATTGCCGGTGAAGGGCTGCAAATTTAGGCCTATGCTCGGTGCTTATGGCCTTTGAGCAGGGAGGGATCTTTTACGTCCCACACCACACCTGCTGTGACACGGGACCTCGGTTTTTGCGGTCTCATCCCCATTTATTCGCCTCTTACGACAAACAAGGGGTACTGAGGATCCATTCTAACAACCCGGATCACCACGGGGAGTAAAATTTCCGAAACATTCATTTGTCACTTTGGCGAGTACAATATATGAAGAGCAAAAACAACGCTTATGCATACACGCACATATGCATGTGTTTTATCTCACATTGTAGGCTTTAGTAGTATGTACCTATAATATAATTATCATTCGATTTACAGTGCCTCACTCATGAAAGAGACGTATGTATTAGAATATTAATCAATCATTGTTGAGCGCATCTGCATTGAGACTTCGCCTCGGTCAACAATGCTTTCTGATTGACTATTTCCAATATTATCCTCACTTGTATGCAATTTATTTTTATATTATAACAGTCTGAGGTATAGGACTCTCAAAATCTTAAATTTGAAACATGCATGACTATGATAGAGTTGACGTAAGTAATTTTGTTATCGAAGTTTAGAGTTAGATCTGGTCATTAGGGATTTTTCTAATCTGATCGCTTACAACCATATTGCATCTTTGACGGCATGTAAGATAAAGTCCTAACTATTGGTCGCATCATAATCGGACAGGATTGATGTTCGGTTAAGGGTTTTCACAAAGGATCAAATGTGAGAAGTCGACAGTAAGCCGCTTCTGTTTTTCTTTTACATGATTAGGGTTTCATCTAGCCAGTTTTCACTGTTGGCATATGTCGGTAAAATGTTAAAAATCTTTCTAAACTAACCATTGGCAACTTTCTAAAGTAACTTTGGCAATGAGTATAAAACTATAGTTTATTTAAAATAGATAAAGATAATATTTCACTTCATTTGTTAGCAAGAAAATATACCTAACCTCGAGAAAAAATTAGAATGAAATAATTAGACCTTTAATAAATGCAAACTTTTCGTGAAATAATATTCCGCACCGAAACGCCATGGAGGCATTAAATATTTGGACGACAGTTTACAGTTCACTATGTGTATGTTGTTAAAACATTGTTGTGACGTCAGTTCATTGTCTTGACAGTACTTTATTTTTCATATTGTACTGAACATAGTCCAGTAATATGAATAGCAGGCCAATGTTATGAGAAATACTGGACTGACAGTGCGAGAAAACATTTATCAAATACAATATTCAAGGAATGAAATATTCCAGTAGATCAGTTTCCTGAATAATCCGATTTTACCGTATTATGAAATCGTTTAGCCACCACAGTCACAATCATTCATTTCAACACATGCACATAAAAGTGCAACAAATTCACTGTTATGTCGCCGGAAGTGATGTTTATTTCTTTTCCCGATCCAAAGGAAACACTTTCATTGTTTAGAACTTGTGTCGTCCAGGAAACTGACGAATGTTTTATTTGTTCTCAAATGATACTGCAGTGATATGATTATTTCATAAATTGTATTAGGATAGTACTCTTTTCCTGTTTTACTTCGTACTTCAAGAATAAAGAATTTCAATGGTGAATTCAAATTTTCATTTGACAGAAGTTCGCCTTCCCATTTCCGCGCGTCTTTCCAAGAATAAAGACGTTCAATGTCCAACGTGTATTGGGGGGCCTCCGTGGCCGAGTGGTTAGAGCATCGGGCTCAAAATCACAAAGCCTCTCGAATCTCGACCGCGGCGTTATGTGAGCAAGTTTGCCAGTTTACTTGCGGTAGGTCGGTGGTCTCTTCCCAGGTACATTGTATCTGGGTTCTCTCCTCCACCAACAAAAACTGGACGCCACCAGATAACTGAAAAATTGTTGAGTGTGGCGGAAAGCAATCAATAATCAATCAGTCAACCAACGTGTCTTGTTAATGGCATTGACAGGTTTGGAATTGGAAACCAAATGTTGTACATCGTGTTCTTGTAACGGCAATGCAATTCGCTCGAAATCCGCTTTCTCTATTTCCTGTGAGGCCTGTACTAAGAGGTCATTTTCTGCATCCGATATGTCAGAAAAAACAGTCACTTTTAAGATCCAAGTTCATTTCAAAATTTGGTTTCTTCTTTCTTTCTTCCTCTAAGTACAAAATATCGTTCAAAATATCATCGGAATTCTCATCTGCTGAATTCGTAGTAGTATCACGAAATTTATTTTGAGTAAGAGGGTAGTCAACACCTGAATCCATTTCTTCTTGGAACGCGGAGTAAATGCTAAACGAGGGCTTCGGCTTCTGTTTTTATAACAGTTATGGGCAAACGTGGCAGTACCATATTATCAGGGTTCCCAGAAAGGAACGTAGGAAACCAATGTTTTTTTTAATCTAATTTTTTGGAACAACCTTTGCGTACCCCCATTCACCTAAAAAGGAAAACATTTTCTACTGAGTACAAGACAATAGAAGCGTTCGAATCGCTTTCCCCTGTTTCGGGGAGTATCGTATAATGACTTTTGAAATGATGAGCTAACAGTGTTTTTTTTTTTTGTGAATTAGACAACAGTTGACCTTGTGTGCCATTAAAGTTTATGAATTCTAATACATGTATATGAAATATTAAAAACAAATCCGAAATGAAAGATAAATATATTTGTATATACTAACGTACATTTGTACGTGCTTTTTGCGTTTAAATGCATTTGTTTTAGATAGAGCAATGTTTTTAATCATTCTTTTACACATAGGTGTCTCTGCGCTACTCTCCGCATTCACCACTGTTAACGCTTGAAAAGTAGTTCCATACCACATGACTATAATTCGATCACATGATCAAAACATGGCGAAAGCATGGCGACTTTTACCATAACCAACAGGTACATTCATAACATTCTCTCCCTCCACCATCTTACAAATCACCCCCAACTGCTTATCCTTGATATAAGACTCATCGTACTTCTTCAACGCTTCGTTCACTCTGTTCACTGTTCCCTCCATTTTGACTAACACGTGATCATTTTGATTTTTTCCTCCGCGAAATAGTTCCCTAAAAACTTTGTGGATAAAATGTGTGCAAGAGATTAATTACATCAACTAAATTATCATTTATAGTCTTTATAAATAATTACAATAATGAAGGATTTTAAATGTCCATAGATTCACTGTTTAAAACTTTCCCAAGAATCTTGGCAAAAAACATTTTCAAGCGTTGACAGAGGTGAATGCGGAGAGTACCGCAGCGACACCTATGTGTAAGAGGATGTGTTTTAAGTAAAATACAAGACTCCGATGGTATATTGTTAGATACGGGACTGATCACTCGCCGCTACGCGGCTCGTGCCAGTCCCTTATATTAGACCCATCTTCGTCTTGTATCCTTTACGTAACTTTTCTCGAGTACCAAGAGATTTGGTGCCGACTGAAGCGAGGGACCAAATCGAGTGGCGAGAGAAAATTTAAATAATATCGCATATTCTAGGCTGTCCAAAATATGCGCATTTATCTCCAAGACTGTCATCTACTAAAGTGGGGGTGGGGGAGGTGTGGGGGTGGGGGTCTTGTTATTTCGGAAAAGGTAATTCCGCGCGGAGGCAAATATATTTTACATTTACCTAAAACTTCCTTTCTTGAAACTGCGGTAAATCTGCATGGTCGGAAACTTTGCTCAGTCAAACAATGTACAGTGTACTATAAAGAGTACTTTAAAATCACTGAAACCTTTTTGAATGTAATATAAATTGTGAGTAATTAGTTTTGCGTTGGAAATAGTATTGGGTGGTTTCGTAAGGACACGAATTGCACTGGATTTAAGCACCAAACACGTTGTGCTACTCGGCCTTCGCATGGTAGATTTATTCATATATATACTGGACAAAAAAGTTAAGGATCATAATTTTGACCTCAAAAATTTTTATTAACCAAATAATTATTTTGACAAATTTTAACATGTATAGTTATAGTCTGTAATTCCAACAAATCGCCAGGAGCTTACGTTAGCTTTACAGCAGGAATGGTCAAGGTTGCCACAAATTGCGTTCCGCAGGCTCATCAGAAGTAGGCAGAGGCGTTGTCGTGCCGTTATACAGGCTCAGGGTGGACATACACCCTGTTGATATTGCCTTTATAAAGATTCAATCATTTGTAATGAAATTTGTTATTGTTGCTCATACCGATTTTCAAACTGTTTTGGGGGGTTACAATGGTTGCTCTGGCTGCTTAACGTATTGATGAATTTGTAAAATCAGGTTTAAAATGTATTGTTCGATTGTCGTTGAACATTTTAAGTATATATTTAACGTAATTTATTTGGTTTTGTTATGAATAAAATAATTCTGAAATCATGATCCTTAACTTTTTTTGTCCAGTATATGTAAATCAAATCTCCGAAGTCCAAATCGAAAAAGACGGCGTCTGTAAGTGGTTCTAGAATTTTTCAGCCATTTATTCAGACTCGGCGGGGTCGCAATTCAAAGAGATAACAAAAGGGAGATGCCGGTTCCCTAGACCTGGCACATTAACCACTCGGGACTCTGTTGGTAACAATAAGCAGGACTTTCACTTCAACCCTCTCAGCGATCACAACAGGCACATCCTGCGCCGGTGAATGGTGAAGTTCAACTCCAAATTCAACCCCACCAGTTTCGGCTCTGGGCACAGACCAAAACACAGTTAACAGATAATGGCATATTGCCTCAAGTTATTCTCTTTCAGTTGGTATTTTTACGTGGAAAAAGATTTTATTTTCAGAAAAGTATTATTAGCAGAAAAACAAAACGCAAGTCATTTATATATCGTGGTTAAAGATACATATTTTACGCTGGATGGTTATTTAGTGTCTCACTCGAGAATTTTCACTCGAATGGTGACGTCATCCTTGCCGGTTAGGGGTTAGGGGCTGCAGGATTTGGCCTATGCTCGGCGTTTGAGGCCTTAGGGTGGGGAGGGACCTTTATCGTGTCACACCGCTGTGACACGGGGCCTCGGTTTCTGCGGTCTCATACGAAGGAACGCTCCATTTAATCGCCTCTTGCGACGAGCAGGGGGTGCTGGGGACATATGGTAGCCCGCATCTCAGCGTGATAGTTTTATTTTGGATGTTAAAGCTGTATGGCCCGATATCCATGAACTTTTTTGTACAGAATTCCTTTATAGCAGGTAAGTTAGTGTGTAAAGTTATTAACTTTCCCTTGGTTGTATACCTGAAAACATTTGTATGTGTAAACAGCGAGAAATTCATTTAAATGATAAATATAGTGTGAGGCCATATTTATGCATTCAGTCTGTTGGGCGTCTTTGGGTAGCCCCACGCGCATGGTAGAATCCCAAAATGATATAAATATATCCGGACACCACTATCTGATGAGTTTGAAAGACCTTAAAACAACGAATTACGAAGGGTATTTGATATTTTTATTTCTCTTAAACTTAAGGCACGTTACTGCAGTAACAAAATAACAGCTTACACAAATCCGACTAACCCAGTGCAGATCCCTTTAGTCACCTCTTACGACTAGCAAGGCGTACTGAGGACCTATTCTAATCCGGATCCCCACGGGGTGGAATTAATAGAGATAACGTGTCCAGTAAATGCAATGCGTGTGTCCGACCACATGAAGCTGGGGTAGAATTTGTCATTTCCCCGGTCAGCTTACTACCCGCTAGTTGCGGCTACCAATTTACCACCGTATTGTCACAGTGATTTAGCGGATAAATGGTAGGTATTTCGAATCCAATACTTTCCGCATTGGTGCAACCACTAGATTTGAACACAGGGTAGGTCAGCTGAAATTATTAAAGTGGCAGCTCGTTGGATCAGCTGCTGATCGGTCATACATCCGTTAATTTGTCATCTGTGAATCTATTTCATATATATCGTATGCCTTTTGTATTGATCATATCTAATACACACTAAGTTTATATAGGTCAAATTAAAGTCTGGATAGCTGATCCTCCATTATTAAGAGGACAGCATAGGTGTACCTAACACAACTTGTCGAGTATTTGCTGGCAAGGTTATGGCGGTATAAATTTGTATGTATTAGGTACTAAATTTAAAATACTAAAAATGGTGCAAGATCTCCCCGATTATATCATTGTCCATTTGTTTGGCAAACAGCATAGGTTGCACCAACTTATGGTCGCTGGTTAAAATACTTCAGTCGACTGTGTTTGAAATACACCACACCGGCCGAGTCGAAAATAAGAGTGGTCCTCCCTTCGGCCCATATAAATTTGGTGTTATTCTACACATGTTAAAGCAATGGAAAGTGCCAAGCTAGGATTACTAGGGATGGTATTAAGTTAATTGCTAAAAGAGGTACATTAAACACCCATAGTTTGAAGCTAAGCCCCATTGTTTCATTCTGATGGTGTACATTTGTCACATATTGGGAATGATTTATTTTCAATAATTTGCAAAGAGCTCTTTATTGCACTGTATTTGAATTGTAGCAATCTGGTTAGCGGTGAACATTTGAGTGGGGGTACTTCCGCCGTCACCACGGTACTGGTACTTGGTGGCGATTGCAGTCCCACAAATGCTCCTGTTTCACGGGCATTTGTGGCACGTGCAAGTGGTGTTTTCGGCGCACCCTAACATAAGTGGAGGAGTGCACCCAATATACTACAACTTCATGTTATTTCATGAACTTATAGTTTTCAGTATTGATACTTTGATTGTTGATTTGAACAATTATTTGTTTGCATTGCTGACTGATTGAATGTTTGTATTGCTGACATTGAATTGTTGTACTGTAGATTGCTTGCTTGTTTGCTTGATTTATTGATTGATTTTGCATTGGTGGTGTTTGTGAACTTGCGTATACCCAGTGCACAATTCGCCCACTTGGGGTCGTCACATTTTGACTGAATTGCTTGTTTGTTGAGGGGGTGGCCCGAGGTAGCCCCAACCATCACCGCAGCCAACAGCGCCAAATCAAGCATAATGAAGTCATCACATAATATCGGTTGGTGGTGTTATTTAAGCGACAGGAATCGGGTAATAATTAGTACATGTTTCACAAAAGTCATTAAACTCTTTGTCGTTTCTGTTTATTTTATTCTGTATCTTCTGTATCTTTTATCCTTTAATCACGTTTATCAGTATTTTACCTTGGCTTGTGCAAATTTGTATCACCTAGAGTTGATAATTAGTGTCCTCAAGGGGTGTTTCACCTGTATTCAACAGCCAGGTGTGGATCCACAGTGAGAAGTTTTCAAGAATAATTAGGGTTTTTTCTACACATTTGAGATATCTTCATCCAAGAGTGTGCGTCATGTCTTTTCTAGTGGTTATAAGGTTAGAATTTGGTAATGCTATTCTTTTAATAATGATAATAATAATAATAATCATTTTATATAGCGCCCTATTCGATCAAAATAATCGCTCTAAAGCGCTGTACATCATAAATCATAAGACAGGTTACATAAATACTAATTTTTAAAAGACAGGTTACATAGTACTAGAAGTAAATGATTTGTTTTTTTTTTTGATTTTTTTTTTTTTTTTTTTTTTTTTTTGAAATTAAGTAAAAGTGAAAATGATTAAAATTGAGACATTTAATAATAAGCGAGTCTAAAAAGATATGTTTTTAATTGCGTTTTAAAACTGTTCAAAGTCTGACACCGACGAAGGTTATCAGGCAATGCATTCCATAGTGTCGCAGCTGCCACGTCTAACCGCCTTTTCCCATATGTGGAAGTTCGACATCTAGGTGTCATCAGTGTCAGGGAATTTTCCGATCTTAAAGAACGTTGAGGTTTATAAACGGTAATCACCTCTTCCAGGTATTGTGGCGCCATCTTGTAAATCACCTTGTACGAGTACACAAGAATCTTGTACTTGATACGACTGTCTATGGGAAGCCAGTGTAGGGAAGTCAGCACTGGGGTAATGTGGTCATTTTTCTTAGTTCGCGTGATAATTCTTGCCGCCATGTTTTGCACTCTCTGCAGTTTTGCCAGGTCAGATGCGTTAATGCCGAACAGAAGAGCATTGGCATAGTCGAGCCTAGATGTCACAAGGGCACAGACTAAGGTCTTATACGCATCTTCTGTAATGAGTGACCGTATTCATCCGATATTACGAAGCTGGTGATAGCATGCACGGGATAAAGATGATATTTGTTTTTGCATACATAAAGATTTATCAAACCAAACACCCAAGTTCTTCACAAACGGTGTTTCACGGATGATGGTGTCACCAAAGTTAAGATGGTATGATGATGAGTCAATGGCTAGATGTTTCGGAGAGAAAACAAGAAACTCTGTTTTGTCCTGATTAAGTTTTAACAGGTTGGCTGACATCCACATTTTAATCTCATCCATGCATGACTCAAGGCGGCTGGCAGTATTTCGCCACTCCTCTCCTGGTTTGAAAACCAGATAGGCTTGTGTGTCATCGGCGTAAAGATGATGTAAGACGTTGTTACGCCGACAAATTTCGCCAATTGGTTTGGAGAAAATTGCATAGAGCCGAGGTCCAAGGACAGATCCCTGAGGTACGCCACATTTAAGAAGGAAATCATTGGAGAAAGTGGATCCAATGGCCACTTTTTGGGTCCTATCTGAAAGATATGACTTAATCCACTCAAGTGCTGAGCCAGAAATACCGAAAGCAAATTCAAGACGTCTTATTAGAATAGAATGATCAATGACATCGAAGGCAGCGGAAAGGTCTAACATAATTAATGCGACGCTGGAACCCGCGTCTAATGCTGCGACAATGTCGTGATGAACGCGAAGTAAGGCCGTTTCTGTAGAATGACAGGCTCGGTATGCCGACTGTACGTTGTTATGAAGATGATTCAATTCTATGTGATGATCCAAGCGTCTTGCGACTATCTTTTCAAGAATCTTTGAGATGAATGAAAGATTCGAAACAGGTCTGTAATTTCGATATTCCTGAGAATCTAGGCCAGCTTTTTTGATGAGGGGACGCACTATGGTTTGTTTGAAAGATGATGGGAATACAGACTGATTAAGAGACTGGTTAATAAGGTTTGTTACGAAGGTAAGTATACTAGTACTATCCATGCATGGTTTCAGTAAGGATGTTGGCATCGGATCCAATTCACAGGATTTAGGTGATGCTGACATAATGACCTCAAGGATCTCTTCCTGTGATGCTGGCTCAAACGTACACAAACGCACTCCAGTAAATTCCTGATCGACACACAGTGGGTCGATGTCAGACTGTATGCCAATACACAATTCCCTCCGGATTTTTTGTATTTTTGATTGGAAGAAGTCGCCGAAGGATTTAGCTAGCGCATCTTCTTCCTGATGATCTGGCAGTACTGCCTCTGCCTTGATACCCAATAGTTTATTGGCCAAGCGAAACAACTGTCTCTGATCTTTACCAGCCTCCTCAATTTTGTTAGAATAGAATTCTTTTTTGCAACGTACAGCACATTTTGCTGCACGAATACAAATATTCTTATAGATTTCTTTGTGGACAGTTAGGTTTGTCCTGCGCATTAGCCTCTCCGCCTTCCTGCGTTCCCTTTTGATGTCCGACAATTCACAAGTGAACCAAGGACAGTCTGGACGCAAGGTGACTACCTTCGTCATTTCTGGGGCGACAGAATCCAGAGCAGTTAGAAGAGTAGAGTTGTAGACTCGCACTGATTTATCAACAGGATCTTCACAATTTTGTTCTTCTAAAGTGGCGCTAATGGTATTCTTTAGATCACTGATGACAATATTGCGTAATTTTCGACATCTGATAACTCTGCTATCCCTTGGTGGTTTTGACAGGGCAAGTTTTGAACATACAGCAAGATGATCACAGGTAAGGTTGCCATTCTTGTCATAGAGCGTAGGATCCCTTACGCCAGGATCCCCAATTAGAACAGATGTCTCGTCCCTCACTATAACAACATCCAAGGTGTGGCCCCCTGAATGTGTTGATCCCTTGACACGTTGAACCAGCCCATGATCATCTAAAATCCTAAGAAACTTACCAGCTTCTGGATTTTCCGCATCATCAACATGGAAATTGAGGTCACCGGTGATGATACATTCCCTATTATCAATCGCCAAGCTGTCGAGAAAATGGGTCATCAAAAAAGACCACATTCCGCAGTTGAATTTTTCAGATGGGGGAGGTCGATATACAATACACAGACGAATGTGATTTACAACACACTCTAGGTGTTCAAAGTGCGTGAAATCGTCATCATGATTGCTAACTTTCACATTGATGTTAGTCTTGTGAATAAGAGCTATTCCCCCTCCTCGTCTAGAAGTCCTTGGTTTGTTGACGAACTTGTATCCTTCTGGTAGGAGTTCTGAAATAACACATTGATACGTGTCTGACCCAAGCCAGGTTTCTGTCAATGCAAGCAGATCAATGTCATTGGTTGTTATGTAGTCACATATAGAAGTGGTTTTGTTTCTTACTGATCTACAATTCAGGGTATATAAGCAAATAGATCTTGCATTAATGAGATGTAGACCGATGGCTCTGTCATGCTTATTCATGGTAGGTATTCGCACCAAGTTGTGTTCCTTAACCCCACTCTCTTGTTTGATGTTTGCAATTCTTTCGAGAGTCACCCTGACCTGTATGTTCCTTTGCTCATGTATTTGCACTACATGTAAGTTGTGTACATTTATACCACTCTCCTGTTTCATCTTTACACTTCTTTCTAAGGTCACCTTGACCTGTATCCTCCTTTGTTTGTGTATTCCAGCTCTGGTCCCTCTCGAGGTGCAAGCCACTTGACAAAGATCTAGTGCCCTGAGAGCACGCAGTGTTGATAGTGGTATGTAACTGTTGGCAGGTGACCTCAATTCGTGAAGTTCATAGCTGATCAGTGGAGCCATGTACCCAATTGCACGCGAAACTCTTTCGTACGATGGGTTAAATGATGGTGTTGAACAAAACGTACGAGGAAAAATTTCGTATGCGACAAATAATGGAACGCCTCAACAAATGAAAGTATAAACAGATCAAAGCAATTTGAACAAGTGAAAGTCGTAGTAAAAGTCACGGATGAATGGACACAATAAGTAAAAATAACACTAAAAAATTAACCTAAATGTAAGTTTTTAAGACATAATATAAAAGACTTCCAAGCTTTTCTAGATGCCATTTTTGAAACTGACCTTGTAAACAGAGAATATGTGGAAAACCGTTCGACCAACAGAAACAGATTAAAATATCTGCTGAAAATGTGACAGAAATTGCCCATGTGTCTTTCAAATTTGTTTCAAATGACAAGTTAAATTAGTGATGCGTCGCTTTGTGAAACCCGAAAAAAAAAGATGGTGAGTACACACTTTATACTATTTTAACGAAGCGTTAGTGATGAGGTATAACAGATATGTCAGAGAGAGAGAGATAGAGGACAAATTCTGTCCTCACAATAGGGCTACACAGTAAAAGACGATACTTCGCGAGATTTTGTTTCTGGAGATAAACAAACATGTCGACTGTCACAGGTTAACTAGTGCGATGACGTTTTCAGTAATACACTGGGGTATATTATTTATTTGGGGAAATCTTGAATGATTATTCATTAATACCTGATGTTGAAGATAACTTACGTCAAAGAAGCGTACTGCGTCTGTGGCAAAGCATGAAGCTCAGGGTTTCAAGCGAGACACGTGGCAGAATAATCAATATGTTGATGGTGGCCATTATTGGGAAGAAGACTGCTCAAGCTACAAAGTCAGCAGTTACGGTATGTTGAATTTTAGTCCTTTGAGAGATAAAATAACAAAGATTTTAATTAATGAGAATTTTTTTTTGTTTTCGAATGATTTAAAATTTCGGTATTGAAGTTTGAGTTTGAGAGGGGGAAAAAACATGCATACTAACCAACCCCCCCTCCCCTTTCCCTCAACCAGGCAGTCTATGCCACACGTACATGTACCCGAAGTATGGATAGCGAGTACATGTATATATCTGATAATCTATATACACACTCCCTCTTTACCTAATGAAAAAAATATAGAACCAATTAGAAGTCACATACAAATAGATGATTTTCAGAGAGAGAGAGAGAGAGAGAGAGAGAGAGAGAGAGAGAGAGAGAGAGAGAGAGAGAGAGAGGGGGGGGGTACACATGTAGATGCGATAGTTTATACACGCTGTTCACACCTTGGGTGTCTGTGGTCTATGCTACTTCACCAGTATGTGGGATAGACATTAACGTTTTGATCTTTAAAGCTCGCAGGGCTATCCTTGATACAGATTCACTTGTCCAGCAGCCGAAGGCTACAAGCAAGGCCAGGAAGGCAGGAGTGCTGAAGGAGGCATTCTACACGATCTCCCTCCTTTAAATGTTTGAAATTTAAGAAAGCAAATAATGTATTCCAGCTATATTTTACTACAAAATTATGTCAATATATATATACTCTGCAAAAAAAGAAACGCATAATGGATTTTTTAAGATTTTAGTAGATGTATTTTGGATTATGATTTTACAATAAAAAATGTAGATATTCACTAGAATTGTTTCAATTGAAAAATATTACAGTCCAAACCTTAGATATTGGTGAAAAAAAAGTCAGATCATCACAGTTAAGAACACTTCCTGTCACGTTTAAGTTAGTACCGTGTATGACCACCTCGAGCTGCCAACACAGTTCTGCATCTCCTTGGCATAGAGTCAATCAATGTTCTTACGTTATTGCGTGGAATTGTTCGCCATTCCTGTTGTAACATTTGACGGAGCTGATCGAGGGTCTGAGGCGTAGGTTGGCGCAGGCGCACACGTTTATCCAGTTGGTCCCATAAGTGTTCAATCGGATTCAAATCCGGTGATTTGGAAGGCCATGGTAGCACATTAATGTTGTTCTGCTGAAGGTAGTCAATTGTTAAGCGGGCTGTGTGAGGCCTAGCATTGTCATGTTGGAATAACTCCCTCTGTCGGTCAATTACGCGCATAAGGTGAGGTTGGAGAATTTCGTCTCTGTACCTTTGAGCCGTTAAATTGCCCGGGACATGTACCAGTTCTGTTTTACGGTCATTAGAGATCGCCGCCCACATCATGACGCTACCTCCACCGAAGCTATCCACTTCTTGGGCACACGAGGAAGAGAAACGTTCATTCCTGCGCCGGTATACACGGATTCTTCCATCACGTTTCTGTAGCAGAAAACGGGACTCATCGCTGAACCAGATTCTACGCCAGTTGCGGAATGTCCAGCCCCTCAATCTGTTGCACCATCGGACTCTTTCTCGTCTGTGTAACGGTGTCAAAACTGCTCCAAAATACGGTCTTCTGGGTCTAATGCCATATTGTCGAAGTCGGTTGCGGACTGTCTGCGAGCTGATTCTTCTCAATCCAGGTATTCCGACTGCAGTAGCTGTTGCAGCAACGGTTCGATTCCGTAGATGAAAGACCCGGATGTAGCGATCTTGTCCAGGAGTCGTAATGCGAGGTCGCCCACTCCTCGGTCGGTCATTAGTAGAGCCAGTCTGCTGGAATCTGTTCCACAGCCGAGAAATTGTGCTCTGATTTACGTTTTCAGTTCGTGCAATCTCACTTTGGGATACTCCGGCCTGGAGACGGCCAATGACGATATTTCGAGTAGCAGGGTCCAACCTTGGCATGGCAGCATTTTAACGTTATGATGAATTCAAGCTTCAAACTTCGTCCTTTTATACGCTTTAATGTAGTGGTTGAATTAAGCACAAAGTTCTCGTGAAAAACGTAAGCCAAATTCCATGGCGATAGAGGTGATGTGCAATTTTAGAGAGTCGCCGAGCTAATTTGGCAGAGAGCCAAATCAAATGAACAGACCTTTAAAGTTTCATACTTACCTGTAAAAAATCAATTACTCAATTGACCATTTCAGTTTACCTGGTAAAATACATAATTTGCATTTTTAAAATTTCAAAAGGGCTATGCGTTTCTTTTTTTGCAGAGTATATATGCTGATTTAGAAGCCCTGTAAAACAAGCCTTAGTTCCACTTCTGTTTGAACATTGAATCACCTGCGGCTAGCAGGCTACAGTTAGTGAATGCCTATCATTATTCAGTTTCTCAAAAATATATTTACAGTATAAGTAAAAGAGTTAAATGTCCTAAGATTTGGTTTCATATAATTGAATGCCTTTTTTCTCAGTATAAATGTTTTATAATATTATACTTCTATTTCAGTCTTCAACAGCAGTGCACTGGAAACCGGTTCCTGACCACCTGCACCCATAGACTTTGTGTGTCTATTGTGAAGGGCCATGACTCTCTATGTATCTACTTCATAATCCCAATAACTTGGATAAGGCAGGCACTAGGTGCTGATAGACCTGTAATCTCATGTCATTGCCAACAATATATGTACCATATGCATAGTCATCAATGATCAAATGCTACCACTCTAGAGGAAAATATCAATTACACATAGGCGTCACTCTATATTTACACCAGCATCTACATTAATTTGTATGGACAAGAAAATACATGGTGTTGAACACTTTTATATTATTTTCAGAACTTGATGTGTATTAATTTTTTTTTATATCATAAGATACAGTAATACTTCAATATGGGACCTCCGTAGCCGAGTGGTTAGAGCATCGGGCTCAAAATCACAATGTTCGAATCTCGGCCGCGGCGTTATGTGAGCAAGTTTGCCAGTTTACTTGCGGAAGGTCGATGGTCTCTTCCCAGGTACATTGTATCTGGGTTCTCTCCTCCACCAACAAAAATTGTTATCCACCAGATAACTGAAAAATTGTTGAGTGTGGAGGAAAGCAATAAATAATCAATCAATCAATACTTCAATATCATATTGTTGAGTGTGGAGGAAAGCAATAAATAATCAATCAATCAATACTTCAATATTATATTGATAAGAAAGTTTTTCCACATAGGAAATATTTTTGTAGCATTTCAATCAACAGGTTTTGAAAACAGTTTTCATAGTCTGTCCTGGTATGGATTGCTCTAACAACTTATTTATCAGTGTCACTTTTCACAAGCCGATGAACCATCCAGGAGTTGGCCCATTGTCTTGAAATAAACTGAATTAAAAAAATACTGTACACAACAAAGACGTATAATGTACATGGAAATAATCAGTGCATTATGTAAATGGAACTGCAGAAATCGGATAAATATATTACGTATTACATATTCCTTCAATTGTTAAATTCAAGAATACTTTTCTGTACGTTAGAAGATAGATGTCTGATGGGGAAAAAAAAATCTGTATTCTGATAATTGGGTCAAAAACCTCGAAATTTGTTTGTCATATGACAGCAATCAATACACGAAAAAGTGTATTTTGTACATGGGATCTACTTTATCTATGTCCCTACACGCATAACTTACATAGTTATTTTTTGCCTTCAGAATAACGTGTTTACTCTCTTTTAGAATTGTGAGGACGTCCTCACTTTCCAGGTTTGGTCGAAGAGAGAGAGAGAGAGAGTACACACACGTTAGAGAGAGAGTATTCAAAACAATGTATGCATTAATGTTAATTTACTAGTATATTAGTACTTATAATTTATTTTATTAATAAGCAGTGTTGCAAAACATAACCTTTTCTTGGATTCTATAATGGTCTTCCATATTTCTCTAATTAAGATTATAGTAATGTAATCATAACCTTAATGGCTCTCCTTATGATCTAATCAAGCATGCGGTTGTTGTTCATGACCTATGGAGTTCATTGTGGTCGGCTAGTCTTTGTACCAAAGGATTGTCATGGATTTTTTGAGTTAAGTTGTATTCACCAGCAAAGTGTTGAAGGGTGGTTTTATCTGTATATCTTTTGACTTGGGATTCATTGAAAATCAGTGATATTCCAAATTTTGACATTCTGGCTCTGATTTCATATATCTGGTATGATTTATGTGTTGTGTGTATTTCTGTGATGTTTAGTGCATTTGTCATATAATTTCTTTTGTGTGTGTTAAATGTTCACTTTACCATATAGTTCGCATAAATTCTATGTTTGATTTATCATATTTATATGTATTATGGGTAAAGAACTTCATTGTGAGATCTAAAAGCTATTTCAAATCATTTTCTTAAATATCTCACAAATCAGTGGATGAGTCATTTTATGTTCAATGTGCGTAAGTTATTTTCCTAGTATGTATGTTTTACGAGGTGTGTGATTTTGTATATTTATAATTTTTTTGTTATGTTTTAGAGCTGTGCAGGTCAGAAATAAAATTTATTACCTGTGGTTATTAGAACCCCGTAACCTATCTCTCTATCAGCATATCTGATCTCCCGTTTCTGTTGGTCGCCCAAGCCACCGAAACATTCGTGGTGTTTTTTCTTTCTTTCTTTTCTTTTTTATGGTGAGGTCCAAGTGGGCAACTATGAAAAATGGTGATGACACCATTTTCAGTTTCCAAGTTCTAAGTTCTAAGACTCTCCTTTATATATGAGAGAAGATGATAAACAAATATCGGTTCGGGTACATTAATATTGAAAGATACCCTAAGGGAAATGAAATTTACAGGATATCATTATAATTGTTATATATCAGTATTGTTAAAATATAGTGTTGGTGCCATCTCTAATTCCTGATTTCCAACTCCTTAATATATAAGAGATATACTGAATACTGAATCGAAAACCCCTAGACAGGAAATTTACAAGATTACATTACTACGATATTAATACTGTTATAAAATTGTGATGGTTCCATTTCTAGTTTTTCGAGTTTCAAGTCTGAAGTCTATCCATATATGGGATAAAGATAACATATGCTAGAAGTGATGTAAATCAAATGTGAATTCTAAAAAGTGCTAAAGAAGTTTTAGTAAATTTGAAATCTCAAAACTTTCTCAAATTAACAGTGTCGTACTCGTATGACTTCTCAACACTGTACACGACTGTTCCTCACGATGAATTAAAGACTAGACTTTCTGACATCATGTACAGTTAGTTTTTTAACAAAAATGGAAAAAGGAAATATTCATATCTACTGATCAATCATCCAAAAACATTACTTTGTAAAACACCACTCTCAAGTTGGAATTAAAAAGATGCCGGAGTTATTGACAATATCTTCGTAGTATTTGCTGATCAGGACTTCCAACAGTCTATTGGAATTTCCATTGGCACGAATCGTGCTCCTTTGTTAGCTAACTGGTTTTCACATTCTCATAAGGCAGAATTTATTCAAAAGCTTCAATATGACAAGAAACAAATTATTGCTTAAATCAATTCGACAGTTAGATATATCGATGGCGTTTATCTTTTATCAATAATCATTTTGATTCATATATTGATTTGATATATCCCAGTGAACTCGAAATAAAAGACACCTTTACATCTGCTTCGTACTTAGATATTTTATTGAAAATAGATGTTGATAACGACAAACTAACAACTCAACTTTATAACAAGCAAGAAGTTTTCAGCTTCTCTATCGTCAGCTTCCCATATTCATGTAACAATATTCCATTATCCCCTTCATAGAGTGGGATTTTTTATATTTCCCCACTGACTGGATATGTAATAACTTGTTTTGCGTATGATCAGTTTTTAAATCAAGATAGGCTAGTGACAAACAAGTTGATGCTACAGGGGTTTCAACAGTCTAGTTTAAAGTCAGCATTTTCGCAAAATCTGTGGTCGTTATAATGACCTAGTTTGCCAATACAACCTGTCAGTAGGATAAGTGCCCTGACGTGTTCCATACGAATTAGGCCGTTCTTGGCACACTGATCCTCACTACGGATTATTCCGTTTACCTGATAAAAATATAGGTCTCACGGTGGGTGCAACTTGTCGACAGGGAATGCTTACTCCTCCTAGCCACCTGATCCCACCTCTGGTATATCCAGGGAGCCATGTTTGTCCAACTCTCTATTTTGTATTCCTTATAGGAGTTATGAGATTGATCACTGTTCGCTATCTTCACCTTTTCATACTGAATAAACTCGTATACATTAGTAATTCCGAAGCAGAGAAATGCACTGTTTGTAGTTGCCCAGTTCGAAGTGCGAGTTCAATCCCTAATACTTGTAAATTATAAAGATAATGAATAATATCCTATGACTATAGGGAGTTCGTACAGTTTTGAAGCTTTCATTTCTACTGTTAGGAAGGAAAACAGTGACTACTGGTTGGAGTATGGAATTCTTATGGGAACCCAATCCTTTACAAATAAGAGGTGTGTGATACCTTATGGTGTATTATTAGTTCGCCTTAAAATTTACATTTTCCTCATCTCCTAATCAATGTTTTAGTAGCATTTATCTTTGACGACAATGCACATCGAAGCCCGAATGAAGTAGGAGATACCTAGGACTATCATCCCCACCTTCAGTTTGGAACTGTAAGGGTACCACACATTGACTCGAAATGGTCGGGGAAGATTTGGAGTAGGAACTTTGTGACAATTGAACGGGGTAGATGGCATTAGGATACATTTCATCCCATGTAAATAATAGATCTGATACTTCAAGGTGTTCTCTAGATCTCCTGAACTTTGATGTTTTCCTTGTCCCAAAGTAGATATTAGCGATAAAAGTAGGTTACTCTGGCCCGAAGTTTTAAAGAGATGGCTGACAGAACCCCAGGAAATCTGTTTTAAACATGCATTTAAATATTAATTTGATTTTTATGTAATGCTTTTTGAGGGGAAACTATCGGACGTCTCTATTGAGTTGGGATTTGTATTGAGTGCCAAATTAACTTAACCTCAAATAATAGAAGAAATTATTAATTATTTGGAGAAATTATTTATTCAATGATTGCTCGCACTAATTGATTGATTGATTGTTTTGTTTTGCGTCCCGTTGAAATTTTTTATTCGTATTGAGACGTTATCAGCTGTTACAGTCGATGAATTACTATCCAATTAGACCTACGCATAGCGCTCAGGGCCGTAGCAGTGAGGGTTCTCTAACGTGCCAATGCCTGCCGCGACACGGGACCTCCGTTTTTAAGATCATGTCCGAAAGACCCGTGATTCTCACTTCTAAATGCCGAGCGTTTGGCGAAGGAGCAATCACTACCATTGTTAACATCTTAGGTTCGACTCGGCCATGACACTAACGGGGCTCGAACTCACGACCCTCCGGTTACAAAGCGAAGCTCTATCGCCGAGCAACCGCGACTGGTCGCGCGTAATAATTGAATTAAAGCGCATATCAAATAAATGTTTGTTCCCATCAATGGAATTGATGCGCGCATTCATTCAATCATAGCTCTCTTCAGTTGAATTGAATTGATGCCTGTATCAATGTGGTGGAATCATTGAGCTTGGTATAAATGATGTAATGATCTCTTGAATTCAATTGAAGATATCTTTAATCATTTACAAAGATTTTGTATAAGGAATTTGTGCGCATAAATTCTTAATGAAGAAATTATCATCTTGAAGATATCTCTAATCAAATTATTGCTCTCTTTCCAAGAATTATTGCGCGTATAAATTGAACTAATTCTATCGTAAATTCTATTGAAGAAAGTAATAATTCAATTTATTGGATGAATGCGAGCATTTAATTGAATTAATTCAATTTTCAATTAGAATATAAAACGCAATAAATCAATTGTTGATATCATCAATTCATTTAGAGGGAATCACAATTTAATTATAGCACGCATCATTTCACGAGAATAATTAATGATATCAACAATTAATATCAATAAATTAATGTGCGAAACAGTTTTGATTGAAATATTGGCTGCATCAAATGAATTGATGATATCTTTAAATAATTAAAATATTTTCAATTATAGAGAGCAAACTATAGCGTTACAATGGGAATTATGTAAGTTTCCACTTTGAAAAATAAAATAGAATCACGAGTGTCGTATTGCACTTGTGTATTCCATTGATCCACCATAAAAATAATGCTCATCGATGAATATAATTAGGAATATTCCAAATTTTTTCGCGACTACTTTTCGTATTACTCCCTCGATGGCCATGAACAACGTCACTTCCGATAATTTTAAACTTTTCTTTACATTGAATGAATAAAATCATATGAAATTTTTGTGGTAACACTTTTATGTTTGAGATAACTGCATCACAATGTTTAAAAAGATCAATTGTTTTTCAATGTTCAAATAATTTTCAAACTTGGGATTATCTACCTGTACGGGATAGCTGAAGTGATGTTGCTCATGGCTACCATGACCAACGAGGGAATGACATAAAAAGTGGTGGCGAAAAACTGTCGAATATTCCTGGTTATATGCGTAGATGGGAATTATTTTTATGGTGGATGAATGAATATTGAAATTCCTGGATCAGAAAGACCTTAGGGTAGCTGACGATAAAAATAAAATCTTAGAGCTATTTTGAATCGGAGTTTTGAGTAAAAACTCATTTCATTCCGTGTGGGTTTTTTTTAATATAGGTGGTATGGTTTAGACCCTTCCTATTATTACAGACAAAATTATCCGTTCCTGCGGTATAATTATTTATTTATTATTTGTTTCTTTCCGTGACTGACAGAAACTCGACATCATCTGCTAACAACTTGAACATGCAAACTTTGTGTGTATGTATAGAGCGCCAAATTAACTTTAATTATTTAAGGATATCATCAATTCAACTGTTGCTCTCATCAATTGAAGTGATTGATTGATTGTTGTTTTCCTCTACACTCAACAATTTTTTTCAGTTATCTGGTGGCGTTCAATATTTATTGGTATAAGAGAGAGCCCTGAAATAATATACCCGGGAAGAGACCACCAACCTTCCGAAAGTAAAGTGGCAGATTTTCCGACATATATCGGCGCGAGCGAGAATCGAACCCGCGCCGACTAGAGATGAGAGGCCTAGTGATTTTGAGCACCATGCTCTAACCATTTGGCCACTCAGACCCCAATTGAATTAATGCGCGCATCAATCAATTATTGCTCTCGCCAATTGAATTATAGTGCGCTTCAATTCAATTATTGCTCTCATTAATTGAATTAGTGCAAACATCTATTGAATTTATGAGAGGGATAATTGATTTAATGCGCGCATCAATTCAATTAATGCTCTCATCATATGAATTGATACGTGCATTAATTCAATTAATGAAAGCAGTAATTGAATTTAATCCGCGCTTCAATTCAATTATTGTTCTCATCAATTCAATTGATGAGAGCATCAATGTGGTGGAAATATTGCTCACAAAAATTGAATTAGAGCTCGATATAAATGATTTGATGATCTCTTTAATTCAATTGACGATATCTTTAATTAATGTACAATGTTTTTGTATAAGGAATTAATGCTCGCATCAATTCTTTTAACGTGAGCAACAATTCAATTAAAGAGATCATTGATTTAGTTGTGGATATGTTGAATTGAAGATATCCCTAATTAGATAGTTGCTCTCTCTAAAAGAATTATTGTGCGTATAAATAAATTAATGATATCATTAATTGAAGAGAACAATAATTCAATTACTGCGCGCATCAATTGAATTAATGATATCATGAATTCAATTGAATAGAACACCAATTCAATTATTGCTCGCCTTAATTGAATTGAGGTGCACACCAATTCAAATAGTGCTCTCTTCAACCGAATTGTAGCTCGCATCAATTCAATTGTTGATATTATCAATTCGTTTGAAGATAACAATAATTCAATTATATCGCGCATCAATTCAATTGTTGATATCATCAATTCGTTTGAAGATAGCAATAATTCAGTTCTAGCGCGCATCAATTCACCGCAATAATTAATGCTATCATTAATTCACTTAATGCGCAATAAATTGAAATTGAAGATATTATTAATTATTTGAAGAGATCTTTAATAGAATTATTGTGAGCATCAAATGAATTGATGATATCTTCAAATAATTAAAGATATCTTCAATTATTTAAGTTTCTGTTAATTTGGCGCTCCATATGTATGTGTAGCTATACATAGTTATAAAACCCAGGTACTTGTTTATGACGACTGTATACTAATGCTAACATAAGGTATTAGCTTTAAATGACACTAAATGATATCATCCTTAAAATGCCAGTCTCTTGAGGTTCCAGGGAAAGTGCGATGTAAAGGCACTCCTACGATGATATATCTACAAAGCCAAGTATGGCATGATTGCATTTATTGCCTCTTATCGCCGAAAACTGCAACAGAACATGGCATTAAAGCTCGAGTTTCCATTTCACTCCACGAAAAGCTACAAAGCAATCTTCGATGTCTTCGATTTCGATGTTTATTCAGTATATTATAAATTAGGGAAAGACCCCAAACTTGGATGATACAATCACCATCCTTTAACATTAATGGCAGTATACTATTGGTCCGTCTCCCCAAAAATGTCAGTCCTCGGAATAAGGGTCTTCGATTTTCAGAACCCGACGTTTATTCACTTCGTGCAACACATTATCAATAAAAACTGGAGGCGCAGATCTCGAAAACAAGACACGGTACCATCACCATTTCTTCCATGGTGGTTGTAGTTGACTACTATGATCCCACCCAACAAAAATTTATATCCCCGGGTAGGAGACATCGAAGTTACGAAGCTCATATCTTGTTCATTCAATTGGTGCAATATTTTATTATTAAAATTGGAGAGGCGGACCTCCAAACCGAGATATGGTATTCAGGGTGGCGGAGTTGACCAGTAGGACCCCACCCTCAAACTTTCAGTCTCCGGAGTAGGGATTTTCAATGTTTCGAAATCCGAATATTTATTCACTAAGTGGAATAATTTTTTTTATAATCAAAGGCATGAAGGGCCTGACGGTCGACTCGTACATCATTGTCAACAATGGAAAAAAAATCATCTTCCAGGAGGAAGATAATAGTTGAAATCGGCATGTTACACACTTTGCCTCGTTTATTGAATCGGAGCAAGTGCGGAGATCATTTTTTGTTTAAAGATGGCGGCAGATACTTCAAGTAAGTGTATTATTTTTATTTTTTGTTAAATTTGCTTTTTTAGACACTTATAGATTTTTATCAATGATAAAAGCTTTTAAACATAAGTAGTTAGGTTATACACATCATCATCTAAATTGCCGGTAGAGAGTGTGTAAAAATAACTTCTGGTGTCATTGTAAACTATAGAGAATTGTAAATGATTTGATTACGATAGACAAGTTGTTTCTAAGTTTGATTTTTTTACTGTTGAAATATGAATGTAGAAATGTGTTTCACAACAAGGTTTCCAAAATTATTATTTTATTCACTGCCTTATTTCAAGAGGATACATGTACAATACATTCTACAACATGTCACCAGCTGGAGTGAAGGCTACTAATCAAAGGAAAACAAAATAAAAATTATAAAAAAATTAATTCCTTAAAGATTTATAAAACCTGTTTTATTTTGCTAATAAAGATTCTAGATTTTACAAAGCTTAAGAAATATTGTTTAGACATATAATCGTTTAACCACCCTCTCCAATAATTGAGAACCAAAATTAAAGAGAAAACAAACTATTATTATAACTTAATTTGTGTATTACGTACCTGAAGAGAAATGTCGGATGCTATTTCAATTCCTTCTATTATATGTGCAGAACTCGCTAAATGATTAGTGCAAATGAATCAACACTATCAATGAATCTTTAGAATAAAAAAAAATGAAATTAGTCATCAATCTAAATTGTGAAAGTTTGTATTTGTTGAGGTGAATCTCTGTCTTTATTGATACGTGTTAGGCCTAAATTGTGACTGTAAGTGACTCCTAATGTTTCATGGTTAATTAAAATCACAGAGGTTCACTTGGATTACTTTTAAGTTCATATAATAACCAAACTTTTGGATGCATCCAGCAATGTAGTATTTTGTAGTGTTTAAGTAGGAATTTTGATTATTTGATCAAACAATGTAAATCGGTCATTTATACATAAATTGCACCAATAGCGAATCGAAGTGAGTAACGTCCCCGTGTCTTCCGTTAGGTGGTGATGCTGTTCCCGGTCCGCAGCAACTTGGTTTACGTTGGAAATACTCTCGATTTATTTGTCATTCATGTATTCTTAAACGATATATAATTTTTACTCGGTGACGGCTTTGTTATTACTTTTAATGTCAGTGAAAAATCAAAATCAAGACACAGTTCACCACACAGGAAATATCTAATTTCAAAGCGACCTTCACAAATTATGGGACGATGGACATCATACGTATAGTGTAATTGATGACGGAGGAACAGGAGAATCCTTCAGTGTAAGTTATACCCCATGATGAAATAAGCACACATCACATACTAACAACCATGAATAAACAAAATTATGGGAAGATGAGTATTACTCAGTTGAAGTATGAGCTGAGGAAAATACACGCAAAGTTGTCGGGAAAGAAAAGGGAATTAGTAGAAAGGCAATGCGATATTCTGCTGTTGATGTATGCTTGCTTTTATTTCGACATATGACCAAATCATTCATCAAACTAGGTTTATTAAATGATTCTTTTAAATCATTAGAGAGAGACGTCTCGATATATGAATAGCCCCCACCCACTCCCTTTTATGTCTTGTTTGTAAAAAAACAAAAACAAAACAAAAAAAACTTCATGAAAATTCGTTCAGATTGGAAGCATATGACAGAAACAGTAATTTCGGAAAAGAGGAGCAGTTGGAGCCGGATTTTTGTATGAATATCCCAACGGTCGATACATATTCCGACGTGAAAGCAGACACACCCTTCGTTAGATTGACCACGAAGAAAGTACAGAGTTACTACGAAAAGTTTGAGAAGAAATATGAAAGCCGCTATATGAAACGAGGAAAATTATCTGAATTATTATCGTGTGTCAATCAGCGATTTTTTTTTCACGTATATAAAATGTAGTTGTGTGGAGATGAGGAAAAATGTCGGTTACTCGGTAGATGTCAAAATAGATAACTAGGGGTTCATCTTAGAGGCACAATGAGATCGTGCTGTCGGCATGGGTCCGGAAGCCCACAGTAAACACATTGGTACATTTATGTATGGTGTAGTAATGTATGCCAAAAATAAATATATCAAGAAACATGCATTCAGCTTTACAAACATTCCATCATTGTAAGAAATTTAAGGGTAGCCCTATTACAGCCCTATTAAAGCAGACTTTGCCCGATTTCCAGGAGCCGATGAGTTTACGACCATAAATTTTGTCCCTAGACCGGAAATATATCGTGAAAAAATTATTTCATCAATGTTTGTTTGAATTTTCCAGGAGTGTCTAAAATGCCTATCTATCAAACATTTCCTCCATCTAGTTAACATTAATGCAGTTACTCACGATCATGATTACATGGACCTGATACCCGAAGACCACTACCTAAAAACTACAAACATAAGTCATTTTGTGATATTAACATACAAAGTATAGAAGCAATCACAAGAGGGGCAAAACTCAAACGGCTAGTTGCATTCGGCGCGCCGGTGTAACGACTTTCTACGTAGAAATTTTACCCCCTGGTCAATATTCTACATAGAGAAATGACCCCTTTTTTCGTAGAAAATATGGCTTTGGGGTCATTTTTCTCCGTGTGGATTGTAGAAAAATGACCCCGTAGAATAATGACCCTATGTCATTTTTTGATGCAAAAGGCTGGTTTTGGTAAGAATATTTTCAATTCACAAATTCCTTTCAAATTCTAGCGTTTTATTTATTTTGGCTATTTTTGATCGTTTACCAGCTGCCTTTGTTAGTGATTGTGACAACACAGTCTGATTTCAAAACTTTGCTCCCATGGGAAAAATATTATAGGCTTAAAACATCAATCACTTTGTTTAGGATAAAATGATGCCATCAAATAGGCGGGGTTCTTTGAAGTTTCAAAAACAACAATTCTGTTCGTCATTTTGCTTCACACCATGGACGAAAGAATATACGGAAATATCGCTTTTCGTGGAAAAGAAACAATATCCTAAATTTTTGCCAAAAAATTTAAAACGCAACTTTCGACGAAAATGTAGTAAATTTGTTCTATTCAATGGGATTCTACATTACCATCATAAAAAACGGTTATTAAGAGTTGCAAAAGAAGAGGAGGTTCCAAAAATTATCAGCAATACCCATACAACAGCGAGTGGTGGGCACCTAGGCATTAATAAAACGTAAGTTTATTTATTTATGTGAATATATTTCATGCATTTCTTAAAATCAATTGTGACAAGTTTAAGATCGATTTCAAAGATACCCCGGTCATTTTTTCTAAAGATAATGTATATCAATTCAATTATTTTAGTGAGAAAATATAAAATCACGTTTTATATTTTGCATCGGTCTGATTCCGAGTTTAAAGAATTATTATGTCTGAAATTTCGTATAAACATAATACGGATGTTTTGAGAGAGAGAGAGAGAGAGAGAGAGAGAGAGAGAGGAGGCCGGGCATGCGCCAATTTTCTGATGGTCTACGATGTAATTGGTTGTATTTGGCTTTGAAACAATATTTGATACAACTAATAAGACATGTGCATGCACTTGTACTTGTTTTAAAGGCACCTGATAAATAGATGGTGTAATCCCCCCCGCCACCAATTTCCCAAGCTTGTGAAAATTTTCATCAGACAAAAGCTTGGAAATACTTTTATATTCCGTATAGGGTCAATCTAATGATATCAAATATCGAAATAGGAAAATGATAAACAAGGAAATCGTGTATTTTAATAGGTAATTGTGTCTTATAAGATTATCAGAAGCTAGGAGGGGTGCAGTCTTGATGCTTGACTTGGGGATTGTCCCTCGGAAGATAACTGTCTTTTATTGTCATCCGTCAAAACCGGAGTGGGGGAGGGGTGGGCTTAGTCAAAACTGTTACCCGGTCATAGAATGAACTGTTGCATGTCTGAACTGATCCATTGTTTTTTGGCAAAAATAGACATTATATAGGCATTGATAATTTGGATTTACCTTTTTGTTGGTTTAGCCCCCCCCCCCCCCCCCCCCCCCCCCCCCACACACACACACCTTCAATTTGCTTCCGACGCCCATGCATCCGAAATTTTGTGACATTGCTCCAACGTCTAAGACTTACTTTGAAATCTCACATTTTGAATTGTTCACTGATACATGTAAGAGACAAAACCCCAAAAAATTCTTGCACAGAAATCCTTGAGGATTTCTAGTGTTGTTGGTTTTTAGTGCTTTTATATATATATATATATATATATATATATATATATATATATATATATAATATATATATATAGACACACACACACACACACGCACACACAAAAGTTGAGTTATAATCAGAAATTTCAGATTAAACATTTGCTTCTCCCCCGCATTTATTACTTAAATTTTTCCAAATGAATATATTTCGTAGATGGAAGAAAATTCTAGAAAGATATCACTGGGCATCGTCGTATGATGACGTTAAGAATTACGTAGAGAGGTGTGATCGGTGCCAAAGGAAATCTACCTTGAAGAAAGCAAAGCAGCCATTGAGACCCATACCAGTAAAGTCAAAGCCATTTGTGCAAATAGGAATGGATATAGTTGGACCATTGCAGGAAACTAGCAGAGGTAGTTCATAAAGAATTCTATACATTTTTATAAAGAATAGTTCACAGCATGCATAGATAAAATTGCAAAAAATGTATTGAGGTGTTTTCATTAAATAAGTTTACGCTCGAATGTAATAAAAAAAATTAATGTCTTTTTATTAAATGAAATAAAACATTTTTTTTATTATTTAATAATTGCTTGAGTTTATTGAATTAATAATTATTAAAATTAAATCAATATGCGACTGGCCTCCTATTCCTGTATTTTATTTTCGCAATCTGCAGCTCATGTGCTTTAATGAGAGGGTAAGTATGTGGGTGCCACTTCTAAACTACTCGAAAAGTGAACATTCGAATGAAATATATACTAGTTAAATATTTGTTAAACAGGTTCAAACTCTGAAATAAATAAATGTTCCATCGACACACCTGAAACCATAATACTGGAATTAATGTAAATAATCGAAACTCATAAACTTAACGATGAATCAAATTTATGAGCTAGAATTCTAAAAATGTAAAAATTAATACATCTTCTATGGCATCTTTATGCAGTTAAAGTGATCTGCCTTTCGATAATTTTTAATAGAAATTCACAGTTTACTACTCAATTTTTAATCACTTGAAATATTCCTAACATTTTAAAAGGCCTAGATAAAGTGAATGAACATGTTATTTTCATCTATTTTTTGTCCCCCACTTGAAAAGTGGGGGATATTAATTTGGGTCTGTCCGTCTGTCCGTCCGTCCGTCGTCCGTCATTCTGTCTGTAACGCTTTCGTTTCCACACGATATCTCGAGAACCCTTTGAGCTTTCGCAATGAAAATTACATAACAACTCCCTGTGGCCTAAGGAAGACCCCTATTGATTTTGAGGTCGTAAATTGATACATTCTCTCTGTATGAAACGCTATCCTTTCCGGGCGATATTTCAAAAAGATTTTGAGCTTTTGCAATGTAATTGTATACATAAACTCCCTAGGTCCTCTCTTACCCCTCTCAAAGTGTCCCGTCCCGTTTGATTTATTAGTATTTATTGTATTATGTGTCGATTTTTTAGCACGGGGGTATGAGGAGAGTTATTACGTTCAAAACAGGTTCTTGGTGGACTTTATATTCTTATTACATTTATTAGAAATGTTTAATAAAGGTTAAATTGGACACCATGCATTGTGTAAAATTTTGACAATATCGAACGTGAAAATATACATGTATGTAACTTCATCTTTGCATATAATTTGCGTCAGTATAAAGCAGTTCCGTGCTCTAGTGTTATGCCTCTCGCTTCGTACGTGAGAGGGCCCGGGTTTGCATCTCAGACGATCCAATTTTTTTTTTCGAAATGCTTGTGAAATGTGAAATGAAAAATATATGAGGTCCGACTTGTACAAACTCATAAAATCATCATAATAATTTTAATAAATATTCCATATCAAAAGAATCTTCTATGCACATAATAAAGAATAAGCAATCAAATCTTTATAAATTATCCATATTGGCAAATTTTATTTGCTTCAGTATACATGTATACATTTAATAATTCTACAAATTCTGTCAAGGGGATCCGACCCCACCCCCGAACTGCGCATGGTTTACTTTTTCCCTAAGCGGGGGACACAAATTCTCGGAATTGGCTTGTTTTCTATGGAAGTAATTAATAGTCATTTGTATTCACTAATACTACTACTGTGTAGTGTTTGATTGTTTTTTTCCTGGGGTAAATGCCACGCGCCATATAGTGAAAATTATATAAATAAGCTTAATAGTTAATATTAACACTTTTATAAAATGTATTTTTCTCAATGTCCAAAAAATATTTTGCACTGGTGTAGAGAGGGTCCTTAAAACCTACTAGTATTCTAACGTGTTTTTTTAACGGTTAGCTAATGTAGGGAAAGTAACAGTAATTACACAGGGTTATCGAATTGGAAAGAAACAGATTATTATGTATTTTCCTGATGTATTAGACCACTTGACTGGATTTTTTAAACATGCAATATGATTTCATTCTATATATGAAAAAATGGGTATGTGTAAAACACGAAACGAGAAACAATGAAATGAGATTCAGCAAAATAACTAATGACCTCAAAATTTCAACAAAGTGAGAGCAGCTTGTGCCTTTGATTTCATTTTGTTAGAATCTAACTGACATGTAGGTCTGATTTATTAGCAACGTTAACCCCGCACAACTGTCTCTCACACACAAAAAAAAAAAAAACACAAAAAAAAAACCAACAAAAAAACCATAAATTGTTGACAAATATCTAAAAGAAATGTATTACTCCGTTTTTTTCTGCTGGGGTACTATATAATATGTGATCCAAAATTCATTGTTATTATTATAATAGTTTTCCATATAACATTTATATACTGGGGGTATATAATTATTTGTGTGTGTTTTAAGACATAGATATTTTTAACCTATGTACATGTATATATAAAACAGATAATTGGATATTTCATTTATAAATATATTTATAAATATATTACCGTATAACGGGTAATTTTTACTGCTGTAATTTTTTACGAATTTTGATCAAAAAGGAGTGATTTAATTTTTACGCTTTAATTTTTTACGAATTGAAGTTGTCCGTTAAAATTAAAATCATCGGATGTGAATGCTTGTTATCACCTTCAATACATTTTACTTACAAAACATATGATTTTAAGCAGTATTACAGACCAATTTTCACAAAATATTTCAAAGATAAAGAAGCTATATGGCTATTTAGGAACATACATGAAGATACAAAACGTAGTTACGTTTATCTCTTTCATTTTAGGTAATAAGTACCTACTTGTCTTCACGGAATATTTGACGAAATGGGTGGAGGTAGAAGCTATAGCAGATAAGAAGGCTTCAACAATCGCTAACAGTTTATACAAGTTCATTGCGGATCACGGAGTACCAGAAGTCATTTTAACCGACCAAGGCAGAGAGTTCTGCAATGAGCTAAACGATGCTGTTTGTTCAGATTATGGAATTGAACATCGGATTGCGTCCCCCTATCACCCACAAACAGTAGGGCATACGGAGCGCTACAATCGAACCCTATGTTCTATGCTATCTTCTTGTGTTAATGAACTACAAAATGACTGGGATACGAAACTTCCATTTATGCTTTTTGCCTATAGAACTGCGCAACATGAGACAACGAAGAAAACACCATTCTTCCTGGTGTATGGTCGCGAAGCCAAGTTACCCATTGAACTTGATTTACCCACTTCGCCGATCCCAGAAAATGACAAGTTTGAAGATTTCTTGAAACAGCGCTCCGACGCTTTCATAAAGCTTTCTTGTGAAAGAGAAGAGGCAGCGGAAAACATAAAGGAATCACAAAAGAAACAAAAGAAGCATCATGATAAGAACATAAAAGATAAAACTTTTCAAGTTGGAGATAGAGTTTTGCTCCACAATACCGAAAGTTAACCCGGAAAGGGGGAAAACTAGACAAATTATGGAGCGGTCCTTACATAGTTGAAGGTATTAGCAAGAAGGGAACATACACTTTACAGGGACTGAAATGCGCAGTAAATGGAAATAGGTTGACAATTTACAAAGAATCGAAAGATGATGAAATGAGTAGAAAGCCTGAAGAATCACACGGAAAACCAGATGAAACACATGGAAAACCAGATGAAACACATGGAAAACCAGATGAAACACATGGAAAACCAGATGAAGCGCAGAAAAAAGCTGACAAAAAAAGGAATTCACCCAAAGAGGAAGACACTCCATTAACTAAAAGCCGTGGTATACCGCTTCCACCGAAAAAACGCAAGATTCCAGAAGTTGAAATTACCAATAAAACTGAATCGAGATCTCGCATTCTTTTTTATCCAGTTGATAATGAGTGGCAAGACATTAACGCTGCAATGTTTGGCCACCAGGTTAAGAATGTTCTCAAAACAGGACGTAGACGGCACGTAAATGCGAATTCCATTCCAACAGTGACGGTGTCTATGAGAGGAGATGGAAAGTGCTTGTTTAGAACATTTAGTTATGTTTTATTTGGAGTTCAATCATATCACAATGATGTACGAAATAAAGTTGTTGGCTTTATGAAGGAGAATAAACATCTATTGCAAACCATGGAAGCGGATCCAAAATATTTGAAACGTTCGCGGATGGAACATGAAGGTTCCTGGGGTACTGATACAGAAATCCGTACATTCGCAACAATTTGCAATACAATGATCTTTGTTTACTGCAAGCACGGGATGAATGACAAAAACAACGACAATTACGTCTGGCTGCCGTACCCTCCCCTACACGAGGGAAAAAACGAATCCAATTCGAAATGCATTTTTATTATGAATATTGGAAACCATTACGAACCTGTATTGGATGTAACAGAGGATATTTACAGCAGAACACCTTACATCTACATCAAAAACTTCGTGCCAAAGAAATACCACCAGTATATTTCAAAAAGAATGCTTGAAGCTGCACTGGTAAACAATGAAACCGACTCCAATATTGTCAGAGAATTAGAAAGACCAGAAGACGTATACGTATTGAAGTTCAAAGATTTTCCCCATCAAGTAAAAGGTTTAGAAAAATTAAGCGAGGAAATAGATCCAAATGTGTTCAATTTATTGTGTGAATGGGAGGATTTGGAAGACAAGTTTGTTGCAAAAAAATCGAAATATGATACCCCTTAGTAAACGTTGAAAATACACTAAAGTTAGTGGCAAGTTTCTGTGCTCTTTTTATAGTTGTAGTTGTAATAAATAAATATATAAAAATATATATCAATTTGGAATTCTTTAATGTACTTTAGTTGCTTTGAAATGAAATCAAAGAATTGTGATCTCCGCTTCCGGTGTCAGTGGATGGGAGACCATTATTTATGGCATGTTGTGTCAAATATAAACACCCTATCATATAATTATGTCATTCAAAAGTAATTTCCAGCGAGTTTTTGGCAGATTAGGTCAAACATGAAGGTCAAGGGGTAAAAAAACCATAGCATGCTCGAGAACGTCTTGTTTCAGGAATGCAAATACGAAACCCCTATCTTTTCCCAATCTAGAAATATACAGAAATATACCATTTTTGAAAAGTAGGTCAACCTTCAAGGTCTAGGTCACAGGGTCAGAAAACGTAGTTTTAGAAAGGATTATACATATATAAAATGATAGCCATATTTCTTTCTTTTTTAAAAATCATAGTATATTTGGTAAGATCTTGTAGCAGGTAATATACATGTGAAATACGAAAGCCCTATCTCATTCAAAGGTTACGACAAAGGTTAAAGTTTTTGTGACAAATTTAAACAGACAGACTTGCAGACGAATGAGATTAAATGTCCCCTTGTCCCATTGAGGACACCAATGCCAGGCTCTTTCATGTGATAGATTGGGGGGGGGGGGGGGGGGGGAGGGGGCGTTATCAGGGGAAAATGACAGCTAAAAAAATTTATTAGCTCGCACCTCCTCCTTCCCAACCCCGTACACATTGAAAGTCATGTACAGATAAATATAGAAGTAACATTTTTCTACATTGGTGAATCCCAGCCAATCACAAAGAAATAGGAATTATTAAATCATATTTTATGGGGCCCATATAAGAAGTGGTGTTAAATTTGCTTCCACGACATTTAAGGATATTTGAAAAAAAAAAGAAACAGGAGACACAGTTATCTTCACCGACCCTATCCAACCCTGGGATGAACGAATATTGAGTATTACATCTCATTTCATAAGATATTATTGTATAATATAGTGAAAAAGTAGGGGGTCATATTTCTATGGGGGTCATTTTTCACCGTGTGTGGTGTCGTAGAATAAACGGTCTGGAAGGGTTTTCTACAGTCGAAAAATGACCCTACTTGCCGTAGAATAATGACCAGGGGGTCATTTTTCTACGTAGAAATTTGACCCCCGGTCATTATTCTACGGGGGTCACTTTTCGTCGTTACACCGGCGCGTCACCATTTTCTGAAGAAAATTTATCACTTATGATCGGACTTGATATATCACCAGAAGTCGCATGTGGTGGGATCACCAAGGTGTAGTTGAAGAGAACTAAATAATCATCAAAAAATCTCAAATTTGCACAGCAGGTGCACGATACATTCATCAATAAGATGTCCCATGCAGAAAGCGATCGGAGCAAGAATACTGACGTAACTGGTGATTTACTTCCCCTTAGGAGTATTGTGATTTCTGCCTGTTTTATCAGTGAAATATGAACCACGTGTAGAACTTTTCAAATTGAAATAACTTTGTCAAAAATCAAGATTATTTCCATTAAAAGCGGTTTCATTAGAAAGAAGAATGATGAAATTTGTTATTTCAATCAGTTATTAAACCTTAATTAATGTACACAAATTTGTAAATTGCTAATTATATCAAAGTTTATATGAATGAGATCTTTGATTTTATGAAAATTTTCAATTTTCGGTACTATAATGGAATCTGTATCTGGTCAATTTGGTATCCTAGCAGAGCCCATTTATAACACTTAACAGAATAAATCGAGTTGATACTCACGGGTGATTAGTGTTGACGATAATAGTCACCTAATCTACCAGGTGTTGTGCGTATTTCTCCGTTCATGAAAGCAGGGGTAACGCATAAAAGAAGACTATATACTGGTTAAAACAAATAAATACGGCTCAAGTCTGGCTGGGCAGTATGACCTTTTAAAACGTATACACAAATCATACAGAAATTATCCACTAACTGTTCATTACAAGAAACCTAAGCTAAAAGATTTCCTAATTTTTAGCTCTAAAAAAGATGTAGGCCAAAGAACAAGGGCGTTAAGAATACTGAATTACAAGTGCTCAGAATGCTCAATACGGTAAGAATACCTAGTAACAAAATTAACATGCAGGACAGAACACTAAAATTTTGTCAACGCTTTAGAAGCCGTCAACAGAATCATGTACTACGTCATCAGAGCTGTGATATCCAGCTACAGAGGGGACTGTCGTAAATTGTGCCAGAGATAATACTTCGCGTTCCAGGCCCTAACAACGAATTATTTAAAATCTTCTGTGTCAGGCAGACATTTTGGTATTCATACGATTGACCATGACGAGCATTTACAATAACATTATCTGAATTCCTAAAATTGAATATATAATAAAATTTCTAACCTCAACACAGAAAAAAAAATCGCTGAATTGTGTCAATTTACTATAGGGATTTTGAACCAAGAAGTCATAGAGTTCCGTATAATACTAATGAAGGTCAAGGAAAGTCCATTTAACGTTTGTGCAAAGCAGAAAGAGGGGGTGGGGTACTGTACAATATGCGTATTATAAAAGTGATATGAAAAGTTGATAGGTCTTTTGGACTGTGTTAAATGTTAACAAGGCCAGTGTATGCTATGTAAATAGGCGTATTTACAAATATGAACGATTTTCTAACTGTTTACGGCAAAAATATGTTGTTCAAACGTATTTGGATATGATTGAAATTTCGCATTGTGTATTGCGTAATGTTTTTGAATGACCTAATAATACACTGTTTTGTTTCTCAAATCTCGTCTTTTGATCTTTTGATATCCAGTACCGATTTTGAGATGATGAAAAGGGAAAGGACCAAGAAAAACGGGAAATTGTGAATTTCACGACTTCCTTCAAGATATCACACCGGTAATTATTTTCACTATATATTACTATAGAGGGGGAAAAATCATTAAAAATCAGTTTACAAAATTGATACCAAATAACGCACTCGGAAATGTTCTCTCTCGTCTGCTGACACCAGAAAAAAAAGACACCCTACACGGCATTTTCTAAAATGTTTTACCCGCAAACAAGATTACCCTCAAATCCACGTGTTTTTCACATGTGTGTAAACAGCCCGAGTGCTCCTCCGGAAGTAGCCTCACCTACCAACATCAAATAGTTCCACTGTAAACAATTGATTATTTCTACAGATTACACAAACTTTCCTAATCAGGGGTACCAAAAAAATCACACATTTAAAAAATCATTCTTTTAAATATACGGAACTACAGTTGACTAAGTTCATTTTGATTGGACAATTACCGGTGTGATACCTTAATGACGCACCTCCCCCAACCTTATAATTTTCTGGGATCTACAAACTTAGTCAATATAAGATTTCATCTCTTTTATGTAATACATGTAGTGAAAATTACGTTTTCAGCAGTGATTGTAAGAAGAAAGATAATTACTGATATCAAGATTTATCCTAGAGACAAAAATAACCTTTCTGGGTAATCTTTGATGTATCTTTGATGTATATCTACAAAACATAAGTAAAAAAATAAAATGTCAATCCCAGGTCAGAAAAAAATAATAAGGGCAGGAGGGGTGGGGTTTGCATGATCCAAGTCCCTGTGGTTTAACATGGAGAATTATTATTATTATTATTCTATATTTATATAGCGCTTTATCTAATCAAAAATTACCCAAAAGTGCTTTACTTTTAAGACAATAAAATAAAGTACAATAAATGCGTAAAAAAAATGGCATAATAATACAAAACTGAATTCAAAATAGAAATCAAAAGTAGATAACATAACTTTTTTATGAATGAATACTAAAAACGTAGCTAACCATATGTAGAGGTTCGACATCTCGGTCAAGTCAATGTCAGATCTAAGGGAACACTGAGGTTGGTATACTGTAATAATCAATTCCAAGTATTGTGGTGCCATCTTATTAATTACTTTATAGGTGTACAGCGGAATTCTGTACTGGGTTCACTTGTCAACAGGAAGCCAATGTAAGGAAATCAGCACCAGGGTTATGTGGTCACTTCTCTTAGTACGAGTGATGATTCGTGTCGCCATGTTTTGTATTCTCTGCAGTTTAGCCAGGTCAGTTGTGTTGATGCCGAACGGAAGAGCATTGGCATAGTCAGGTCGTAATGTCACGAGGGCACATACTAAGGTCTTGCACGCATCTTCTGTAATAAATGACCGTATTCATCCGATATTACATAGCTGATGATAGCAAGTACGGGATACAAATGATATTTGCTTTCATTCATTCTAACGAACTGTACGCCAACGCATATTTAAATCCATTCTCATATGGAGTGCAGATATTATCCAGTTTATCTGAATTTTTTCACACCCTTCTAAATATATCAAGCATGCACGGTTTCGTAAAGGGAGGGGGTCTGGCTTCATGTAGACCCAGGCGAGAGTAAATTTACATACATTAATATATTGACCACAATATTGACGCGCGGGCGCGCCGAATACAACTTGCCACTCAAACGCAGTATGGACAGAAATATCAGCGACTGACGTCATCTACGTTTAATGCACCGACAAAACGAATAAAGTAAAACTGGCAAACTTCTAAATTTATATAAGACAGCGGCCATCGAGCATGGTTATAAGTATGAATCCATTGCAATAAACAGATTTATGCAGGACACAAAAACTGACGTCAAACACAGTGGCCTTGTTGTTTGTAAGCAGTACCCCTACTTGGCCGCTTTTCCTGATGGCGTCATAAATGACAATGAGCAAGTCAAGGTCAAGTGTCCATGTGTAAACAGAAATAAGATGAAATCTATCTTAGCTGTCCCTTTCCTCATACAGGACGACGCTAGGAAGATAAATAAAAAATTAATGACATTACATATATCAAAATTAAAAGTGATGAGTTATTTATTGCTCAAATGGTGAAAGTCTGATAAACTTTATGATACTTTCTTCAGAAATGCAATTCTATAAAAGAACTTCAAATTTACAAAACTTAATTACAAGGACTGGTGAGTTTAACTGCAGTACCAGAAATGACACCTGTATCTCAAAGTACATAACTAATTTAGTATTTTATGACATTTTGATTTGTTGTATGCATATATCAAACTCAAATTTACAAGTAATATCTTAATGCCAAAAGTACTTTACTTACAATTCAATTAAAATTTTTATTATCTGAAATACATTCTTTGTTGTTTGCACGAATCAGACGATACACTACATAGGGTACACTATTTTATTGACATGTTCAATAAAACACTGAATAAATGTATGCATGTGGAGATTATCCGGGATCTAAAGTTTCATGTTATATACGAGTATGTATACTATTTCAAATGAAAGAGCAGCCTCTGTGCTTGCGATGGACTTGGTCAATATTTTATGTTTTGCCTAAACCTATTATTCTCTCAGTGTAAATTCGTTAACTTGAAACCTTTCTACCTTCCAAATATTCTATTTTTCTTCTTTAAAAATGTTGGTACATTTATAGAAACATCTTTTGTAGCGAATTATGAAAAAGAAACAAAAATAATTTAAAAAAAAATATTGATGAAAAAAATTATGGGGTGATTGAGCTCGATCTTTTTTTTAAAATGGATTTCAAAGTTTGATAAATAAAATCACAGCCGCAGTTTTTCAGAGTGAAGCACGTCCGCTTCGTTTGTTAGCGTCCAGCATCAGTGGCGCCCCATTTAATCACTACCGTTTGCAAAACCACTGGTTTTTAAATATCAGAGAGCATTCATCTGATATGTTAATGTTAATGCAATACACTTTGAAAATGATATAGGATCCACTGTCTATTCTGGAATAGACGAGAGTAATAAGAATTTATGAAATTTTAATTTTTTCCCCTTCTATATAAAACATAGACCTCACCTCAAAAGGTATCGCAAATCAGTGCTTTGGTTTCTAAACAAAATTAACATTACTGGTCATTTGTCAACAGTTTATAAATTTTTACTCCACTATTTAAAGAAAAGCAGAAATGAACCGTAGGAAAAGATCAGCATTGCTGTAGTATTCAAATAAACAATGGAGGGGATCTACATTTATTGGTCGCTTGTCATCATATTTTATAAATTTGTACTCTAATGGAAAACCCCATTTTATCAACACTCCTTTATAAGTTGTTCGATACAAAAATGAAAATCAGTTGTATTGTATATGCAATGTAGGTATTCATCTATACACGTGTGTTTATTTATCTCGAAGAGAATTCTTCTGTCAGGAAAGTAAACAACCGACACTTCAAGGAAATTATCGCTAAAGTTATTGTCATTCATCAAAGATATTTAACTTTCCTTTCGATTATTCCATTAGTAAAACATTTTTGTTTGAAACAAAAAATCTATCGGGGTCATTTGATATTGTATTGATTAATTAGAAGTATGGCACATCCTTATAGTGATCTAGGTTATTTCAGTTGCATTAACTGTTAGGTTGTGACATTGATTGTTCAAAGGGAGCTGAGCTTGCTATTTTAGGCGGAAGCGCCTATTTCACTTGCTTTGATGACCATCTACATTACAGAGGTCATTAGCCCTTTTTATGGTACTCCAAACGAAATTTACTTAAACAAAGGACTAGTAACTCGCTTACCCAATTCGGAGACCAGAATAATAAGCGAATACACACCTACATTTGCAGTGCGTTTGAGACCGCCGTTCTTCGCACGTTTCGCACAACATTCTTGCTCATTTTGGCCATGTATATGAATATCCTAGCCAAAAATCTTATATTTCAAAACTCGGACACACAGTAGACGGGAAGTATTGCACAACCTTAGACTAGGAAACATTTACCGACATACAGTCAGACACGTACATGTACATGAAATCTAATATCTTATTCGATTACAGAGTAAATGATTTGCATCTTTTTTCCGCAAATGAATTAATTAATTTATCAAATATTATCGAAGACGAGAGTTTTTTCATTTTACTTTGATCTTTGCAATTTTTATTTTATTTCTAAAATTTCAAGATCCAATAAATTGAAATATGTGAATAAAAGAAAATAGAATATTTGTCATGGAAATGCTTGCTTTCCAATAAATAAAAGAATATGTAACAAGACATCTGAATGAGTCAAACGTAACTTTAATATTGAATCTATATTTTCTTTCGATCGATCAACCATATTCCAGAAGGTAACTAGTTGCAGATATAGGATTTTGATACGGAAGGTAAGATTTTTTGTCTTGTTTAAATAAGATTTGGCGGTGAACATGGGCACTACCCTATATTTTGATAAAAATTACAAAATTTGTAAGAACGAGACGATATTGTGCACTTTTTAAATTTACCATATCAATATCGATATGTTAAGACCAAAATGTAAGTGATATGAGTACATGTTCCACATGTACCGAGGTGATAAACAACTAAAAGTATAGTATATAAAATAGCTCTACGTCACTTGCATGATGGCGTAATGGTTCAAAGAGGGGTTTCCCCTTGTGGCACGATATTATGTTTATATATTGATATACGATTATTAGTAAAATATGCAACACTTGGAAGATTTTTACTTTAATTCGAATGTGCTATTAGTACTTGTTAAATTTACTCGGGACATCTTAACCCTACTGTGCGGTTCGCCGTATATTGTTAAACGACGTCGTTTGAGCGTTTATGATAAACGCGAATACCTGCATTGATATACAAAACATCAAATGACAGGAACTGATCAACAGACGTACATATTTTTCTGTTTGTTTTACTTTGTTGCTTATATAACATTCAGTATAATAAAAGAAATATTGCATGTAGTTGAGGGTAACATTAAAAATTTTCACCCCTCGAAAAACCATTGTCAACCGAGGAGTTACTCTCAACTACATACTTATTTATGATATTTATGTCGTGACGTACTTTTATAGTGTAATGCCGAATAGAGAAAATCCATGGAATGCGCTTCAAAGGACCTTACAAAGGGTACAAAATGTAGACACAACACGATTTACCTAAAGTCTTCTTCAAACAAAAATCATTAACGATTTTTTTTGGTCATATATGTCAATGGATCAGTTGTAGGGCGAGCAAAGTACAGGCGTGCGAAGCCCCCAGCTTGAAAATCTGCAAGAGCTTGAAAGAGCATTGTAGGAAGAGTGGCAAAACATTCCCCAAATGATCATTTGGAGTGTTTGTCAGTCAATGATTCCTAACTTAACCGGCGATTGTCACTTCAAATGCTGAGCGTTTGGCTATTGTCCTTCACGAACACACAGAAAATCATCATTTTATTATTTTCAATTCTTGATTATAACAAGAGCTAGTATATCGACAATACAAAATACAGAAATGAATTATATGCTTTCACACTCGTATATAATACATCTTCTATGATATAACTATATAGACACAAATAGTAATTGGCGGAACAATTTACATGGTTGGAGACCATATACTGGGGCAATTTCTTCAAGAAACAAATTATATAGCACAGCTCAAGGCAATCAGATCCCTCTACATAACAGATAGACCAGTGGCGGCTTCTTTTTTTTTATAAGACAAGTAGGTATGAAAAATAGTTCTAACAGCAGAAGCAGTAGTTACTATTTACAATAGCAGAAGAACTATGATAGATATACTCTTTCAGTGGTAAAATGCATTCAAACAATGCATAACATACAAATGCGCACTTTAGTGCAATGAATGTCAAGCAATCAAAAACATAAATAAACTACAATAAAAAAAATTACAGAAATTCATTTTGCATCTTCTCTTCATTGCAAGCAGGATATCATAGGGATAAGATGAACTTTATAAAATAACTTGTTTTATATTTCTATATGTTCGATGCGCCATGTGGCTTTAACAACTTCCACCCACTGTTTGATTGGTTGCCTTTAAAGTTTGGTGCAGCCAATCAGTGATTTTCTTCTCATTAATCTTCTTCCACTGTATGTTTGCCTTTATAGATGCTATGGCGTTCTGTCTACCTCTAGCTCCCGCTCCACCATCAGGATATTTATTGAAAAAATCTTGAACCTGTAGTAAAACGATAATAAACCTATTATACATATATTCATTTTTACAAATAGAAAACATTTCATTTATTCCAAATTAAGTAAAATAGCACTACAACACAAAGTAACAAGAAGGGAGAAAATATGAAAGACCAGGATGGAATCTGAAGCTTGGCTCCCTGAATTACTAGTCAGGTATTCTTCTATCTGAGCTATCTTGTTAATCTCACGACAAAGAGCGAACCAGCCTGATTGTCACAATATCGCCGCCTGTATCAGTTGTCTTCTACTTTGAAGACATAAATTTCTGAAATTCAGGACTTTCTACTGTTCCCTTTCCTGGGTGAAGAAAGGTCAAACTGTGCAGATTGAGTAAACAGATCATAGTAACTATGTAAGTAAACGCTAACGGGCTTTATGAAGTATACCGGTGTGAAGCTTCGCAATTCATACCCTCATAGCTCGTCCCTTACCAAAATATAAGCCCTGTGGTACACATTTGCTGCAAATTTTGCAACTAGTTGCGGCACACTTGCTGCACACTTCTGACACACGGCTTGCGGCATATTGGCCGCAAGTACATTATTCGTATGCAAATTTTTTTATGGCACACAGTTTGCGGCAAATTTGCGGCACACACTTGCCGTACACTTCTCACAGTCTGCTCGAAATTACGAGATTCTACATAAATTGGTTGGTTGTATATTGTTAAAGTCCCGCCCAAGAATTGTTCACTCATATGGAGACGTCAATATTGCTGGCGAAGGGCTGTAAAATTTAGGGCTATGTTCGGTGCTTACGGCCTTTGAAAAGGAACAGATCTTTATCGTGTCACACCTGCTTTGACACTGGGCCTTTTTTGCGATTTTAGTCACCTCTTACGACAAGGAAGGGGTTCTGAGGTCCTATTCTAACCCGGATCCCCACAGGATTAACAAGAGACCCATGTGCCACATCGCTCACCCGAGTCACCGTGTCCACACCCTTGTTCAGCTGTTGTTATTTTTAAAAGATTTTTTCTATCAATTTTTATTCGATGAAAAATTTGATCCCATATTGTAGTCCCCATCTAACCCCCATAGGATCACAACATAACTAAAAATAATTCTCAGAAATGCCTCAACACCAAAATGCCTAACATGATCTTGGTGTTTTGGATAAGACCAATGACACAAGGCCATAGACCATGGTATACAATGAAAGATCTTGCCATAAGAAATCTACATATATATGAATGTTCTATCTTAAATAGTTCATATTTTTTTTTAAATCAAGTCAAACTTTCATGCGAATGTCACAAGGTATAACAAGGTCTTGCCATTAAAAAAAACTATATAGAAAAAAACTGTATCTGAAAAAATTCAGGAGGTATTGATTAGGTCAGATTTTTAAAAATGTAGGTCAAGGTCACAAAATCAAGCACGATTGCATCGTGAGGTCTTGTAATATGATTGATTGATTGTTTATTGTTTTTCGCCACACTCAACAATTTTTCAGTTATCTGGTGCGTCCAGTTTTTATTTGTGGAGGAGAGAACCCAGATACAATATACCCGGGAAGAGATCACCGACTTTCCGAAAGTAAACTGGCAAACTTTCTCACATGTATCGGCGCGAGCGAGAATCGAACCCTCGCCGACTAGATATGAGAATTCTTGTGATTTTTAGTGCAATGCTCTAACCACTGGGCCACAGAGGCTCCAGATCTTGTAATAAAGAATCAATATACAAAATATGAGAGCACTACCTTGAACATTTTCGAAGATAAAGTAGGTACAATTCCAAGATCAACGGTCATAGTATAAAATGAAAGATCTTGTCATAAGAAATCTATAAACTTTACAGGTACGGTTGCTAAATCTGGGCCACAGCTTTCGGATGCTGGAGGAGGTTAAAGTTTTTTAATCATTGGTGATCAGGTCTTCCAACAATCTGTTGGAATTGCTAAGGACACGAATTGTGCTCCTTTGTTAGCTGACCTGTGTTTTTTTTATATTCTTATGACGCAGACTTTATTCATAAGCTTCTACATGAGAAGAAAAATCTCTTCCTGTGGCCTTCAACTTGACATTTAGATCTACTGACGACGTTACATCTATTAATAATGTTCATGTTCGTTCATATATCAATTCGATATATCACAGTGAACTAGAAATATAAGACACTCTACCACATCTGCTTTGTACTTTGATAACGGCAAAATAACAACTTAACTTTATGACAATCGGAATAATTTCAACGTCTCCATTGTCAACGTCCCATATTTGTATAGAAATATTCCACTATGTACAGAGCCTTGAGATACTAGAGTATGAATAACATGTTCTGCTAGGACAGGTTAAACTTTTTTTGAGTAATTCCAAGCGGGATAAGGACTTGGAGGTGATTACATATTAAAATAACTACTGGTTCTAACCCATTCGGATTTACATGATTAATGTAACTATATAACAAAGAGTTAGGTCTGATCTCGGTTATCAGGATGTTTAAAAACAACAAATAATCAAATAAAATCAGACAAGAAAATCTCACATCAGACTTACATGGTTAATATTGCTATAAATATCTAAATAAATATAAAAAAAAAAAACAAAGCTAGCTTCAGATACGGATCTTAATTTTCTCGATGCTACCTCACTCAAACTTGCTTAGTTGATGTGACTGTGGACGTGTAATATATCATATGATACCCAGTGTCAGTGGAATTTGCAACTAATCTTGATAGCAGAAGATATGCGTAGGCTAGATATGCACATGTAGGCCTAATTTTTACTTCGTAATGCAAGATCGACTTTGAAGTCGCTCGGCTCCAACAGAAAGTATCAGAAAATCACACGAAAATTAAATACGTCATGTACCAGAAGATGCAATACACAGTTAATTGCAATTTTTGATTTATAAAAGTATGTCTTCCCATAAAGTACAGCATTGTTGCCATTTATATCCGACACAGTGAAATACATGTATGTAAGCAATTCTCAGACATCTGGTACAGTGACCATTCAGTCACGTTTCAGTGACCTTTCAGTCAAGTTTCAGTGACCTTTCAGACAGGTTTCAGTGACCTTTCAGTCAAGTTTCAGTGGCCATTCAGTCAAGTTCAGTGACATTCAGTCAGATTTCAATGACCATTCAGTCAGGTTTAAGTGTAAACAACCATTCAGTTAGGTTTAATTATTTAATAACCATTACTTTATATTTCAGTGACTATTAAGCCATATATTGAGCCATAAATCTTTCTGCAATTGTTTACCTACATTATGTTTATATTTCCGGGTTTATTCTGGTTTCTTTTACTAATTGTTCAGTTGTGATTCAATGATATATGGTTTAATTCATTAAGCAGTTTGTTCTTCTCTATTTACATATAAATGACCATCCAGAAATTTTATGTAATTGTTTATCTGCATTCCTGTAATTTTCAATTTTCAGTCATACAAACTACCCCAGTGTTCATTTCGTGAATGTTCAATACAATTCCAGTAAACGATTTGTTGGTATCACTGCTCATAAAAATAATTTCATAGATCACCTTACTATGCTGCATGACAAATCAAAACCAATACACAGAATGAAATATCAAAAAATATTTATTTATTCCATTTTGATTGGAGTAGAGCATTTTTTACTTTTATTAAACATAGCTGAAACAGTTTTTTCCAATCAGTTACATTATTGTAAGTTCATTTTCATCGCATTCTGTATTCAGTCTCTTCTGACGAAACGTAGGTGAAATCAATTCGATTTCTTTTTGTTTACAGAGTAATCTTTAGTAAATCTTGAAGTCTTCTATTTAAAAAACGAATATTAAATGAATATCTGTACAGCCATGTAACACCAACAAACAGACGATTCACACACACACACACACACACACACACACACACACACACACGTGATAAAATAAGGGAGGGGATAATGACCTCATAGTGATGGTGCACACAAAGTAGATGATTTTAAGATTGCTTAATTTTAATGCATTTACACTTTAGAGAACCCTAATCTTCGACAAATTTAAAGATTAAAATTTCAACATTCTCATGTAGCCAAAAATTTGCGACAATCTTTGACCCCCTCCCCATTCTTCCTGTATCTGAATGGGTGAAAATAGATTGAAATCCAACCAAAGGTCAGAACTATGATATCTCTGACAGACTAATTTTAATTGTCTCTGCTTGTTCGATTAGATCAATAGCTACTGACCAATGTGTATAATACACAGTACCGATACGGAGATGTCCGGTCACACTCGCTGACTGAATAAACAAATTCAATATATGGCAACATCTTTGAATTTTTTCACCCCTTTATAAAACAACTACCTAGCCATTAGCAAAAAACGACTCCATATAAAAAAGTAAGATCTGTTCAAATAAAACCCTAAATAATGGCATTTTCTGCAATAGGTTAACACAGGGTATCTAAATGTCATTAACATAATATCGGCAATAGCAATCTCTGGTGGTCAAAAAACGAAAGGAAATCGGGGGGGGGGGGGGGGGGTGTATCTATATTCCACGTTATACATTACCGGTTATATTGAAAATTACAATGTTATGTCCCAATTTTGTGATATAAAGGAAAATCTCATTAAGTTAAAGAAAATATTTGCATATTTGTTTTCCGAAAGGCGCCCAATCAGAGGGCTTTGATTTTCCCGCGCATTATACTGACTGAATGGTCATTGAAATGTGCCTGTCATTCTGTCGACTGAAATATCACTGAAAGGTCTCATTTCTTCCTGTGGGTTTTCAAAGGAGTTTGTCCCAATAGTAAATTACATTATACAATATAAACTATTTTTTCAGTGTACTCCGGCAATCATATTGCGTTTTACTAGCAAGATTAATGTATTAGAATGAAGCTTCATTAGTAAGGTATAAACTACAACATTGCAGTTCTTTTCACTGCAGATAAGTAGATATAATAATTGGGTAATAAAAGATTTTTCATGCATCTCAGGAAAACAGTCCGAATTATTGCTCCGAGGTGTGGAAGACACAATGAACTATTGCGATTCTTTTAATTGCAGGCAATTAGTTAAATTATTTGGATAATAAAACAGTTACTTCATGCCTCTCAGGGAAACAGCCCAAGCTATTGCTCCGAGGTGTTGTGGAGGTCCTCATGAACTATGGCCACAGGCAATGAGGTCTTCCACACCACCTAAGGAGAATAGTTTTGCCTATTTCGCTGAGATACATGACTCGAAATAACTTTGTTGTACACCTTAATTTTTTTCCTATATAAAACTAATATGAATTTAACTGTTAAACCAACACTCATACCCGTGGTCTATTGACTAGTCAACAGTTTACGAACAGATGATCGGTCAATAGATTACCCTATTTCTATTGGCTATACATGCAAGTCACGTTATACTCGACTGCTGCTTTGTTTACGCAATGGCGAGGTTCACTGACTATGATGAAATAAGAATTTATAAGATGAAACGGAGAACAGAAACACAAAAAATGTAATCAACGTCGCATAAAATATTTGATTAAGATATTCAACGAAAAGCTATTAACATTAATCAGGATATTAGGTACGTTTTCTTTTACAGTCGTGGATACGATGATAAATAAAAATCAAACTGTCCTGTTAAAAGTTCAAAGTCAATAAGCCATGTGCATCCAGTAAAACAACCTTAGAAAATGAAAGTGTATAATGAAACATTTATAAACTGTTTCCTCAAACAATAGCTGTTTTGTATGACCCTTGAAAGGATCTGTTTTACATGTAGCAGCTGTTGTCCTCGGACCCAGTCAATATAACTTATAATGTTAATCCCTGAAGAGCCGTTAGGCGAAAGCGCTTAGTGTATTTAAAAAAGCTTGTTAATGTTATCCTGCATCGTGTAACTGTCTTAATTTTGACTTTAAATTAAGATTTGGACTTAACAACAATCGCTTTCTTAATCAGATCACAAAACAAATTTAAGCAAATCTTAATTAAGATTGTCTTAACTGTAACCTTTGTCTGGAATCTTGAATTGTTATGGTAACAACATTGGTCTCTTCTGAATAGAGGTAAATTAAAATAGTCTATCATGAAATGAATAAATAAAACACAGTAATGTCTCGGATGAAAAGGCTATGTAACGAACAGTACTCAATCTCGTAATTCCTATACAAAATACCAATTAGATAGATGGCCAAAAACGGACTCCTGGACATACCAGAGGTGGGATCAGGTGCCTAGGAGGAGTAAGCATCCCCTGTCGACCGATCACGTCCACTGTATCCCTATATCTTGATCAGATAAACGGAATAATCCGCAGTAGGAATCAGTGTGCCAAAAACGGCGTAACAATTGGTAATTGGTATGAAATACATCAAACAGCATTTGATGAGGTTGTATTGGTAAACTAGATCTATATAACGACCATAGAATTTGCGAAACTGTAGAAACCCTTGTAACATCAACTTGTTTGTCATAGCCTGTCTTGATTTAAAAAATTGATCTTATGCAGAACAAGTCCCTGTGTAACGAATCAGTTGAGAGATATAAACAAATGAATTAATTCTTACCACAGAAAAGTTTTAATTTCTGAACATGACTATAATGTTTTGAAAATTCCTGTCTAATGTTATATATAGGCTACAAATACTTCTTTTAAAATGTAGTAATTAATGACAGTGGAAACATAAGAGTGATGCGATGAATTTAATGCCTTTACATTTTTTTAAATTTGTTTTATTTTTGGCTGACTGGCATTTCTGTAGCTATAAGCAGCAAAGAAAGAAGAAAGAAATATGTAATCAATTTCAAATTCAGGCTCGGACTGCACAAAATTCTTAAGCGAACTCAGACAGTAAGTCGCTGTTTTCTTCCGCCACAGTATCAACCAACTCCGTCAGGTAAGCACTAGAGCTTACCGCAAAATGATTTCAGCCAGGAGCCGGCATGGTATGGCACACATATTTCTTGTTTACGTGCAATGTGGGAGCACTTACGACTAGCCCAGATCAATATTGGTCGTAAAATGCAAGTTGAACTTTTAGTGAAACGGTCGTACGTATCACACACTCTCGACGTTTCAAATATCTATATAAAAATGTCCTCCAGTAAACAAACTATTCGCAAGGTATACCACGTCGCCATCTTGGTTTTCTTTTTTACACATGTATCAGCTGCATCATGTGCAATTTTGGGCGAATAGTTCGATATAATATGATAATTAGACCCCTATAGTTTAGAAGCAACTCTGTCAAGGTCTTACCTCTCTCATCGAAATGGTGAACAGGATATTTGCTATTAATCAATATTCAAACATCGTCTACGTTTCTCAAATGCGAAAAATCGTTGAAGGGGGGGGGGGGGGGGGGAACGGACGTTGACATAATTTTGGGACAGCCCCTTTTTCACTGATCGATAAAATGAAAAATAGTAAATATTATAATAAACAAGTTATAGGGCTCTCACACTATAAAACGTTAGACAACTTATTCCGACGTGTGAAAATTCCAACACGCTGGCATACGCTGAAGTTGAATTCACAAATCCAGAGGAACCTCCTTTTTTTAACATAACCGCGTAAACATAGCTTATGATAGCGTGTGTCCAGCGTATTTCTAGTGTTCTTGACTGATACGGAACTCATGCACAACGTTGGTCAAACTTATGTCGAACTTATGCATAGCGTGTTGGAGCGTACTTTAATGACCACGTAGCATCATCTGCAAGAGCGATGAATTGCTTATCTGTACCAAATACATATGTAGTGAACTCCAAAACTCTAGCGGATACGCTACCTGGAAGTTATAAACACGTTCAGTGCGTTTCTCAGTGGGTCATAAGTAGAAAAAAGTTATTCGTAAGCTGCACGATCACCCACCTGCATGCCGACGTATTTAGACGTATGACAACTGGTATGTAACGTGATTGATTGATTGATTGTAGTTTTCCGATACACTCAACAATTTCTAAGTTATCTGGTGGCGTCCAGTTTTTTTTATTGGTGGAGGAGAGAACTCAGATACAAGGTACCCGGTAAGAGACCACCGACCTTTCGAAAGTAAACTGGCAAACTTTCTCACATATATGCATGTAGCGTGAACGTTTGCATAACTTACCTTAGTAAAGAGTACATCTAACTATGCATGATGTATAAACAATACGTCGACATACGATGAAAATATTATGCATGCACAAAATTTTAGGATATTCATTTTATTCTTAACATTAAAAATGATGGTTTTCACTTATTCATGCATTCATTGTATTAAGACTAGTTGAAAGAAAATGTCATACATTGTAAGAAAAGTTCACAATACTATATTAACACTCAAACACGCGTACACGTGGGCATAACTTTCAAACGTTCGCAATGACATTTATACGTTCAAATGTCTAAAGTTTCGTGTTGTTACAATGGGTGACAAAACTTAGCGGGTTGGAGTCGAGGTAAAAAATAAAGGGGGGGGGGGGGGTCATGAGCATTCCCAATGTTGTTTTGGCATTGCGATAAATTTACCAAACTTCCCGTGCCGGTCTGTCCCTAAACCATACAACTGTGTCAGAATTTTATTGTTTGCAGGGCTGCAGACAACCGTGCATTCAGTGACACCCCCCTTTTCCCCCGCACAAGCGTCAGAGTGTACATCGGCAAAGGAATTCTCATTTATATAATTGTATCAACTTCCGTCCCCCTTTACCGATTTTTCGCATTTGAGAAGCAGTAAACGATGTTTGACGGTTAATTATAGCCGATAAATGGACTTTATTTCCAGTTCACCATGACGATGCGAGAAAGAAACTTTGACAGAATTGCTTCTAATTAAACAGAAGGGGTCAAATTATCATATTATATCGAACTTTTCGCCGAAAATGGCAAGCGATGCAGCTGTAAAAAAGAAAACCAAGATGGTGGTATGATATACCTTGTGAAAAAGTTTTCTTTTTTATAGATATTTAAAACGTCGAGAGCCTGTGGTGTGTACTACGTTTACGATCTACGATTCGTTTGTGAAACATGAAGTCAAATTTATTTGTATACACCCGATCTAAATTTTTTCTGGGTTATGGACGGCTTGATTTTCTTTAATACATTCATGGTATAGGCAGACGTCTTAATCGATGGACATCACGCTCATTTACTCTTACTCGCTAAAAAAAATGCAACCGGTGGGACCATTTCGAACGAACTTGGCGACAGTCTTAGAAAATTGAGACAGCAAAAGGGCAGTTTTAAAATTTAAGACAAAATACCAATATTAACTCTAAGTGATTTTTCTGATCCACTATAAGATTAGTCTTAAGATTTAAGTGTAACTTTATTAGTTTAAGACAATTTAAAACTTTAAGACAGTTTCAAGATTTCGAAGCTTGATTTTTTTTCTAAGTGGACATGAGTGTCCCTATACATTAATTATATTACAATATTAAATGTACTTTATAAAAATCAGAAGAATCAAAACGTCAATCGATTCATTTCATATCTACCGCTATTATTGCTATGTTTATTAGATTTTTTACTTCTTGCTGTCATCTACATACCTGTTGAAGCTCAAATTCAGTGTTGAAATCCGATATTATATTTGGTACAAGTCTACCTAAAGATCTCGAATATGTTGTAAATCTGTGGAGGAAAAAACTACATGATAGAAAAGTAAGTGAAAAACGTAAACATTGGTACAAAAGACACCTTGAACTTGAATACGCTAAATATGTTTCATAAACCAAATGATGTCTGGCAAATTATCTACCCATTTTGTATGTCATAACTGATCCCGTTATAATATACATGTACATGAGATATGTAACAATATTGTACTACGAATGATGTTCAGAAATGTAAACGTCAGAAACTTTTCATTATTTCATTTGTAATTTCTTTACAAAAAATTCAAATGACCGTCAACTCTAGATAAGTATTAATTGTCGAACGTTAACTAATTGAGGCTTTCCAATTAACACGCATAGGCATGCGCACTATTCTTAACTATATGAATCCCACTTCTGAGCTTCTCTACGTATATCATATCTTCCCATCATGTTTATCAATCTTGCGTGTCCTTTCATGCGGATACTTTATGGAGAGAGAGAGAGAGATTACTTTATTTTGCTAAAGTATTACACCGATATGTTTTTAAATAATTATCTAAATTAGTAATACAGATCACAATGTTTCTAACTATGTCCCTTAAGAGATATTAGATATTACTTTTATCATGTATACACTATTTTTGTTTGGTTGTTTGTTTTAGTCCCCTCAGAGATTGTTTTTACTCATATTGAGAAGTCATCAGCTGTATACGGAGTTCCACAAATTTAGACACGACGTTATTTGTTGTTACTTATCGCACATGACTGGGTATTGAGAGGCATGTTATAGAAAGGCTTATATAAAATGGATATTTCTAAGTGTTGAATAAAGATTGATTCGACGTCTTATACCTGTCCACTAGATAACCCCAGTTATAACGAATCCAGTCCCAAACCAGTTTATTTCCAACTGGATTCTGTGAAATATATTGAACAACTGTGAAGAAATCCTGTGAGCGGACCATATCCTCTCTCTTGGCATATTCTAGGTACCTGGAGGTATGTAATAAATATTCATGTAATATGCTGTACATACGAATATCGCAATCCAATTTTGTAGAGTTAACTGAGTTTACTATGATATGAAAATCTTCGTTAAAATGCAGGTAACAATGATCGCAAGGCATTCGTAAAGGATTGTACCTGACCAGCAGCCACACCGTGTGGGTATTAGCCATTCCATATAGTAGTTTTATCTGTTCCTGAGGTACGGTCTCTACCTTGTACTTTTCCCACATTTTGTCCCAGTCCTCAGGAGAGCCACCGTTTTGCATTCCATACTTGTATACAATTGATCGAATGTTGGGGGTTACACTAAAGAGTATTGAAAAAGACAGGGATTATATTGTATTTTCAACTTACCAGCCACACGCTATGAGTGCACGTTGTTCTTTCATTTTGTCTGTCTTTTTGTATATTTTTTCATTTCCCTCATGGTAAAAACAATAGCGCTTAATAAAAGTGACCAATATCAAAACAAATTTGCCTCTCCCCGTTGTCTAGCCATCTTCTAAATCTTTCTGTTGCATTATTCAGGCAGTCTTTATCGCCCATTCCACAAGCGAGGGAAATAAGGTTTACACGCATCAGTCTAAACATAAACGATGAAATTAGTTTGTTGTTAGTTAAATTATCGTACAATTCATTCAGAATATGAAAAATCCTTTCATGTTTTTATATTACTTTTTTAAGTGGTCACCGACGTCTTCCCATCCAATTTGTGACAAAACTGGTCGTGCTTTTTCAATGATGAAATCCTGTATATAGATTCAATTTCAATAATGATAGGAACTCACAACTGCATATTAACAATGAAATTTTAAAAACAATATCTTTTTCACTGTGTGATCAGTCACATAAAATCGGTGAAGTTAGCTAAACGTAACCATCTACTAGAAACTGGCTACTTACAAAGAGAAACAAAATGTTTAAAATGGGAAAAGTTGCCTTCTAGTTGCCAGCTACTTAAAGTGAAAAAGTTACCTAGCTAATCTAAGGAAGGGAGACTATAACTAGTGATAGCCTGCTGCAAGGTTTGAATATATCAACCATAAGGTATACTTAGTTTTGAGTCATTTGCTTTGAAATTCGATACATCATACTTGATTTGAACAGCTACTTATATAATAAAGTATAAATAACTTTGAAGTAGATTGTAAAACTCTAACGAACTGAGTATTTACTTTAAAAGATATTCAGTAATGACAGTGATCTATCATCCTTTGAACATATGCTTTTTTGGGGAGAAAATCATTAACTTATAAGTTTCTTGAAAACTATATATATAGGTGGTGGGTGTTTACATTAAGACAGAATTATATACATGATGATGAGTGATTTTGATAGCTCAAAATTCCATCACATTTTAGTTATCATTCCTTGTGGTATCAGCATCCTTTAACTTTGAATAGAAATTACACTTACTTTTCAAGTTTATTTTGAAAATCTGAAGTAGCTGGTCTTTTTATTTGCATATCGGACGTATTCAATTTTGCATGAATGCATATGAATAAGTAGTCATGCTTGGGAAAATCAGCTACTTGCACATTTTGATAGAGAGTACCCTTAACTTTCAAGGTTTTTTTCTTCTAGAAAATCTTAAGTACAACTGTAGCTGTATCTCTGCACTTTAAAATCCAACTAATTCTAAATCATACACATTACGAGAAGTCATCTTGATATCTCAACATACTATCAATTTTCAGATATCATGCATAAGGAAATCATCTACATAAATATTCTGAGATAAAGTACTCTTAACTTCGAAGTTTCTTCTAAAAAATCTTAAACAGCTGGGCGTTTGCATTATAAATATAAATTCAGACCGAATATGCCATAAATCTCCAAATAACATACTCATGGGAATCGGTTTCTTATACTATCGATGGAAAGTAATATGGGATTATGAAGACCGTGTAAAAACACGTGTCTTTTTTGCCAGTGAAGAAATATAGACACATTACTTTCAACTCCTGCTGTCGCTCCCCTCCCCCGAAAATGATGTAACATGCCTCCTAATTTTTGGTGGTATGACTGGGGTAGATAAAAATACCTTTTCCCGCGTTTTCATAGGGGTTGGTGTCTCTTGCATCTCAATATATCAAATAGTCGTCTGACGAGGAGCTTGTCAACTTGAAGATAACTTTTTTCTTAGTAACTAGTTTTCCGGGAGTGATCGGCTGTATTCATAGACAGAATATATGGACCATCCGAGAACATGGGGAACGAGTCTACATTTGATCGTTAACAGAAAAGGCCATTACTGTATCAATGTTTAAACAATTTGTGACTACGCCAGTAATGATGTAAATTGTCTATGAATAGAGGAGATAAAAAAGATCCATAATTTTAGATGAGTATACGGTACCCTACAAATAAGTTTGGAAGATTGATTGATTGATTGATTGATTGATTATTTATTGCTTTCCGCCACACTCAACAATTTTTCAGTTATCTGGTGGATAACAGTTTTTGTTGGTGGAAGAGAGAACCCAGATACAATGTACCTGGGAAGAGACCACCGACCTTCCGCAAGTAAACTGGCAAACTTACTCACATAACGCCGCGGTCGAGATTCGAACACGCACCGACAGAGGTGAGAGGCTTTGTGATTTTGAGCCCGATGCTCTAACCACTCGGCCACGGAGGTCCCAGTTTGGAAGAATATATAGTTTTATTTTTCTTAGCGATGGATGAAAATATATAAAAGAGCTTTTTAATATTTGTCAAAGATGTGTGTTAACAACAAAAATGACTGAAAGAAACGTCAACCTAAATTATTTCTTGGCAATAAGCTAGTTTTATGTGTAACGATTACGGTATATCCCGTCGGCAAACAAATATTAAGAATTCTACCGTTTTCCGTTTCAACAATCAAAATTATTCTCAGTGACTAATTAGACTTATATTTATTATTTAATATATTTCCCTTGCTTTCGTTTAATCAAAAAGTAACTCAAACAAAAAGATGTGCGTACAGAATAGAAGACTAAGAACTTATCTTCCTAATAGGTAAGCAACAGAGATGGTTCGAACCTATTCGGGTTATATCTCTGTCACAACATCCATCCCTTGACAATGTCAGTACTATGGCCTAGGTTAACCACCAGGAATTCTAAATGCTAAGGCAATTCAAGAGAATAAACAATCGACCTCTGTTCGGACTGTCTTCAGTGCAAAAGATGTACTATTTAACTCTAGAACTCCTCTCGTTTTTGTCTTGCCATTGCATGCAAAGCAGTTTGACGAACAATTCCATGAGCTTGTTCGAGTCTGTCCTGCAATTGCCAGAATTCATTTTGTGGTATATGTTTAATATCTGATGGTGCATAACATCCAGCGGAGTACAGTTTTCTCTTCCTAACGTTAATGAGTTATGAGAAAACCCAGTTGTTTCATGTGTGGTGGATCTGTATACCATCATAACCTCTTTTAGCTGCTCATCTCAATCTGAATGGTCGTCATTGACAACATTACACAACAAGTTTTTAAGTGTTCGATTAAACCTTTCGACCATGTCATGGCATTGCGGATGGTAAGGTGGTGTGAATTTTCCTTATGCCCAATAAGGAGCAAATATCAGAAAACAATTTGCTTTCAAAATGTGTATCTTGGTCTGAGTGAATGATTACAGGTACACCCAGAGGACAAATGACCTCCTCAACAGTGATGTTGGCAACTGTACGGGCTTCCATGTTTGGCTTGGCGAAACTTTATGTACACTTTGATATATCTGTTACCATTTTTGATAACTGGCAGTTCTCCCAAGACATCTGCTAATATTCTTTCCGTCCTCTTTGCACATAAAATACAACCTGCTATGCATTATTTGACATAACGTTGTACTCCCGGCCAATAATATCTTTGGCGTATCTGCGACAATGTTTTCTTGACACCCAAATGACTCGCTTCTTTTGTTATGATGTTGCTGAGTGATATTTCGTAGCTCAGACGGTACAATATACTAATAGTGTTTCATTTGTAGGCAAGTCGTCGCATTTACAGCAATGACATTGTTCTGTACGCAAAATCTTTCAAACTGAGAAACCAATGACCTCAGAAAATAATTTTTCAGTAGAAACTTTCTTTGATGCAGGACAGTGGCACTGCTTAATCCATGTATACAATTTTTGTAAGTCTGTGTCAAACTTCTGTGCTTCATACAAAGTACCTACAAGACTAACGAGGTTACAAGGTAACGATTTTTATTGTTTTATTATTTTCAGTAGTTGTGTGAAACCCACATTGTCTGCATGGAGTTCTATTCAATGCATCCACATTTCCATGTAAACGACTAGCTCAATGTTGAATCTTAAAGTTGCATGTAGACAAAATGTCAATCCAGCGTGCAAATTGCCCTTCTGGGTTTTTGAATTGCATCAGCCATTGAAGTGAGCTGTGGTCTGTGCTAACGAGAATTTTTTTACCATACACTATGTTTAAAATACTTGACAAAATAAACTATGCTAACAATTATTTTCTTGTCACAGCGTCTCTCCAATCTTAACAAGCATCGAGTCACGTACGCGCATACGCGTATGAATTCTTTGTTGAAGTCTGGGTTTGCTAGCCCTGTTCCAGAAATGAGAATTTAATTCAGCTTATCAAAATGTCTGACTCTAAATTGTCCACTTGAAGTTAAGTCATTCAAAGCCTTGCAATAACTGGCAAACTTTCTATAGTAGCTGAAAAGGCCCAGAAAGGATCTCACTTCTGTTAAATTTGTAGGTTCCTGCCACTCGCATATTACCTTTATTTTGTCTGGATTTGTGTGTCCCGAAAATTCAACTTGTTTTGCAAACACGATACATTTTTTTCGGTTTAAGTCTTAAATCTACCATTTCCAAACGATCAAAAACGAGAGAAAGGTTTTCGACCATATCTTCAAATGTTTGCCAAAGACGATTAGGTCGTCAAGATAAATGAGACAGATCTCGAACTGAAGGCCGCGCAAAATTGTTTCCATTAGTTATTCGAAAGTAACTGTTTTATTGCACAACCAAAACGGCATTACTAAAAATTCGCATAACCCGCACCCCCTTGTAAACGCTGTTTTCTTCTTATTATTGATATCAACTGCAACCTGCCAATAGCCTGAATATAGGTCTAATTTTGAAAACCACTTGCCACCACGAAGTTGATCGACAGAATCATCGATCCCTGGTAACGGTTCTGTGCTCGATGCAAAACCGTATGGAACCATCCTTCTTTTTAAGTAAAACTATATTGGATGCCCACGGATTGCTTGACTGTTGAATGACATTACATTTCAGCATGTCAATAATGTGGTCATCTACCTCTTTTTGAACGTGCATTGGTATCCTTCTTGTTGCTTGATTGGGGCATTGTCTTCTGTGTTTATCCTATGTTAAATTATTTCTGTCCTTCCCAAATCTCTATCAGACTTGAAGTGCTGTCCCGTAAAAGCTGCTGAGGAATACTTCTTTCATTTTCAAAAGACAGACCTTGGCATGATCTTTCAAATAAATCAAGCAAATGATCGGGCATTTCTTTTGTTGTATCTATGTTTGTACGCTATTTCTGACCTCCAACACTTCAACTGGTTTCAGCTTGGCAATACAGTAAATGTAGTATTGCTCAAGGGTTGTACTTCGTTGTGAATGTTCAATAGTCTCAATTGAAGTCTGATGTTATCACTATTTATAGCAAGTGCCTTTGCCACTAATACCCTATCAGTTTCTTCAAATTGTGGATATGGTTTTATAATGACAATGTCAGTTAATAAACCATGTGTATCAATCTTTGTCAAGTTGGCAAATTTAACATCTCGCTCATGAGTAGCAATGTTTATGTTGTCACTGAGGGTGATCCTATAGCAATCCATTTTATCTTTGTAATGGCATTGCATTTGTACTTCAGGATCTACATTGTACCATTGTCAGACTACAATTGGACGTATTTAACGTACAGTTACTTGATTTTAAAATAATAACCTCAGAATACCATCGACCGTCAAGTCGGCTACAACCATTTAAAGCTAAAATCGTCTGCATGGATAGAGAATGTTAATGATTGCACATCATAAACATTCAAAGATGCCCCATCTGTTATCAAAATATCTGATTTCAGAGGCTCCATCGATTCATTATCTACAATGCATTTTGTCACGTTTCTTGATATCAGCATTATTGTTGTACCTGTGTCTACCAAAAAATCGAGGATGTTACCATTTTTCTTATACTCCACCAAACTTTCCTGACTCGCCAGCAGCCTTGTTTATGTTTTCGCAAACACCACAACTGAGCTTAGAAACCAATCCTCATTCTCACTAACATATATCTGTTTGAAGCTTTCTTTTGGTGATGATGGCTTTTGGTCACCATTTCGTGACAAAAATTGCCTACATCTACTCTTTGTGTGACCTGACTTACCATAGTAGTAACAATTTGATTTAATTTAATTTCTTGCGTTTCATTTTGGCCTTTATCACTGTTCTGTGATGAAGACTACTTTATTTATTTTTTCTTCAGGGTACTGATATCTGACTGAAAGGATGTCAGGTTCTCATATTCTTCAATAACTGTTCTTTTTGACTTGACTTAGAATTTTGTGGGTCTTCCCCGGAGCTCTAACAAATCCTTTTGTTTCTGTAATTTTACATCCGAATTCTGAAATGCTTGCAGCGCAACAGCATGTCAAATTGCATCATTTAAATCAACAGACAGTGTCTGTTTTATACGAAATCTCATGGCTGCATTTGTTAAAGAATCTATGAACTGCTCCTTTGCAAGAATTTCCTTTAAATCTGTTGATAGGCCGTCAGCCTTCTGATGTCTTGTCCTAACTCGGGTAAGGCTGCTAGAGTTTTTTGTTTCCTTTCTCTTAATTGTGATCGGTACAATTCTGTTTGATTACTTGGAGCAAACCTTTGCTCTAAGGCTTTACACAGAGACAAGAAATCGGGTTGTCCATAAGATGGTAAATTCCTAGCGTTCACTGTGCATTCCCTCTTAGAGATATAGCTAGGTACATATTATTTAGTCAATTGCTTATCTGAAGTATGTAGCCTTTTCAGAAGGTTGACGCAAGCAATCAAATAACGCGACAATAAAATTGAGGTCATGACCTCCTGCGAGACTGTTAATGGAAGTAAAAGCTCGGTTCTGATGAAATCAACGTCAAAATACGACTAATATAGCTGATGGCATAGATAAAACGCATATGCCTGACAAAATATCGCCGTAATTCTTTTTTTTTTTTTTTTTTTTTTTTTTTTTTTTTGTAAGCTTGTTTATATCCCGCTAATCGGTCCACTGTCGAAAATTTTCCCCGAATTTGTGGTTTGGGATTTATTATTATTATCATCATTATTATTGCTCATCAAACATTTTGAACTATGAACGCACGAAACAAAATACAGCAGATAATGTAATAAACAGGAAAAAAATATTACGTTGCATTATGACTGATTGATTGTTTGTTTGTTTTACGTCCCGTCGAGAATTTTTCACTCATTTTGAGACGTCACCAGCTGTAGGTGAAGTACCACAAATTTAGACCTGTGCTTAGCGCTCAGGGCCGTAGCAGTGAGGGTTCTTTAACGTGCCAACGCCCACCGTGACATGGGACCTCCGTTTTTAAGGTCAAGTCAGAAAGACCCGTGATTCTCACTTCTAAATGCCGAGCGTTTGGCGAAGGAGCAATCACTACCTATTTTTCGTCTAAGGTTTGACGCGACCAT